>CM033799.1:28210127-28345127 GCA_019656835.1 Rhododendron ovatum
GGCTTGTGTTTTTTCAAAAATAGAAATAGAACGAGAGATTTATATTTATATTACTGCAATAAATAGTAATATTTTTTATATGCACCTTTTAAGTTAAAAAAAGAAAGTTTTGAGTCCCGAGTTTGAGGGTTTAAGTGTATGATTTTCAAGTTGAAAGGGTCTAAGTAATCATTCTCTCAAAATACATGGGACCAAAGTAAATATTCCCCAAGAATTTATAAAACATCTACCTAAAAGTGAAATAATTCCTTGGTCTCTACACTATTTCGACCAACAAGATGCATAATGTTCACCCTCTTGTAGACACGGCGAACAAAATCATTCTCCCTCATACCCATTCGCTAAATGAGTTAACCAACAATTTCTAATTGCCCAATTTCATAAAATATAAACATACTTATACCAATCATTCCACTTCTATCCCTGACTACAATTTTTTGCAATTTCCTATTTGTGAGGCCAATCTGTACGAAGCCCCACAGACTTATCCAATAAACAATTACAGAAGCAATTGAAATTGAAATTAAAATTACAGAAAGAAAAACACTAACAGTATTTACCCTACTGGATTTTGTACTAAATATTGTGGGAGGGTGTAAAAGTTACAACAAATATTTTACCACGGGCCAGGAATAACGCAAAACCAGAAGGTGGATCTGCATGAAGCAGCAGTGCAAATTTGCACGCTTCATTCTCCGTCTGTGTATCCAAGAAAACCCTACGATTGGATTCTACCAGAAGAAAATTCACCTGCAATAGATATACCTTCGCTTGTGAGTTTCAATTGGATAGTGCAACCACAAAGCAAACCTCATTGAGGCACTGATCCACCATGTATCCACCCATGAAAAGAAATCTGAAGCCCGCCAGCACCAAACTCCAAGTGAAGTAAAGACGGCGAAAGATAAACTAGAGTACACACCAGAAGCGCGTGCGAGCACACCCAAACACACATATATTCCCCTTCAGGAGACGGCTGAAAATTCCTGGAGTTATTTTGGCATCACAACAGCCAGTTGCAGCTTGCCTTGGTGGCACAATCTCACTGGGTTTTTGAACAATGTGATCCTTGCCCTGTTGTGAGTACTATCCGATAAACCAACATGCGCAATGCAAAAAGATTTACCTTTCTCAAAAGCAAATTGCCACTCCCTGGATGATATGAAGAACCAGTCCTTCTTTAAAGATTTTGTAGCTTTCACTTCTATATATTCCTTACTCTTTCCCTCTTCCCCAATGACAATGTCATACGGTAAACCACTCTCGTTATCCTTGTTGACCCATGTCACACTCTTCTCAGCGAAATTCGTGGTAAAATAATTGAAAGCTACGAGCTCTCCCTGTCTCCCTGTTAAATAAGCTGCTTCTACATTTGGGGTGCCAAAAGAAAATTGATCCCTCTCAATAATCTTATGACCCATTAAGTTTGGGTCAGCAGATTGAGTAATTAGACAAGTGGAATCATTTGCAGAACCTAATAAAGAAGCAACTGGATTATTATCTGAAGCTTCAGAAGGAACCGGATTATATGCCACACCTTCTACGGTCCAATCAGAACTGATCTCGATCTGAGTGATATGATCCATTTGTGCAAATTTCTTTTTGGAATCATCCTCCATCACATGCAGGCTACGGCTTGGAGGTGGGATTGCTTCCTCTGCCCTATACTGACTTAAACGAGGAAAACTGAAACCAGGTGCTGTTTTCCAATCCGCAGGAGGCCAGTTTGAGTTGATTCCAGGTTTCCTCTTAGACTTAGTGGGATTTTGTTGCTCAGCTATAACTGTTGAAGAAGTGTGTGCTTCTTCATTTACTAATGATGATGGCACGGCAGGTGGAAGGGACCAGACTGATTCTTCTTCATCAGGAAGCTTTGGAACCTTCTGACTGTTCAAGATAAAGAATTCTATCTGTTCCTCATTGGAACCTGATTCTACCATAGTTGTTATCATGTGTAGGAAATTTGCTAAGTGCAGGTCAGGACTTCCTTCAAATAGTAAACGAGAAAGCTCCATGAACAGGGCATGGGGATCAGACTCCCGGGTGGCATAGAAGACATTGCCCTGTAATTGTCAGCACAATTCAGGTACAATAATTTTTGTTTGATAGGAATTCAGGTACACTATTATAACCTGTGAAAGACAATCTATTCAAACTAATATGAACTACCCCAGATATTGCCTCAAATCATGCTCACATAACAACCTGTGAAAGACAATCTATTCGAACTAGTTTGCACCTTATCAAGCTCACCGACCTTGTGATCATGGACGTAATAGTATTTAGTATTAATGTTTGGCTCTCATTAAGTTTTTATTAAGGTCAGCACAGTCCTCTGACTAGAAGGGAATGCTGTATGAAGGGATGAAAAACAATATTTTCAAACTGCTGTAATATTGAAATGACAACACTCCAACGGGCCAAGAATACGTTCTCAATGCAGCCAAGGCTTGTGAGCCAAGATTTATACCCAACCTGGCCTTATAGAGGCTTCCACCATAGAATGAGTTTTTATTTCTTTCCTGTATAGGTAATCGGTATCTAAACGATCCAACAATTATTAACAGATCTGTCCCCTTTTCATGTTATAGCACAAAGTCCACTTTCTGAATGCCTAAAATAGAATACTGAACATTTGAACACATAAAGACCAGGATACTATTGGGATTACATACCAGCAGAAGACAGCTACATTCGAAACGTTTCTTGGATGCAACCCCAGATCTTGTTAAGACATTCCTGTAGAACAATTTCTCAACAACAACAATTTGCAAATGACTCAGGTTCTCAAATCCAGTCTGCTTGAGTTGACAATATCGATCATGATGCACGTTATAGATGTAACGCTGAGCATACGGAAGAGCCCAATTGAGCAATGAAGCTTTGGGACTACGATCTGCCAGACCATAGTGAATTGCTTCACGAGTTATGACCTGCAACAGAACCGTATATATCAATGAGAGGATAAAATCAATTATATTCTTTACTAGTTCACAGCTTGCATACAAAAAATTCGAATTGGCTCCCCCCCGCCCCCAACCAAAAACAAGACGCAAAAAAGAACAAAAAGTGGCTATATGTTTCATTGTTTCAAGAAGACAATGTTGTGTGTTGCTTTATACATCCAAATTGGGGTCAGAGCTTAAAATACAACCAAACATGCCACATCAACCATGCACGTACATACAGAGAGATTACCTCAGAAAGAGCAGGAATTCCTAAATTCTGCAACAGAACAGACACCTTAACCTGAAGCATCTCTTGTTCATCAGCACTAAGTTTGCCGAAGTACAAAAAATCAATATTGTCAAAATGCTTAAATTCCTTCTTCAAGTTCTCATCATCACACCAACAGATGAGTCCAAAAGACGGGTGTAAGGAAATCCATTTATCTAGCACGGTAGGAAGCACAGCAAATTCCACTTTTAGAAGACAATCTTTCAAGTAAGAAAGATCTTCATGAGTCAGAACCCCAGATTTCAGTCCATCACTCCACTGCAGAAAAACTCGGAAAACCTGAGGCAGGCCATAAAATACTTAGCATTGAATCCACAATGACCTACAATCTACAGTTCACTTCAATCTTGGTAACTTACCGTATCAGCTGCCTGGGAAGGCAAAGTTACAGTAGATAACTGCAACAAAATTTCAAGGTAGCTACGGAGATGGGGTTCCTCATTGACTTCACACTCACTCACAAAAAATTCATGTAGACTTGGGTAAACGTTGCATAATGTCTTGCATAAGGGATGACCAATAGCACTAGAGCCACTAAGAGGATGGATCTCCTTGACTTGGTTCATAGAATCAGTTAAATCATGCCAATATACTTCAGAAGGAGAAAAAAGGACACCAGGCACAACATCCTCATGCCTTTGAATGACTGAGTTTGGAACAAAAATAAAAGGTCCGAGATGTAATTCGTCAACAATCTTTTGCTTTGAAGTAGCCATTTCATTCCAAATGAATGTGTAAAATTTCGTCATCTGTGCTATGCTGGCAAAAAAAGTGAGTCAATTAAATAAGCATGGTCATCTTATAATAGTAAAGTAGAGCAAACCTACAAGACCATGGAAAGTTAATGTACATCATTAAAAGTGGATGCTAGTGTGAAATGCTGTACAATTGGACCAAAACAAAGGGATAAAATGCATCAGGACAGAAAGCAAGTAGATGCTTCAAAAGGTGAATAAACAAGGTAACATGCTAAAAGCCTTCTGCAACTATCATAAGACTAAGAAAAGGACACACACACACACACACACACACACACACACACACACACACACACACAAAAAAAATTGCGCACAGAAGGGGTTTTCTTTCAAAAAATGACTAAATTTAGAGATTGTACAAGCATTGGTGAACAAATAACACGTATTAAATACGTGCCAAGAAGCCACGAAAACTGCACCACTTTGGGTTGCTATTAAAAAGTTCAAACTGATTCAGTTATCTTTATTGCCGAAAACCTTTTACAGAGAAATTTTGAAAGAGAAATAGTCATAAAATCATAAAGTGTTAAAAAAAACGAAACAACAGGTGAATAGAAAGAAAGCGATTTTATTACTCATTCCATAATCCATATCCATGACTTAAGCTAGGTTTAATGAATAAATGACGTCCTAACCCAATAGACTGGTAGACGACAACATCTCAGAAAAGGCAGGCCTAAAATCACAAGAACCAAGAACCACCAAAATTGTCGTCTAGTTCATAAGGTAACTCTTCAAGAAATGCAACTAAATTAGCAGACATAGAGCAGCCTTGCTTAATATGACGTGTCATGTTGGACGCTGCAGCGCAACTACACACAAAGGGGCAGAAGCAGGTGAATATGGTGCTAGGCTATCCCTGAATAATTACAGTACAAGAATTATGCCAAGTCGTCATGCCAAGCTTCGGATAAACTTTTTTTTTCGAATCACAAGAAATCCCCCCACAGGATGTGAATAATGGCACCAGTATATGTAGTTGATAAGCTTAAAAATCATGGCACGTCATTAGCATCTACAGCTCATATGCTGCTTAAGTATTCCACTGTTCTGGGAAGGCTTTCAAAATGGGATAGGTTATACAAGTGGGGGATTGTTTCTGATCCTAGATGCTGTCCGTGTACTCATGGGGTTGAATCTCTGAGCACCTTTTCTTTACTTGCCTTCTGGTCTTCTTTTCTGGCAAAAAATGATGTGAATAGACCTGGTTATAGCCTTGTAGATGAAGTGAGATGGGCTGCTGTGCACACTATCCAGGATTTGGTTTACAAGCAGTCTTCAGCTGCTTGTATTTACCACATATGGAGGAAGAGAAATACTCGGATTTTTCAAGGTGTTAGCTCTTCTATGAATCAGGAGGTTTCTAGAACCGAGAATGATGTTAGAGCCTAGTTCTAGGAGATCTATCAAAAACACAAATGCTAATAGGCTAATCTGCAGCAATTGGGCCATTAGCAACAGGGTCTTTCGTCCTAGGAGTTAGTCTTGCATGTTTTCCTTCGTGATTTCTGCTGTTTTGCTTCTCTCAGATTGTGGGAGTTTAGTTTTGTTTGCCTTGTTTTTGTGGTTGGCTTTTGTTGTCTGGGGTACGCCCCTTGGGCCCAAGGCACATGTATTCTCAGGTTCATTTAAGAAAATCTTGAACTTACAAAAAAAGAAAAAATGTATTCAACTGTTAACTAACAGAAAAAATCTAGATTCCAAACAACTAACTAATAGAACAAGAGATGAAGACAAGATGTTTCCCTTTTTATTTTGAATATTCCTCTAAAAAGTTATTAGTGACGAGTGTTCTTGCGAAACTGATTATGAAAACTGCAACCAAAAGAGCTACGCACCACAGTGTCTCATGAACAGTCCATTTATCGCAGGATAGAAGAAAACAAAACAGGACAAAAAAATGAAAGATTGCAGAATAAACATGCTTGTACTAGTAGGACCCGAAAGTACCCAAGCCCTAAACCCATCTAGCCTTAGAATATTTGGAATCAATAAATTAATGCATAGCTACCAAAATGTAGACATTTGATTCTGTCTGTATTATGTTCAGCATTCATACAAGATCTATGACAACCCACAACACCCAAAAGAGAACACCATACTTCAACATAAACTAACTTTTACGTTAATGCAATGGGCAGTCTCAAAGCTGGCCGTGACCTCAAAAACGGTTGAACCCACTTGACCCGGAGGGTGCACAAAATTAAATTCCTTACTGTGTTCACTTTGCTAATATTTTTCAATGTTTTTGCAGAAGTCGGCCAGGAAATCTATGATCATGTAAATAAACTGCGCTTAATCAAAGAAGACGAATTGGGAACAAATGAGAAAACTGGAAAATGTACTAGAATTATACTGCTTTTCTAGAAAAGAGAACGGTGGTACTACTTGATAAACCTATGTGGGAGAATCAAAATAAATACGCAGTGGAAAAATTACTTACCTTCTACCATGGTATTCAAGTCTTAAGAAACCTAGAAATCGTTTCGATCTTGAACCAATATGCTTGACTCAACAAAACTCCCACTAATTGATTTCAGAGAGCAATGGGTATGATTTCCAATCTAAGAGCATCCGCAATGGGAATAATCAAAATCAATAACCAAAGTGTGCCACGTCAGCATTTGATTATCCATTTAGTTCATAATCAAACTTGACAACCTTTACCTCCACATTGGTTATTTTTGCATCCCTATAAAAAAAAACCCATAGTACACAATGCACCTATGTCCAATTTCAAACGAGTTTCAATCACACCCGACCACACCAAATTATTCGTCTCGATGAGACGATTCTAATGTGAGGTAATTTTTAGTTATTGAGTTTTGAATTTGGTTATTGAGTTTTGGTTATTGGTAAAAGTTGTTAAGTTTGGTTATGGAATGAGTGGAATTTGGTTATTTGCTAAAAGACTTGTAACTTTGCTTATTACAATGTGAGGTGTTTTTTTAGCATTGTTGTTAAGTTTGCTTATCCATACCAATTTGATTATTACAATGGGGATGCTCTAATCTATATAAATGTTTTTCACACATGTAACTTGATGGTCATCACAAGCCTTTATATAGATAGATTGGGACCCTTTCCCAATGGACACAACCCTTCATACTTCCTTCCATCAAAGAAGTAATAAGGCACCTATTCATTAATAGTTGCAACCTTACACATGAATGGTCACTAAACCCATTCATGGATAGTCACCATATCTATTACAAATAGTCACCAAACCTTTTCATGAATAGTCACCAATTATTTATGCAATATTTTATTTAAATCTAATACCCATATTTTAGTTACGAACATAAATACTATAAAATATAAATAGGATTGATGTGGCATGTGAGCCACAAAATAAATTCCAACATTCTCCCACTTGGCTCACATGACAAATCAGTCAAAAACTGCTAGGTAAAAGATACTAAGTATTGTATATGGTCATACAACAATTGCCTAAATAACGGTCTATTGTTGTAAGATTGAGCACAAATCATGGTGGTTATGCTCTTTAAGCAAGCACTTCCTTCCATGTATTACAATGGACAAATCTCTCAAAACTTTATGTGGTATCACTTGTAATCATGACTAATAGTCACTTAGGGTCCGCTTTATTTATCCCAACGGACAATAGTATACGTACTTCATACCTTATGTGCACATGTACGTCTTTATTCTCTAAGAACATTTATAGTGTGACAAAACTTTAATTGAGCATCAATATGAGAGAAAACAAATATGAAATGAGCTAAATGTCATGTATTCACTACATCACATAACCTTTTTATCGGCAATAACTAGCTCAATGGTCATGAATTGTGTTTATGAACTCTCTCTCCCCTAATGAGGTACTTTACGTCAATATTCTTTATTCGGCTTTCATCTTTATCGTAGAGAACAAAACCGTAGCCAAAGTAAACTTAATAATGGTCTCAACATAACATCAACAACTTAAGACCCATATTGCATGCTAGGCTAGTTTCATAGCTCCCACTAATTCTACCATTCATAGTAGGATCTAAGCTCTTGTCTAGACCATGAGAAGATCTAAACTCAATAGCAATCAATTTCGCATCATTATCATGCATGTAAACCAACTTTTAGTTCTTGGTTCCTCACAACTTCATTTGCAGCTTTCTAATAAATCAAGGTTAATTGGTATTGACCCAGTAAACCTTGAACAAAAATCCATATAAGCCAAGAGAAAGAATATACTCCCACTAATTTTAAGGAGTACAATTTTTCTTTACTCACAAACAAAATGACTTTTTCAAAACTCTTTCACGATGCTACCCAAAGTCAACTTTATTGGATCTTCAATTAATCACACTTTGAACATTAAGCCTAAAGGAATTAAACTTCTTCCACTATTAGTGTTCAAATATTTGTTTAGCATACTTAATTATGTGGGTAGTCCTGCATCCACATATCGTGAAATAAGGTAGAGCACATTTAGCATCAATATTACTCCAACAAATAATATGGACTTCATGAAGCAATTTTAATAAACGTTATGAATAGCAACAATGACCAAGAACAATATATCTTGATGCTACATAAATTACTACTATTCATTAACGGTAAATTCTAACCTTCATATGGGTAGAGGTGCATCACACATGAATTTACGCAATACTTTATGAATAAGATAAATAATCTAAACAATGAGATCAAATTTTTCATACCTGTGGGCATATGGAAAGTTTATTCTCTACTTCCAAATGTTTATCTTACTCAACTTAAATCACAAAAATAAGAACCTCCTCGCAAGACCTAGTTATTATTTCTGTGAATTAAACTTTTTATGCTAATCTTTAATTGAAATAAGTAAATTCAAACCTCCCTGTGGGTAAAGGCTGCAACACGCACTGATCTACTTCATTGCAACAACAAGAAGACTCGCAAATTTCGAATATCAACATGAAACGTATAATCTATGCACACAATTTCTGTTTTGGTGTTGAATTCACTAAAATGTCCCAAACAAACTAACAAAAACTAATTATTTCCCTACGGGAAAAATAAATAATTTTATAAATTCAACCTCAATGGTAGATGCCATGTAATTAACACAAACACATATATTCCAATCACTACTCCACATGTGACTCTCCTAATATCAAACAAAATAACATCTCAAGATGCTGTGGCCAATCTCAAAACATTATAACATTCAAGTCATCTCAAAAGGCATTAACCAAACTTTAATGGGACGGTTACAACTACCACATATTCACTGTATAGTCTCACATGATCAAAGTCATCTCAAAAGGTATCAACCAAACTTTAATGGGACAGTCACAACTACCACATATTCACTATATAGTCTCACATGATAAAAGTTTAAACAGAAACTGATGATATCAACGTGTCTCATATATGATCTTGGCCCTGGTGTGGGGTTGTCAATTCTTCATTTTACTTTATCCAAATCTATTATGAAACTGTTGTTTTGAAGAGTAAAGCATTTGACCACTACGGCTAATGGATTTTGATTGGTCTAGTAAGATTATGGTCTGCTTTGCCCTGTGTGCAAAGGAGATATTAAGAGAAATCAAAATCATATTCTAGTTCATGTTGTTCAGTTCATAATGCGAACATTATTTGGTTTTAACCATCGGTGGATTTTCCGGATCCAATAGTTAACATACCTTCATGTGTGATAGACGTACGGACAAATGGCATTGATCTTTGCGCAAATCATTTGAGAATTCAATCACATGTTTTGCTTTGCTATATGATGGCATATGATACTTGGAGCATGAAAGTTACTTGAGAGCGAAATTAGTTTAAATTAAGTCATATATGAAAACTTTAGGAGATCTAGTAGCCAAGTACTATAATGAAACCTTTGAACTCTCCATGAGATAGGAAGGCAAAAGCATACAACACAATTCCAAAATAGTTTCTGTAAATGTCCCAAAACTTGGATATAAATTTATGGCTATATGCATTACAGTATTCAAGAGAAAGAAATCGCAATAGAAACCCCACTTTTCTTTTCTCTTACACTGATCATATCCAAAATAAAATAGGAACCCCATCATGCCAGACACCAAATCCATTACTTTATATAAGGAACTATCATGTATGCCCACTAAACAATGAACAACCAATAGAAATGGATAGGATCAAAAGTTATCAAATTTTGTTCACTTCAACGGATCATAAGTGTGACAAAAATAAAATTAGAACAGGGTAATTGAGAAAATCATATTTACACGCCATTCCACCTAAAATTGATGTTCCCAAAATCTTGTCTATGCTTTAAGTGTAGCACTACATTTATGGGATCATGGCAAGACGATAGATAACAATAGCAAGGAAAAATTTTATACTATGTGTGAATTGAAACCAATTTCACTTCAAGTAACTCTCATGCTCCAAGTATCATATAAGCAAAGCAAAACATGTGATTGAATTCTCAAATGATTTGCGAAGAGATCAATGCCATTTGTCCGTACATCTATCATACATAAAGGTATGTTAACTATTGGATCCGGAAAATCCACCAATAGTTAAAACCAAATAATGTTCGCATTATGAACTAAACAACATGAACTAGAATATGATTTTGACTTCTCTTAATATCTCCTTTGCACACAGGACAAAACACACCATAATTTTACTAGACCAATCAAAGTCCATTAGCCGTAGTGGTCAAACACTTTACTCTTTAAAGCAATAGTTTCATAATAGATTGGATAAAGTAAAATAAAGAACCGAAAACCCCACACACGTATCAACAGTTTCTATCCTCTGAATTTTCGAAAAATGCCCAATTGGCCAAAGTTGACACACACAACAGATGACTATTCCATAGTAGGGAAACAAATTTATAATACTCTAATAAAAGTTGTGAATGGCAAACGTCTGGGACTAAGAATGGAAAACCGATCGACAACAATGTAGAAGGTCAAGGTAATTAAAAGAAATTCTCCTATTGACTTAATAGACAAACCCACGAGGGCCAAGATCAACACTAAGATTGGTTGATACAATGGTATTTCTTCTTAAAGAATCTGATACAACAGTACTGAATGGTTCCTCAATAGATTTAAGTTTCGACAATCAACTAATTTATACTAAACACAATGACATGAAGGTTTGCTCTAATACCAAATGATAAACCTAACCTATGTGGGAGAATCAAAATAAATACACAGTGGAAAAATTACTTACCTTCTGCCATGGTGTTCAAGTCTTAAGAAACCCGGAAATTGTTTCGATCTTGAACCAATATGCTTGACTCAACAAAACTCCCACTAATTGATTTCAGAAAGCAATGGGTAGGATTTCCAATTTAATCTATATAAATGTTTTTCACACATGTAACTTGTTGGAAATCACAAGCCTTTATATAGATAGATTGGGACCATTTCCCAACGGACACAACCCTCCATACTTCCTTCCATCAAAGAAGTAATAAGGCACATATTCATTAATAGTTGCAACCTTGCACATGAATGGTCGCTAAACCCATTCATGGATAGTCACCATATCTATTAGGCAATATTTTATTTAAATTTAATACCCATATTTTAGTTACGAACATAAATACTACAACAACAAAAACAATAACAGAACCCATCTATTCCCCAATCGTTGGGGGTATGGGCAGGAGATGATTGGAGACAAACCCAACCTTTGGCAATATATGCACAAAGTGGCTGCTCTCAGAATATCATTGAAGTAGTAGCCCCCCTAAACCTCCAAGAACCGAGGAGCTACAGGTATGTTTTGCTGTAGAACCATGCCCCTAAATCAAAGCCAAAAAACATTAGGAAGGGTAGGCCTAGAGACCAAAATCAATTTTTGTGCTCATTACCATGCTTCCTTCCTTCATGGTCCAGGGCATCAAACTTACGAACATAAATACTATAAAATATAAATAGGATTGATGTGGCATGTGAGCCACATAAATAAATTCCAACACTACTTTCTCATTAGATCTTGGCAGAGAAACAAAGGAAAGGGACAGAAAAATGTGTTTTCTTTTGAGAACTGAAACTGCGCTCAAAGTTAGCTCTTGCTACAAAGAAGACGGGGTACCTAATAGTTCTACGTATTAACCGTAACATGCGCTTTTAGATGAAACGTGTCAACCCATGGGGAACGAAATAAAAATGCCAAGTAACAAATACAAATACAAATACAAATACAAAAAAAAGACATCATACCTAGCCATGAAAGGGGTCTGAGATCTTCTCCAAACTTGAAGAACTAGGAAGATGTCGTCAAGGCTAACTTCAGTCCTAAGCCCAACATTGCACAACAACTTTTCACTTTTTACCTGTCTCAATAAAAATAAAAAATAAACAGCAAGATAACTTATAAGAATCTACATTGATCAAATCCCTTGATTAAAAGAGGTAATAAACAGTTCTATTGATTGGATTTATAATTAGTGGTGCATACGTAACAAGCAATGAAAGATAACCAGAGATTACCAATGTCTATAAACAAATCCACATTATAGAACCAAGACATTAACAAAAGACGTCAAATGGTGAATAAGTTTGGAAGAGAAGAATTGAACCCAAAAATTAAATCAGGAGCCACCAATGAAATAGTAGTTACCATCATTGCATACTTCATCGAACAAGTATAACTCAAAATAGTTTGCTTTATTAACTAGGGAAACCCAATTCTCCATCCAAATCCCAATGATAAAGGTCCCAGACATAAGCAAATCTGGGCGGAGGATTCTCCCTATCATAGTGAGGACATTGGAATTTCACAAATTAAGTTCATGAACCTAGTTAATAAAATCCCTTACTTTTCAAACAAGACAATTTCCCTGGGTGATGCTCTTTTTTTATATCCTAAGCCAATGAGTATATGCCTTTTGAGTCGATTTATTACATTTTGCAATGCTTTAATCCTAAGGGTGGTCATCCATGTTCCATTCAAACAACCCAATATAGAGACCAAACATTTTGATATTTCTTCATTTGTTTAGTTCAATAAAAACAGAACATAACTTTGAAAAATTCATAGTGAGCTGTGAAACCCAAAGACGAGTCTTCCGATGTTTCTGTTTATCTCATCTATTTCTTTACTGTCCCTCCCATAGTCCCATGTGCTAATGGGATTTGTACATGTTGTGGAGTGTTGGAGTTTAAAGTACATTGGTATCACAGTACTTAGTATATGATCCTTGCAGGCCACTCAGCACATTGCCAATTGGATTGTACCATTTCACCCAACCTAACTGATGTCGTTCCTGCATAACAATTAAGAGTAGAAGCTACACATCTACGCACAATGAAATGTTCATGGTAATAAGTTGGTAAAAGAAGCAAACAGAGGATTCACTAAATCAAGGTTGATTAGTGCCACGCATGATACTAAATACAAAACATTCTAGACATGCAACGGTATGAAATACTTCCATTCATAATTACTGGTCCATTATTTTATTTGGAATGTTTCATAATGTTAAGTCCTTTTTTGGAAATCCAAAAGAACAAAATTTGGTAATTTTTAACTAACCGGTACAAATGAATAGGGTCTTCCAAGGTAGTTGGAAGAGAGGATGGAAATGATATCTTTAAAATTGAATTTAAGTGCAATCAATATGTCTCCTTAAAAAGTTGGAATTTTCAAAAGGGACAAGTATTAAGGTACAGAGGGAGTACATGAAGCTTAAAGAGTCATAGTGGAAGTTTGAAGGTCCGCAAATCAATCGCCCATAGAATGTCATGCACAAAGAAAAAAAAAATCGCCAGATGGGAAATCATGCTAGTATGCTACTTGAAAATTCATTTTTCCATGATACTAACTGGAAAATTTTCTTTATTCACGAGGAGTGCTTTATAAAAGAAACTGCTAAGGCCGGGGGCAGTAAGAATAATTTGAGACTGGAGAGACCAAAAAGACAAATGAAACAAAAAACAAAGTGAGCACTACAGGGAGTACCACTTCAAGAAACAATTAGTGACAAATAACATGAAACGGTAGACTTCAAGACTTAGCCTACCGCTTCAAGAAACAATTAGTGGAAGCCCAACTCTAGGATTTACAGATACATCACACCAACCTTTGGAACAGCATACGGAGCAATAGCACCAAGGATTGAGCGTACTGCATCGGAATCATGAAACAATTCCTTGGAATAGTGAAGCTCATTATCCAAACTTGAAACCATCCACTGAACACCACAGAGACTGCTCATAAACGAAGACTGGAACATTCTGTTACCCTCTGGGGATTTCAAAATGAAGTGACCAGTAGCTTTATCATTAAAACAATCATCCCATAACGTGTCGAGTACTTCCAACAGGAATTTACACCTTATCAGGTCACCACTTGAGGATAAATGGGACAACAAATGAAACAACTCTGCTGACTCCCAATCTTTAGCAATCGCTCCATGGTAGATCAGGTCCCCATCCCATGACACATTCTTCAGAACTGTAGGAGATATCTCAGTGATCTTCTTTTCAACTGGAACCACATGCACAAAGTCAGTAATGCCTATTTCCTGGAAAAACTCCCGCCATGTCATCATACCACCTGGTAGTGATTCAGTCATTGGATGTTTCAAATAGGCAACATCTACCTCATGCCATGTCAAATCCGACCCACTAATCAACTTATTTACATCAATAGGATTTCCAAATTCTCTACTGAAATGAATCCATACTTCACCAGGTTGTTTATATCCATGATTTGTTGAAATGAAAGCTTTATTGTGCAACTCGGCTATTATTTCTCCCCTTTCCACATGACAGTTGGGGCAACTTGATTGGAAGTGCAACAGTACAAAAGCAAGGTATTCTATCATCAAATTTTTCTTGTCCTCAGTGATTTTGTCATCAGAGATAGCTGGCAAGATGTGTACCATCACAATCTCATGCGCGGACACCTGTTGGACACCAACTCTTTGAAGCATCCTAATGACATTGCTCATGACAGACACATCCAAACACGAACTATCAACAGTTGCAGCAGCAGATAGAAGCGCAGGACTTACCATCCGAAGTTGAGCATACAATAAAGGGAAAACATCAGGACCATGATCAATATCCAATCTGGGGCTTACACCATCGGAGTGTAACCAAATTGTACCATCATCCACCGAACTATAAGTACCATCTGAAAGAGGAATAAAAGGAATTTTTTTGAGTGCATTTATAGCATCTGATGCCGCCCCAGAGTCTACAGATGTTAGCCGAGAAGAATTCAAAACCATTGTATAAAGGGTATTGAGCCAAGAAGATAGCCAAACCAGGCTGACTGATTTGAGACCATTCTCTGAATGACACAGAGAAGATATTACCTGAAGTAGGATTTGGGGTCCATATTCCTGAATACCCAGATCTCTAGCCAATGAATCTGACAACACTATATTTTTTTCCAAAAATCCAAGGCCGAGGTGCTCATGGAGCAAGCTATCAGGCAAAAGAGACCGAGCTTGTTGATTCCAACACCTCATAACCTTGCAGGGAAGAACCCACTTATTATTATCCCCTTCCATAAGCAAGCACTTAGAAGTACGTAGCTTAGAAATAATTAACCGTGGAAGACTCGAGAAAAAGCCGTGCACTTCCCCTACAAGTGGTACAAAGCTCATAAAAGCTGCAACAGCCTTGCCAGGATTCTCTCTAAAACAAGGAAGGGCGCAAAAAGATCTCTCTGCACCAACAAATAAATCAGGAAACTTGGATAATAACCACTGATTCCATGGGCTATCTCCATCAACTTCTTCTCTAGATGAAGGAAGAACAAAATCACCTTGGATGATAAACTTTAGACCATATCTTCTTAAAGGGAGAAATGCAAAAACAGGCTGTTGGTCCAGACATGGGATAAAACCCTCATTATCTGATTCCTGCAAGGTGAACGCTATTGAGATTTCAGTTGTTTTCACATCAGGACGAATGGTGTCAGCTTGCAACTCTTGAGATTCTACAAACCAAGTCATAGTCTCATTCCCAACTGATACCTTCACGATACCATTCCCCACATTTTGTTTCTTCATGATAATCATATAATCAGAAACCATGTCTCTGAACCGGATGCACTGGAGGCGGTGAAGAAAAAGCAATAAAGATGGATGAAGATCTAAAAACATAGTTTTAATGCCATCCATGGGAGACCCCTCTGATATGTTTGTTCTGAAAGGAAGCACAATGCATGTGTTCCAACAGTTAGTATCCATATTCTCATTATCACAACAAGCCAGCCTCTGGAGCAAATTAATATCACAAGGAGGAAGGACTGTTGGTAAAACAAAACCAATCTGCCCCTCAGTTATATCAAACTTGACATGAAACCCATTGGAATGAATCTCTGGAGCATCAGTGACCTTCAAAAGACCAAATATTTTTCATCAGATAAACAATGATGGAATGAAACACACCATGCAACCATCATGGAGGAAGAAATGCCCTTTCGCGTGCTTTCCTTCGCAAATCTGGGGGGAAGTACTCCAGCAAAGTAAAGTATCAACCAAGCTAGTTGTGGCAATGCAATACTTAGGCTAAGTAAGTACTTCCATTGGCCAGTACTTCTAATGTATTTCAAACGACCATGCTTGCAACATAGAAATTAGAACCCGTGTATATTTCTTTTTCTGAAGAATTATTTGACAGAGAGAGTTTTACTGAGAAAATGGAATTGAGGATTGCCAACCATGTATAAAAAGCCACTAAATGATTTCCCACGTTTCAAAACCTATACAAAATCCCTTGCTACACTTAACTCTTTCAACATACGGGGAGTAACTCTACTGGAATTCAACAATGGCAATAGGGGATGGGATACGTGTTCAACATGTCTTGTTGTGCATCCATCCAACGTGCATAGTTATTAATACGGGTTCACCTTATAACTATGAAACAACATCTCATATTATCTTTGAAGTCTCTATTTCATCTCCTAAACACCATCCTCCTAGAACATTAAAAAAAACCATGCAAAGAAACATGGTTATTTTGTTTTATTCATACCCTGATAACTGGATTAGATGAAACCAACACTGTCTACACATACCACACCAAACACACATACCCCGCATCCATGTCGTATGGACACAATCTAAGAATTGGTCAAGAGAGGGTTACTCACTCCCCCTCCAAACTATTCATAAAATAAAATAAAAAATACTTTACTAATCAATACAAAATAAACTTCACAACATCAAAAGACCTATGACTCTTTTGCCCCACACTAATCCCCATAGTGGAAGATCAACTTGGTAACAGCAGTATTCATTTTCTTTCCAAACAAAAAGTGATGCAAGTATATCTACCTCAATTGATGCTAGGTGTTGGTTGAAATACAATAGAATAGGATGAGAACAAATTGCTTTGGTCCCTTGGCAATCAATGAATAAAAAGGTTTGCTTGCCTAAGCAAAGCTCTGCTCACCCAAGCCAAGAAACAACAGCTTTGGCTCCAAGAATGTCTTGGATCTCTAACTCAAATCCATGGGGATACATACAACTTAAATTACATAAATAGACTACTCTATACCCCAACTACACTAGGGGAACTCTAGGACCTAAATAGATTGAATAAAAAAAGAGCCTAAAGAGATCTGATGATTTGTTTTAGTAACTTAGAATTTCTAGAAAAATGTCAACTGATTCTAGTAAGCAGCAAACGACCAAGAACAAAATAGGAAACTACTAACAGTAGAAGTGGCAAAAAATTTCACTCAATGTCAGCAGGCAGTACATTTAAGGTTTCATGTTTGAACTTCCATCACTGATGATGCAACCAAATAAAAAAGATCTTTGATCAAGAGAAAAAAAGAAAAAATCCCAAAGGGAATAAAAAGAGGTAAGCTCACAATATTCTAATGTCAAAATTATAAAACTACTCAATGAAAAACCTAGGGCTAAGATAAAGGCTAACGAATAGCTTGGTACAATCGTATATCACTAGTCTAGGTACAATAGAGCAAAGCAAGTGAAACAGGAGTACATTAAAGAAAATGACTGCATCAGATGAATATTTGGGCACTCGTTAGAAGGCTTATGGCGTCCAGGGCATTGACTGTATATCCTTTTGCCAACAACCTCACTCAGGGATACGCGGAATGCAACTTGATGTTTGCCTTGCAGTAAAAATGGACAAGATCGGAATTTAAGTAAGCATTTCTTTCCTCCTCAGCATAGAGAGGCAAGAAAACAAAATTAACAACTGATTTAATCACATCATATAACACTTGTCAAGTTATCCTACTCTGATACTATTGCTACATTTCTCGCTTCAAATGCTTACCCCATCGATTTTTCAAAGACAATTGACTGTTATACAAGATACCTCCATCTTCATCAATATCTTAGTTAACAAGTACTCCCTCCATCCCACAAAGTTAGTCACTAAGAAAAGCCATGCAATTTTTGGATAAAAAAATGAAGAGTTTCCATGAATTATTTCAAAAATTTCTTTACACCAAACTAAAGAACTTTTGAAATCTTTAATTTGGTGCAAAGAAACCTTAAAAAAATATGCACGAGAATACTATATCAAGGATGAATTTTGCAGGACGGAGGAAGTGTTCACTTTTTACTACTAAGTCATTATAGATGACCAAGTGTGGCTTAATGATATTGATACTTGAACATCTAGGAAAGACTCAGAATCTATAATGACAGTAATCAGAGGCAATTTATATTATATAGTACCCGGAACACTGATTTGAAGCCAATGCCTTTCTTGCCAATATATCCAGCACTGGACCCCTTCTTTGTCGAATTTCCAACATCACAAAGCGCTCTAATGTTCTGTTCTGAAAACCCTTGTTCATTGTTGAGAACAATAATGCCCAAATCCTGAAGAATGAATGACAGAGTTGGTTCGACATTTGGCGGGTAGACATTGTCATCTGCATTCTGAACCTGAAGCAGTATGGCAGAATGTAAGGTGGTTTGCAGCATCACAATTGTGAGCAGAAGCTTAACAAACATGCCGGGCACGGGCATAAAATCAAAACACTAGCAAATGAACAGGAAAAGTTATGTTGTATGGGGAAGGAAAATCTTGAAAAAATTTCACAAATAGAGTCTATTGTAACTCTCTAAACCTGGTTAGGTTTTTCCTTGTCATCCATAACAATCATGGCTGAGAATATAAATTCAAAGGCAGGAGCAACACCCTATTTTTTTGATCAGTCGAAGGCTGGAGCAACACATTATTGGACACATGGTAGCTTGAGGGTCATTCAACGGTGGACCTGTGCTGACTGCTGATATAATTATACATCTAGACCACATCTCTTAACAGTTAAAAGTGCATTGCATCCACCTGTGAAGCAGAAAAAGACATAACAAGGTCCTACATAGCATTATTTTGTTCCGAGAGCAGATCTAGCATTTGCGAATTTGGCTGTGAATGTTAGGCAGCAGTTCTGCAGTTAATATGTCAGCAGACCCAAGTGTATGCAGTTCAGTTGGAAGGATACTACTTGTATATTGGATAACATACATTATAAATGCGTGTGCGCGCGAAAAATTACGCTTACTCAGTAGTTAGAACCCATAAGGCCATTGATGGGTGTCTAGAGGGATAATTGGATACAGACTTAACCATAGACATTTAATGCACAAAATGGTGTCCTCAAACTCAAACCCACAACCTAGAGGTTAGTAGGCTGAGTTTAAATGCATAGAGGATGTGTAAAATCACTTGAGTTCTTAAAAGATCAAAGATGGGAGTTAAGATAGTACTATAATCACAAAATCTGGTATTTTTGTTCTAATCCCAGGTTGGATTTCTACAACAACTAGGTCAACTAACCTAGTGTTTGTATGATACAATGATAGATAGGCGTCGGAATTGGTGGATGACACGGAAGGAAATCGTTTGAGATTTGGGCTAGTGGAACAAGGATTGGGGGTTCGTAGAGAGTTGAGGGTCACCGAAATAGAACTGCTATGGCTGTGCTTAATCCTTGAGGATGCATCCTCAGGGTATGATAAGGACCTCGTGTGCAGCTATGGGGGTTTTGCCAGGAAAGTACAAGTGCATCGACTCGTTACGGAAAAGGGTTTTCTTCTGAAGGTGGAAGTAAGAGATGACGGGAGGGTGTGGCAGGTGTTTGTGACGGAGTTGGGTGGTAGTGGAGGGTGGGTGGATATCTCGAGGAAGTTTTGGGCATTCTGTGGCTGGATGCGGTCAGGAGGGATAGTCGATGGCAGATCCTTCTTCGATGTTGCGAAAATTGGTGGCTGGCCGGAGAATACGGTGGCGGTGGAGAATAGAAGAAAACGGAGGGGCTGTGATGTGGATGTGAGGGTGGGTTCTGCGCAAAAAATTGAGAGTTTTCTTGGGAGCTGTTTGGTGGGTAGAATGGAGAAAGGGGCTTTGGCGTTGCCGTCAGCCATGGAAGTTCAACGGTGGGCCCATAAATCTTGGAAGGTGACTGCGGGGGTTTAGCTTTCGGATCTGGGAGGCCGTTCCTTTTTATTCGCGTTGCCGTCAGTGGAGGAAGCTCAACGGGTCTTGAAGGGGAGTTGGTGTTTTGTAGGAGGAAGAGTGGATCTGAAGTGGTGGTCTCCTGTCGAATGCTGTGTCAAAAAGGGGGATGATCGCTCAGAGGTGTGGGTGAAAATTCTAGGGCTTCCATTACAGCTCTGGGATTTTGAAGTGTTCCGAGCAATTGGTGACTATTGCGGGGGATTTCTGTTTGTAGACGATGAGACGAAGCAGCGTACTCATCTCCGTTGGGCTAGGATTGCTATTCGGGAGTCACCGGATTCTATTCCGACGACGGTAAAGATCGCTTTGGGGGACTGGTTGTTCGAAGTACCTCTGTGGGTTGAGAAGGGTTCGAAAGTTTTGTTTCAACCTGGTTTGGGGGTTGTTAATGGTGGTAAGGGAGTGGCTGTTAAAAGATCAGAAGGCGGCGCTATGGTGGGAGGAAGGTCGGAGAAGACGTGTGGAGGTTACGCTAATGTGGCGAGTGGAGTTCAGCGTGGGGGCTGGTACGGACCAGGACAACGTTCTAATTTTGAATTGCGTAATGGTGGTGGGTATGGGCCTAGACTTGGTATGAGTGGACCTAAGGCTAAGGTGAAAGTGGGCTTCAGAAGTGGAGCTGTTGGAGGGTTCAAATCAGCCCATATCAGTAAAAAGAATGGGCCTGATTCTAAGTGGACCTTTCTTTTTAAAAGACCAGTTCAGATAAAGGAGTCCAAGTCATAAAGGAGTCCCAGATTCAGAGAGGTATTTTTTTGGTTTGTGCAACGATGAAAGATCTCAGTTTTCCTCTGCGTCCAAACTCTCTCGTCGTCGCTAAAGAAGTTGAAAATGGAGGATTTTCTCAGGCGGCAATGGACTGCAGTGAGGTGTGTGATTTATGATCGCTCTTCCCCTCCTCCACCCTCTTCTTTTTCCTTTCTGCATGAAAAGAGCTCTTGGTCGTCAATTAGTGGGTTTTCATTGTTAGATGGGTCTGTTTTGGTGGAGAATTTTCAGGTGGGTAGCGGGGATAAGGTGGGTGAAGTGGGAGATTCTTGCGGTGATGGGGGTGTTTTTTCAAGGGGTCATTTGGGTTTGGGCAGGGTGTCTAGGGGTTGTTTTTCTGAAGTAGAGGGGGGGAATGCAAGCTCTGTGGGGCTGGAAATAGTTCCTTTTTCTGGTTTGGGTCAGAGGGAGGGTTTGGCGTTGGATGTTGCAAATGAGGAAGAGTTACTCAACCATTTGGGGTGGGTGCATGATCTAGTTGATGACAGGCTGGTAACGAGTAAGGGGTTGCCCAATCCGTTGGCGGTTAAGGAGCCTGAATGGGCGTTGAAGGAGGGAGATAATCTGGTCACTGGAATGTCTCAAGCGGAAGTCTCTAAATGGGTTCTAAAGAGAATTAATGGCTTCAGTAAATTCTTGGGTGTTTCTTTTGATGGCTTTGAAGATAGAACAATGCAGTTATTCTCGGAAATTGAAGAAAAGTGGAAGAAAGGGGCAGCATCGGAAGTTAAAAAAGGGAGGAGCAATGTAAGCAAAGGAGTTAGAGAATTAAAAAGGTTACAGAGTTCTATTAACTATGGGGGTCGTAAGAAGGTGGGAGAGGGAGATAGTGTAAGGGTGGAAGGAGTTAACCTTGTATCTTTCTATGAAGATTAAAATCCTTAGTTGGAATGTGAGAGGATTGAATGCTAAGGAGAAGAGGATGGTCGTTAAATCTCTTCTTCAGGAATGGAAGGCAGATGTGGTTTGTCTTCAAGAAACTAAGTTGAGGTTTCGAGAGAGAAAATTAAGGAGATTTGGGAAAGCCGTTGGGTAGAGTGGATACATCTAGATGCGTGTGGGACAGCAGGGGGGATTTTGTTGATGTGGGATACTAGAGTGGTGGAGAGAATTGATGTGGAGTATGGTGTTTTTTCAGTGTCCTGTTTGTTCAACACTGTGGAGGATGATATTGAATGGGCTATCACAGGAGTATATGGGCCAGTGGTTAATGGCCATAGGGAGGATTTGTGGGAAGAGCTTTTGGCAGTAGCATTTCGTTGGGGCGTTCCGTGGTGTGTGGGGGGAGATTTCAACGTAGTTCGGTTCCCGCATGAAAGAATGGGATGTAATTCTATTTCGCACAACATGAGAAGATTCTCAGATTTTATCAATGATTTGGAGCTTGTAGAACCGCCTCTAAATGGTAGTAGATTCACGTGGTATGGGAATTTGGATGATAGATGTATGTCTCGCATTGATCAATTCTTGATTTCTTCTTCTTGGGAGGAGCTTTGCCCAGAGCTGATTCAGCGTGCGCTTCCAAGACCTAACTCAGATCATGTCCCAATTTTATTAGACAGTGGAGTGATTCGTCGTGGGAGGACCCCTTTTCGGTTCGAGAATATGTGGTTGCTGTCCGAGGGCTTCTTAGAAAGAGTGGGCGAATGGTGGAATAGTTATGAGGTAGTGGGGAAGCCAAGCTTTGTCTTAGCTAAGAAGCTCAGACTGTTAAAAAGAGGATTTGTGAATATGGAATACTGAGATCTTTGGAAAATTGGCGGCTCAAAAGGCCAAGGCGGTTGATGAGATTAGTCGTTTGGATTTGGAGGAGCAAGTTCGGGATTTAAGGGAGGAAGAGAAGGTTCTGAGAGCCAAGGCGAAAGATGAATTCGTAAAAATTGCAAAGTTTGAAGAAATTAGTTGGAGACAGAAATCCAAAAACTTGTGGTTAAAAGAGGGAGATAGAAATACTCGACTCTTTCACAGAATGGCCAATTGTAATAGGAGAAAGAACTTTATTGGAAAGATCAAGATTGGCAATAGTATTTTGGAGGAGGAAGAGGAGGTAAGAACAAGTATTGCTAACTTCTACGCTAGTTTGTTCAAAGAGGAGGGAGTGTATCGGCCTCGAGTTGATAATTTGGAGTTCGAATCTATCTCGGTGGAGGAGGTTCATTGGTTAGAAAGACCATTTGAGGAATCAGAAGTCCTTCTTGCTCTTAAATCGATGAATGGAGATAAAGCGCCCGGTCCAGATGGTATGTCTTTAGCCTTTTTTCAACATTGTTGGGGAGTGGTGAGAGGGGAAGTGATGGGTATGTTTCATTATTTTTGAGAGTTTGAAAAGAGTTTGAACGCGTCTTTTGTGGCCTTGATCCCGAAAAAAGGAGGTGCGGAGGACATCAAGGACTTTAGACCTATCAGTTTACTTTGGGGAGCATATAAGTTGTTGGCTAAAGTGATGGCAATTCGTTTGAAGAAAACAGTAGGGAAGGTTGTGTGCGAAGCCCAAAATGCTTTTGTTGAAGGTAGGCAAATTCTTGATGCATCCCTGGTTGCTAATGAGTGTGTGGATTCAAGATTAAAGAGCGGAATTCCTGGTATCATGTGCAAGTTGGATATTGAGAAGGCTTATGATCATGTTAATTGGGACTTTTTGATCTATATTATGCAACGAATGGGGTTTGAAGAGCGCTAGAGGAAATTGACAAAAATTTTGCATCTCATCTATTAGCATGTCAATCTTGGTGTCTTGGTGAATGGTTCTCCAGCCGGTTTCTTTCAGACTTCTAAAGGATTGCGTCAAGGCGATCCCCTTTCCTCCCTCCTTTTCATTTTGGTAATGGAGGTGCTAAGTAGGATGATTTGGAAATCAGTTCTAAGGGGATTCTTGAAGGGCGTTGAAGTTGGGAGGGAAGACGGTGCGGGGTTGATGGTCTCTCATATTCTTTATGCTGACGACACGCTCGTGTTTTGCAATGCGTAAGCAACACAAGTGGGCTATCTCAGATGTGTTCTTTTGTCTTTTGAGGCTGTGTCAGGCCTTAAGGTGAATTTGGGAAAGTCAAAAATGATTCCGATTGGGGCGGTTGAGGATATTGGTGCTCTTGCTCAGATTTTGGGTTGTAGGGTAGCGTCTCTCCCATCAGTGTATCTTGGTTTGCCTTTGGGATCATCTTTCAAATCAAAAGTTACTTTGATTAGAAGCTCCCTTTCAATTCTGCCTACTTATTTCATGTCATTGTTTACCATTCCGGTTTCGGTGGCGAGGAGGTTAGAAAAGATTCAAAGAGACTTTCTTTGGAACGGCGTGAGGGATGAGGTCAAATATTACCTCGTTGACTAGGATACAGTTTGTGCTCCCATTAGAGAGGGAGGTTTGGGTGTGAGGCGCTTAAAGTTATTCAATCACGCTTTGTTGGGCAAATGGCTTTGGAGATTTGCGAGTGAAAGGGAGCGATGGTGGAGGAAAGTAGTTGCTGCGAAATATGGTTCCGGATGGGGAGATTGGTCGTCTTTGGGTGTGAGATCGCCTTATGGGGTGTCGTTGTGGAAGGGGATTATGAATGTGTGGGATGCCTTCGTAAAGAACACCCATTTTTTGATTGGTGATGGGAGAAGGGTAAAGTTTTGGGAGCATGTGTGATGTGGGGAAGTGACCTTGCGGGAAGAGTTCCCGAGTATTTTTAGTTTGGCTAGCGAAACAGATGTTAATGTTTCCGAGTATCTCCATTTTCATGAAGGAATTGCGGTTTGGGACATCTGTTTGCAAAGGGATGTGAATGAGTGGGAGGAAGAGGCTTTGATGGCGTTGCTTTCTAGAGTGTATGGTCTCCAAGGACTAGGAGGAGGAGAGGATGAAATTCAGTGGAATTTATCCAAAGATGGCTCCTTTCGGGTGAAATCCTATTATGAATCTTTTTTTGGAAAGGATACTTCTTTTCCTTGGAAAGCAATCTGGAAGATGAAGGCGCCTTTAAAGTTTTTTTGTTTGGTGTGCGGCTCAAGGCAAGATTCTTACCATTGATAATTTGATCCGAAGGCGGTGAATCATTGTCAATTGGTGTTGTATGTGCAAAAGAGATGCGGAGTCGGTTGATCATCTCCTCATTCATTGCCCGGTGGCTTGGGAGCTTTGGACTATGGTTCTTTCTTGGTTTGCTATGCGATAGGTCATATCAAGGAGTGTGATGGAACTCTTAATCGCTTGGAGAGGTGCAAAAGTTGGAAAGAGGCGGAAGCAAGTTTGGTTTTTGATCCCTCTTTGTCTAACGTGGATCATCTGGCAGGAAAGAAATTCGAGATGCTTTGATGGGGTGGAAAAATCTTTATATAGAATCAAAAGTTTTTTGGTGAATAGTTTGTTTAGTTGGGACAAGAGAGAATGTGATCCTTCTCTTCACCAATTTCTAGATTGTTTGAGCTTTTCTTTTCTCTTGGAAGTGTATAGGGCCTTTTTGTCTCGTGGCCTATTTGTATACGGGCGGCATTCCCTTAATGCCTTCATCTATATAGTTATTTACTTATAAAAAAAAAAAAAAAAACAACTAGGTCAACTGCACTAATCACCTTCATTGCCAGGTTTAGTTGAAGTGTGAGGGTAGTTTTAGGTGAGTGAAACGAAGGGGGGTAAATGAGGGATTCGATGGGGTGATATGTAATGGAATTTATTGGTTTACTGGTGGGATTTGTAGAATAAACTTCACCAGGAAATCGTAAGGAAGCAGTTTTGGAGTTAAGAAACAACAAACTTTATAAAAATAAAAAAATTGCAACCATTCAATCTATCTATTGGTTTTTGCAGATTTTCAATCATGCCTACCCTCAATAATCTTGTAGATTTTGTTGATATAGTCCTTAACTTTGTTAACGTAATTAAGGATGCCCTTTTAAGGATTACTTTCTTGTCGTTAAGTAGCAGCCCGTTTTGAAGATTTCCGACAAAACTTGCTTTACTTTTCGATCTCTTTTCCTTTTTTGAGTCTAATTGTAATCTTTTTGTTATTATTCTAGATCGTATCTAACGTCTTTGGATATTTATAGTTCTTGTGGCTGTAATTATGTTCTCTACATCCATTATCTTGAGCTACGCATACATTGCCTTGGACTAGATGAAAAAAGACTATATGGAAAACTAGTCAATGATGGCCCTCCATGGATTCACCTATATGAACTGCAGCTAAAGTTGCAAAAATAAGAGCTTGAATACCACTAACGAGAAGATACTTCTACCGTTCCACTAAAAAGAGAAGCGTTCTTCAAAGAATGTGACAGACATACAATATTCCACGCTAGATTTCAATAAAATTTGATACCAAAAAAATAAATTCTACCCCTGCACATTGCTGTCACTTACTACAGAGTCTGGAGAGAGCAATACTGGTGATTGAACTTGTGCCATAAAACTAGGCCAGATAGCACTTGCCATCGCATGGACTCAAACCTCGAAGCTCTATAACGTAAGCAATATCCAACGACCATTTAGAAGAATTCTTCCACCATATTTGCTTCATGTTATCGAAATTGTTTTTTCTTCAATGGCGTGACATTTGATGGGTTGATGATTAAGGATAGTAGACTAAACACAGGGTAGCCAAGTGCGAAGCAGAATTCCTAATCTCTACTGGAGATCAAAGAATTGATCCATCTGACTTAAAACTAGTTGGATGCAAGATTTGACCAATTGAAAATGATAGCAAAATGCATGGGTAGACATCATGGAGATTAAAAATCTACCCTATCGTAAAGTTTCTAGAAAGCATCAACTAATTCATATGTTTCAGATATTAACAAATAGCTTCCGCTTCCATACAAAGAAAGGGTCCAAAGACTTTGCAAAATTTCATAGCAAGTGCAGCATTATCATGGATGCAAAGCACCAAGTATAAACAGGCAAGAAATGCATACACAAGCAAGAAGTTTCGATGTTTGGACCTGTTAAGGGGTGACAATAAAATCAAACTCAATACGAAAGGCACGAGAATGCACATGCTTAGCATATACGAAAACTCGTATAGACATAACAAAATAAGGAAATGACTAATTACCAGCTCCAAAAGAAAATGTGAATCCTGCGAATATAACTCTTGTGAAAGACAATGGAGCGCTCTCCCTAAGCGAGCATGCTGCTTCTTCAAAATGCCACTCTCATCTTGAGAAAGTCTTGGATCGAGACCAAATTCTTCACGCCTAATAGATTCAATAATCAGCGCTGCCTCATTTTCCTTGTCAACCACTAATAAATGTCGTTCATCGCTGAAACAATCACCAGTATTCTTCTCACTGTTGAGCCCAAAACAAGCCGCATTGCACTCTTCATTCTTCTGATCCACCTCAATAGAGACCACCACTTCACCTTGAGTGGATGCAAGCTTATTAACTGCATCTTCAACACCCGTTGATCCCCTGATGAACTCAGAACTAACAGCTTGTAAGCATGACACACCAGAAGATGGAAAAGACTCAATAGCAATATTGGAACCAAATACATGGTAATCGTCAATCCACTCCACTATACCAAGAGACAGTCCAACATCATGAAGCATGAGACGCTGCTCAATTTGCTTGCATTTGCCTAATATGGCCAAAGGAGCATCTTTAATAACAGATCGTAATCCTGAGAGCAATATGTTGGCGGCAAAAGCACGAAATTCTGTAGGAAAATGACCCAAACAATCAATGAAAAAACTCGCTACAACAGTGACCGCTTCATGAACAGTACTGTTGCTTCTGCGTAAATCAGTGCTGCATCCAGAGGCATCATCATCAGACGTGTGCAGTCTATAAAGTGAATGTCTATGCGTCAAGAAGGTTTGATTTTCACTTACTTCCATGAAATTCTTTGTCAAGACTTCAAAAGCTTGTCGTGCATAGCACTTTAGGAGGGACAAGGGAACATGCCTTTCACCTCCATACAATGCAAGCAAAGATAACAGTTTCACTGCTGTTTGAAAAGAAGACCCTTGAAGAGAAGCTTCTAAGAAAGAATCAACAGTAGCTAAATGGTCAACCCGGACAAATTTGCCATCCTTTGTAACCAAGCACAGAAGCTCTTTGGTATTAACCTCATTCAGCAACCAGGCCACAAGAGGACCAAGCGAGGGAGCAAATCTGAGATCCCAATGCATCCACAATTCTAAATCTGCCAACATTGGTGCCCTAAGTAAGACTTCAATTGCATCCTTTGTAGTAAAAGGACCAAGAGACCCAGTTTTATGGCCAATCTCTGCTCCGTCTGTAGTAGTTTCTGCCAAAGCTTTCTCATTGACAGAATCTCCAGCACGATTTCCTAACAAAGTCGCAGAAAATAAGACACAAGTAGAAGTGCTTTCATTCTCTCTCACTATATTCCTAAAATCTTTGAATGAACTGCTTTCTACTAGTGTGAAACTGATTTGAGGAAACTGCCTCATAAGCAGCACAGAAAGCATCTCCTTGGTTACATTTTCAACTCCCCCTAAACTATTTGAAGCTTGTGACAGTAATACAGACAACTGATGCTGAAGCATGCAAACCTCCAAAGGAGACTTCTGATATGCATAATCAGTCAAACATCTCTGGAGTGTATTAGGCATTAGAGAAACATGTTTCTCCAAGAAAGTGAAGAACTCCCCGTAACCAAGGGACTCAAATTCCTTGACAGAGAACTCTCTAGTCAACCAAAACTCACAATCACGAAGCTTCCTCATTAAGGTAAATTTCTTCTCAAGTGAGGATTTTACATTGCTCAAGTCGTTATAGTCAAGCTCAAAATACGTAGAAACTTTCTTGATAATATCTTCAACAGTGACACCTGCAGAATTGTGTACACTTATTTTATGCTATTTTCACAAGGGAATAAAAGAAATAATGACACGTATACATAATAGAATACAATAAAAAAAGGACAATAATCGGTAATTAGTTTCAATCAGCCTTTTATCACTCTTCTGTCTAGAGAATAATAAGCACATTGAGTAGTTGAAGATGTTATTTTAATGGCCATAAAGAATTTTGGAGATCTCAATTCTATTCAACAGGCCTTTGTCCCAAATCAGGGTAGACTACATGGATCCACTTCCTACAGCGTTGAATTGGCACGTGTGGGAAAAAAATGGATGGTGCGGTCCTGGGGGATGGTCCTTAGCCTGCCCATTATAGCTTCTTGTAGATGAATCATGTTTATTTTGTTTCAAGTAATTGTTTCAACTATTCCATCATAAGACATTCTATAAGTCAAAACATAAACAAGCACGTGAAGGGCAATGTTTCTTCTCTCTAGAAAGAGAAATACATGAAAACATCCATCTTCTTGGTGGCAAGAAAGCATTGAAGAAGCCTCACCGAAAGGAGCTCTCAACTCTAAAAGAGAGAACCCGTCTTTATTTATGGAATACACAACTGTGAATATAAAACAAGCATCGGTTCCATGTGACACACGGATAAGAATGAAAGGAAAATGAATCTATCTCACTCGCATCTCATTCAAAGTGGTTATCACTTATTGAAGTTTGTATTAGAATTGTTTATTTACTATCTAAATGATCAATATTTTTTAAGTAAACCTAAAGTAATAATACTGATCGCCTCAAGGGTAATTTTGTAGCGTGCATTAGAAAGTTCCTCTATGAAGAAAATCCTTTTAGGATTCTCAATAGAATTAACAGAAATGATAAAACTATGAGGGATGAGAGAGGTTCCTTTTGGAAAACTCAACACTAGTAATACAACTAAAGAAAGGTGGAAGAAGAAAAGGGGAGAGGGATGAAAGAGGAGTGAGGAAGCACCATGTCTATATAATATGGACGGATATACCAAGCAAGATTTATTATGCACAAACAACTCACTTTGCTCACACTTTGAAACATGCTCATCTATGACTAATGCAACCCTTTCAGCTGGTTCAATCTCGATGCTTTCATATTCAGCACATTTCTTCGCAAGTGTATTTGCTGCGTCCTGTTCAGTAAAAGTTTGGAAAGCATCATACACGCTATCCCACATTCCACATTTAATGGATGTCACCTGCAACAGGACAAAGTAACCCAGCTGTAACTACCCTTACAAGACACGTCAGATTCAACCAAAAATGCATACAGAAAATATGACACTAGATAGAGGTTAAATAAAGAATAAACAAACAAAATGTGGAGAATGAATTTGGGTACAGGGCACCAATATAAAACCCATGGAGATCATTACTTGATTTCTCACATTAACAGCAGACAGTCAGACATATTTGATAGGTTCTCGGGTTGGAGCCATACTAATTTACCAACTATTTATGTTTATTGAAAAAGGCAAAACAGGAATACTAAAGGCAGATCAAAGTGTACTTAAAGCTAGGCAACAGTTGGAAACTAAAATTACTTTGGGTGAACAGTAGATTGATTCCAATCAAAATGCAGGGCTTGGCAGAGAATTTTGGTCATACTATTGGGGTAGCTTGTGCTTTCCAACTGCACCCACATTAAGATGAGTGGTTAAACTATACCAATTTGAAAGTATTAAAATATGATCGAACTCCTTAATAAGTGAGACATTTAAAATTCTCAAACCCTAAACACTTCTCCTTTTCTCTTTCAAAACTTGGTATCTAAGGAGTGATACCACCGCCATTCAATCCTGTCCACAGCCCACCACCACCCAGAACTACGGAACTGTGGGTCTCTCTTTTCTCTCACATCGTAAATCAAATCAGCCTTTCTGTTGTCACTGTAGCATTAAATCCTCTTAGACCACACATCTGTGAACCATCTAACCCTTCACCACGATGGACAATCACCAATGAACCTTTGCCAACCTCCGAGAAAGCCTGTAAGACCTGTGACGACCTTATTTATGGCACTCTGTGGCTGTCTCTCAGTTCTGACGAACCAGATCTGCAACTTCTTTTCCTACCACTGTCTGAGTCCCACCGGAGCCTCACCACCCTCGCCGAAGTCTCACCGTTTCAACTGCTTCCCTATCGTCATCTCTTCGGTCTGAAGCATTGTTGTTGTTGTCCGAGGCCCCATTCTCCCTAAATTTTTTATTGTCATTTTTTTCGTCTAAATGGTAAAAAATTATGACCAAAAGCCAAAAAAAAAAACAGTTAACTGGAGACAAAAATACCAAACAACTGATATGTTGCCTGTCTTATATGAACTTTTTTTCAACTTCAGTCCACAGTTTTATACTTTTCCGATTCCTCCCATCGAGACGAATGATTAACCCCAAAGATTGCAAAGAAAAGCTAAGCAAAAATTACGAAAAGTAAAAAGAACCAAAAAAATACCGGTCCAAAAATTTAGGGAGGTTGGAACCCTCAATGTTTGGTTACTTTTCGATTCTTGTTAATGGTTTTTTCTGGTTGCTACGCGGGTTTCTAGTATCGATCTTGTTGGGTCTTCTCCATATGTGCCATGTCCATTGTGACTTTCCTCATGCTATGTTTAGTTTACGAGTTTGGCTGCTCGTTTCAATTACATATGTCGTATACAACGAGAAGAACCTACATAGAATTAACTTACAGCAACATTTAGCAATCCAATGCATGGGTATGATGAGAACATCGACATCATTTTATTTCTTGTTCCTACGTCGGCAAACATCCCTTTCCCTTTATATCTTGTCTGACCAGTTGTTTTGTAAAACTGGAGCATCCTCTCAAAAACCTACAAGTGCAAGAAGGAAACAAGCATGAAAGAGCTTTTATTTAGTTGTAACCTAGAAACAACATCAAACATTCAAGACACGTAAAAACCTAGGGGTGCAATATATCTGGAAAGCATAAAGACAGACAAAATACATGAGGTAATAGAACAATGAACTTAGTGTAAGTTCTGCCTACGATCTCAAGCACTACACAGAGACACCAAATAGCCGATACACAATACACATCCTAATAGGGTACATAAAATGGGGAACAAAAAGAGCTACAACCATTTTCACCCCATTGCCCATGAGTCAAACCTATCACAACACTGGTTCAGAAGACAGGTAACATTAGGGATAACACATCCAAACTTCACATCTCAATTATGCTACTTTTATACATATTTCTAAATTGAGGTATTGAAATATGGATGAATATCGGGGATACAGCTAATACAGCTATATATCAGCCAATACCAGACAACATAGACTGATAAGAGTTGACAAATCAGACACCACCAGCCTGGAAAAATCTATGCATTCCATCAACTATAAAAATTGAAATTTCAGGATTGGGATGAAAACTTTGAGGTTCTATTCCAAGGTTTTGTGTAGCCATACCTTAGGCTTAGGGAAGTTTAGGTGGTTTCCTAAGTCCCTGGCCCTACCCCATCACCCTAAATTTTATCTTCCTAACTACTATTGTCCAAGCCATCAAAACGTATAGAATTAGCAACCTTAAATCTTGGTACTACCATAAAGAACAATAAATTAGGACTTGATTCCCACCCCAACAATGAAGGGAGGAACAACAAACAAATAGAGATAAGTGTCCGAGTTGTGTCTGCATATGTCAGATAAGCATTGTCCTAGACTCCATATGTAGCACCGACATGACACCCAAAACACGAACTCTCCAACAACGCAAATTTCAAAAAAATGAAGAACACGTGGGTATAATTGGTAGGCAGTATTATTCTGAATACAATTAACTCGATTTAACATATTCTGTTCCTTTGTTATCCATTGTCTGGCATCGGAAATATAATTATTGCAGGAAGTTTCAATTACTGGTAGTTATGTAAGGGGAAATTTGTTGTGCGAATTCGTTAAACCACTTAATGAAAGTTACCCAATTACATTCTTTTAGGAGAGTATAGCCAGAGGGGTTATGTGGAGTCAATTTTGTTGGGGTGCATAAAAATTACGAGGGTGCTAGTGATTAGTATGTAGTATAGATGCAGAAATAAAACTTACCGTTTTACCACCTCAGCGAACAAGATAAATTTCTAAGTTACTTCTGAATAACTAAATCACGGTCCTTCAAGCAAGAGAGAACAATTTTATTTTTTTTTGATAAGTAAATAAATATATTAGAAAGAAGGCATTAAGGGAATGCCGCCCGTATACAAGCAAGAGAGAACATATTAAACCAACCCAAAAAAAAAATATGCTCAAAATTAGCAACAAATTAGGGAGGAAATGATCATTGGTGTCACCCTAGAACAAGGCATTTACAATCTACATACCTCATTAACAGTGTTCTCCCGGCAAGCCTCTTTCCATGTGGTGATGAACATTTTCATGGAACTGTTAGGAAGCAAAAGATCTGCTTCAAGCAAAAGATCAGCTTCATTCTGACCAATAAACTCCTTTTTATCCTCATCAATCGAAAATTCTGATCCAGTCCTGAATTTTTTAGGTAGTTTGTGAGGTGCAGTGATGTTGCTGCCTAAACTTCCAGATTTTCTTTTCTTTTTCAACTGGCCATTACTTTGGTTGCATCTTTCACTGCCACTACCTGCGGAAGCACTAACATCCATTTCTCCTTTCAATCCTAGTCGTGACATCTCTTCAGCAGCTGATGGGTAAGGACAGCTACTTACTCTGTCATTGCTAGTATTCTGCAACAAGTCCTTGCTGTTATCTTTTGCATCTGCATCATTCTTGTTGCCTTCGTAATCAGAATCATCACTACCATCATCCTCTGAACTAGAAGAAAATTTTACATGCTTGCCAACAAAATTCCCATGCAGTGGGGAAAATGAATTGACACGTTGTGATATAGAGCTAAAATGGTCATCCAGCTGCTTTTTCTGCAAGGACAGAAGTGGGCGGCGTTTATGACTTTTCTTTTCAGATTTCTTTTGTAAGTCATCAAAAATTTTGTTTACTGTGGTACTTTCAGATCTCCTTGCTTGGCGGATAAGAGTAATATGCATCCTGCAACCAAAGATTTCACTTACATATGTATAGCTGTCATAAAAAACAGGGATTTCACCTTTCATTAAAAAAAAAAACATACCAAGGTAGTTTTTGGTATTCAAGACAGAAGACAATTAAGCATAATGATACAACATGCCACCATGTCATCATTGACCTAGAAATCCTAAAGCAAAACTGAAAATAATTTAATGATAACATAACCAAAGTTAACTCAATTGCCATTAGTCCCAAACACTAAGTCCATCACAACCCCTGTCAATTCATCACTGTATTCAGGCTTGAATGCAGCAAAAGAAGTGCATATGAGTAAAGACTACCCCAACTTGACAACTAGTATTGAGATTACAAACAAGTAGAAAGTAAGATTCTAAACGGCACTTTTTTCGGTATATTTTCATTTCTATCCATTTAATACTTGGGTGTGCTGCTTTTATATCCTATTGGAGAAGAGATCCAACCATATGTGCAGTACTGTAGTGTTATTCTCTACAAAAAGTGAGTAAAAGAAACTAAGATGAGCATAAAGCAAGATTATAACGAGTTGAAATGACAAACCCATATAAAATGCAAACCAGGAATCATAAATCCATAAATCTCTGTGAACACCGAGTGAGAAAGGTATAGTTTGAACCAAGAATAAGTAGCTTCCCCTATATCCTTCCAGAAAATAGTAGAAAACAGTAACAACACAATATGGCCAATTAAATAAAGATACATACGGAATATAATACACAAACCTTAAATTCGCATCTTCTAATTTACAACAATGATGGCGTAATCTTTACAACCATTGGCTTGAGAAAATAATTTTGCTTCAAAGTTGATTTGCAAGACCTGTGGCTTGAGAAGAAGGCGTCTCAATTTTAAGTAGCCCACTAAAATTTCCTAATGGCTATGTATTCCAACTAAGCGAGTTAGGATGCTCCACTAACCAAGAACAATGCAATAAAAAACTACAAAAAGAAAAGAACAATCTGAAAGGTCTGTTCAAACAAAACAGTCAAGGAACAAGATGAACTTTTGTTGAAACCAAACATTTAATGGCAGCCTTCCACATACTTTCTTAAGAGCAGCCAGGGACATGGTTGCAGGTTTATACAACAAGAATATATCAGACATGTTGTCATCCAAAGTTGATATTAGTATTTTTCTGTTTCATGAATCGTGACGAATAAGCCAATTTAAACATCACAACTATGCACCAATATAACAACAGTAACTCTATTTGATAGTAGTAGAAATCTTGAAATGATTAGGCCTATATATTGAAAGTGTGCAGTAGCAGACAGGACTACATACCCCAAGCTTTGGATACGCACACAAAGTTTTTCATTGCCTGTGATTGATCGCTTCTTAGCAATAAAACCCAAAAATTCCTCAACCTTAATTTCTTTGTCCTTCTGAGTATTCATGAACTCACAAAGGCAAGAAAGTATCTCTTCACTTGTTATCTTGAAAACTTCTGTCAAGTCAGGACTTACAGAAAAGTAATGCATAACAAGTGGATGGCGTACCAAAGGGCCTAGTTCAAGCTCTTCAAATTGCACAACACCCTCATTCTTGCAAATTGCCACTTCCAAATCATACAATGAAGTAATTCTTTGAACCGCAACAAAGCAGTGGATAAACGCATTGATCTGCATATAAGAAAACGAAGAAATGAAAATTTTACCCATAAATTGAGGTAATATAAGTTAAAATAAATAAATAGAAGGGCAAAATCCACTCTAAGGCCAGATATTTGAAAATAGCCAAAAAGGTTCCTCGTGGTTTTGTCAATGTCGTAATTTACATCCCTCCCACAAATACGTCCCTTCCAACCTGGACCTATTTGAGCATTGCCTTCAACAAAACAACAACAACAGAACACATCTAGTCCCCAATCGTTGGGGGTACGTGCAGGGGAGGATTGGAGACAGATCTAACCTTTGGCAATATATGCACAAAGTGGCTGCTCAGATTACCACTGAAACAGTTAAAAGGACGTTATAACAATTAAGCCCGTATCTTTGTCTTCATCCCCTACTAAATCTTAAAAAACATTGAACCCATGAACCCTAACTCACGTTACAAGGTATCTAGGACTCCTCAGTTTCACTTTCACTTTCACCAAAGTACCCGTTTTGGAAACAAAAAAGAGCATCACAAGCAGGTATGCGTAAGCAATATAGATCTGATCCCTTCTTCTGAAACATATGAGTTTTCCCTTGTAGTTGTATCCTTTAAGAGAAACAAAATAATACTGTAGAAACCCTAACTGTAACTACCTGACCCTAACTCAGAATTCCAGTGACTTTCTACGAGACCCGCACCCCGTCCCCTATCCCCACCAGCCCAAAAAAAAAAACACTCATAGTCCTTGTTGCCAGGTGTGGGTGGTGTTCAATTCGGATCTCCTCTCTCTTTCGGATCTCTTGGAACTAGGACGTATTGTTGCCAAATGCCAGGTGGTGCCACACAACCGAACCGTACTTTCAGCAAAGCACTACAATGCGGTATGTTATACGACAGTGCCATGCGGCACAAATGGCTCAGCGCCAAGTTTGCTGGAACGGATCGTATAGTAATGACACATTCTTGCCTCTGCCAATGATGCCAAGTTGCCAAAAGATAACTAAGCGCGCCACACGGCCAAACCATGACTGGTGCCACATGGCTGGTTCGGACGGGTTGCACCAGGGTGTAGTATCCATGGAGTGTATCTGCGCACGATCCAATCCGACACGACACCTCGACCGACTCGACCAGCCTGTTGAGCCACAAGCCGGGCGACCCGTCCAGTCGCCATTGGACTGTGGTCGTTTGGTCTAGTGGGCCTGCGACCTGATTGTCTGATTCAAATGATCGGCCCGCCATCCAGCCCACTACACCAGGCACCTATCGGTATATTGACAAACATTCAACAAACCTATATCTATTCTATGAATAATGATGGACCTAGTCAATTATCAACAACTGCATCAATTAGGCTTTGATCTGCATCATGTATATGCATTTTATTTCATTTGTTTTGTGATCCCTGCAGCACTGCCTAAGATTAACAAGCTTGAGGAGGATCCTCTACGCCAGTGTTCTAAAACAAGGAATTAATTGGCGATTAATCACCGATTAATAGCTGGCGGGGCCTATTCGATTAGGTCCGATTAACGATTAATCGCCGATTACTAATTAATATGCACCGATTAATCCGATTAATTGCTCGAAGGTGGCCGACCGCCCGACTAGCGCCGAGCGACTTTTAGAACATTGTTCTACGCAAGAGATTTGTAGCAATATTACCATGAGCATTTCCCACATAGCTCATAGGTGAAGCATAGATTATAATCAAAGGCAAGTATTGTGTATGCTGGTCATTCAAACATCAAGAAGACCAAAATAACATGGTAAATTATTTTCTTTTAATATGCATTTTGACTAGCGCCAAAATATAATACACATAATGTTATGTCACCTATACAATTCAAAATAAATTATATTTTTAACCCACTTCCATAATCCAAACAGCAATTTTACTTTATCGCCCAATCCACCATACAATTTTCTCACACTGCAAAATATTGGCATCGGTACATTTGAAACAATTGTTAGTAGGCACTTATGCAACAATTTCACGCTAGTATACAAACTCATTGAGGCAAAGTTGCAATTGTTATATTCATGAATGCTTCTCAAAAAGATGATATCCAATAGGGCTGTCGAGCAAATGAACCGAACCGCCCAATCCGCACCAAACCGAGACATGCTACGACGGATATGGATCTAAAAATACTAAATTCTAACGGATTCGGCTTCGGTTCCGCCCAATCCGCAATGTTACTGTTTCTCTTTCGAAGGTTCTGGATGATGTTGAGTAATTTAAACAAAATTTCACAAGTAATAAAGTAATAAACATGTATTCTATGATGTTTTTATGTTGAAAATGTTACTAACCTTCTCTTTTTTTGGTACATTAGAATATGAATCAAGTTCATGTTCTAGTCCAACTCCAAGTTCGAGTGTTATTGATGTCTAATAGTTTATCTTTAGACTTTAGGGTGGATGAATGTAACTTAATTCTAAGTAATGTGGTTTAAACTTGTTTGAATTTGTGGCGGACATGATTGGACTTCAAGTTTTGGGGCTTTAATTTTCAATTTTTTGGTGTATATAAAAAAATAAATCGCATGCTAAAATCTACTAAAACCAATCCACCAAAACCGCATCCAAACCGAACCAACCAAACAACACTTCAGGTGGCTGACGGATGGAGAAAACGAAGATCCTCCGCGAGCGAATTGGATTGGGAACCAGACTGATCCACATCAAACCGATCTACGGGCAGCCCTAATATCCAATATCATTGACCTATTAGAAGTTATTTTCTTTGCCTTTGTAAAACTAGAAAATTTAAGTTATTTTTAAGTTAATCAATGACAGAAAACATTTTTGGAGTCCACCCCTGATGATACTGTTCTTATGTCCTAGGCCAATAAATCTCAAAAATAGTCTAATTTTTTTTCTCTTCCCACGTCTTTCTCAGGCAACACAGAATTCAAATACAACTTGGCTTAATACTTTTAGAGGCCTAAAGCAAAGCTCAAAACTGAGGCCTTTTTAAATTGGATCACCATTTTACATTGTACAATTTCAATGTTTAGAACTCATTTTGTGAAATCTTGAAATAGTTATTACAATTTTGAGAAGCACAACATGTTGAGTTAATCAATTGTAGAGATCATTCAAAATTTCTACAATGTAACCTATTAAATTTCAATTTACATAGGCCTCCATTCATTCGTTTAAGATTTAGTTTAACTGTTTGAAGCGTTTAGAAGTGGTTTAAGGGCCCTCCAATCAAATTCATTTTCTACAATCTATAAAGATTATTATGTACTATACAAAATGGGGCTTACAAATGAACTGAGCTGCTCGCAAGCAGCTAAAGACTTTGGCTCGGTAAGAGCTCAACTCATCTCATTTAGTAATTGAGCCGAGCTTAAGCTCAAGTTTTAGGCTCGTGTAGTAACGAACCAAGCTCCACACTCTAAAGCTCAGCTCGTTTATAGAAGCTTTTCTAATAAATGAACTGGGCTTGGCTCGGCTCGGCTCGAGCTCAAGTTTCAAGCTAGTGTAGTAAACGAGCCAAGCTCCACTCTACAGTTTGCTCGTTTGTATAGGCATTGCTCATTTAATATATGAACGGGGCTTGGCCCTACTTAGCTCGTTCGTATGCGAGCCAAGCTTAAGCTTGAGTTTTAGGCTCATTTAGTAAACAAGCCGAGCTCGAAACACTAGAAAGCTTGGTTTGCCCCATTTGCACCCCTTGGCCTCCTCTAAGTTTGGAAAATGGTAGGGCCTAAAGCAAGCACATGCTGCACATCACTCGCTTTACGGTTGAGCCGGGCTTGCAACTACTCTTAGGAATTTCACATAACCTTCCCTTCTATAACTATAAGGCGGTGAAGAGAAGGGACAAGCTGAATCTGAACCCCCAGCAAGTCCCACGGCTCAGCCTTATGTAACAGTTTCACACTAGTGTAAACACTCAAATCAAGAGCAATTGCAATGTGTTATATACTCGCGTGCTAGATGATAACGACTATTATAGACCTATTAGATGTCTGGTTCTTATCCTTCATAGAACTTGTTAATTTAAGTTCATCAAAAACATAATTCAAATACAACTATGAATAGGAATTTCACTGTACCTTCCCTTCCACGACTATGAGGCGGTTAAGAGAAGGGACTAGCTGCATCTGAACTCCCAACGATTCCCAAGAATCAGCCTTCAATACCAACAACGCAGCCTGAGATACTTTCCAAGCCGAAACACTCTCTCTCGACGCGACGAGATCACAGTGAGCCTTCACTACGGCCCTATCTATCCTCTCGATCGATTGTTCGGGTCGATTGGTCGGCTGAGGTTGGACAGGGAAGCTATTCTGACTTGGGGAAGAAATTGGGAACTTGTTGGAATAGGGAAGGTAGGAGTATGGAGTGGGAAATTAGGGTTTTGGAGCGGGGGAAAATTAGGGTTTTGGATCGAGGGGAAATTAGGGTTTTGGAGCGGGGGGAAATTAGGGTTTTGGAAGAATTGGTTAGTGGCGAAGGGGGTAAGGTTTTGGTGGTAGAGGTTGTTAAGGTATTGGGGCAGTAAGTTGGGGTTCAACTCTGGAGGCAGAGGTTGTGCCGCCGGAGCCGGAGGTGCACCGCGGCCGGCTACCGCCAGGGCGGTGGTGCGGCTGTTGTCCGTACATCGCAGAGAGGGGAGGGAAGAGAGGGTTTTTGAAGTTAGGGTTTGTTGGGTTTATATATGTTAGCGGTAGTCGGCACATTCGGTTTATATATATGAAAACAATTGAATATTTGAATATAGCCTTCTGGAAGATTTATGGGTGGCGTGGCGGTAACTTTCAAACTCTTTTTCACGAGAAGATATTTAGTGCCCGGGGATACCACGTACTGCCTGATCGGACGCATTCGGGCCGACCATTTCGACTTTTGAACAGCTCGAATTTGGAGATAACAAAATAAGAGAGAAATAGGAGAGAGAGTGTTGGGTGAGACTAGAAAGAGTGTTTCAATCTAGGCTATCCAATACAGTTTTGGAAGGCTCGAATGTGTTGCTCGGACACCACGTCCGCTGGTTGACATTGTACCCACCCAGCACCCAAAACTTTCTCCTTTTTCACCTGCATATTCAGGTAGTAATTGTGTTCTGCCAAGAGTTCTTAAAAAATAAGTACGTATTTGTAATTTTAAAATTTAAAATAATAAACTTGTTGAAATAATTTTTTGTATAATTATGAATTTTGTATGATAGATCTCGATGAGATCTTTTAAACAGCGCAAAAAATTGAAAATTTATTTTCGTAAATATATTATCTTTAAGTTTGAAAATTGCAAATAAGTTTTTTTTTTTTTAAATCCTTAGCAAAATAGGGTGATGAGACTTCGAAGTTCCTGTTGAGGGAACAAAAAGGGTTAAATTATGGACTAGGCCAGATAATTGGTCCATATTTTCAAGAAATCTAGCCCAATCTAAAAATGTATTGAGAAGCCCACACTTTTCTACCTAGACTTGCAAATAAGCAGGTATTAATTATCAAAACACGTCATGGACCGTCAATTTCCCTAAAAATAGGTCATATTCCTTAATTGAAATTAAATTTAATGGTTGTTTTTGGACTGACCCGTAATTTATCCAGCAAAAGAGGAAAAATAATTTTCGCACTACTTTTTTATCCGTTGGCACTCTCTTTTTTATTTTTTATTATGAGACTTTTATAACTGTGGAGATTAAAAATTCAAAAATGAATTTTATGATTGGCTTGAACGCCAACAAAAAATTATTCCTTTCACTCAATGGTTTTATGGGAGGTATTGGACAGAATGTGATAGGTCCATAAATGTCATACAAGATTATCATAGGAATTGGAGGACTATGTCTGGAACTGTTATTCGTGCAGTCCATCCTCCAACAATACCTTTGTCTATTGAGGGCAATTCTGAGTCCGATTCACCTTTAGAAACTGCTGCTTTTGTTAAACCTACAAGCACAGATCCAAATGGTAAAGTTTATAAACAAAACAATCATACTAATGCTTGCCTTAATACCATTGGAGATCAATTGGTCAGGATGGAAGAGCAAATAGCTCAAATTGGGGAAGATATTAGACTTATGAGTCCCAAGACTAATAATAAGGAGGATGGTATTTCACCATCAAATATCCGACCACCATTACCAATAACTGGTTTTAATCTTACTGATCCTAATAAAAATTCAGATTTGCTCAAAGAGCTTCAGAAAAGGTTTAGGGGATTAACTCTAAACGCCATTACTGATGAGCAGGAGACGTCTCCACAAGAGGTGGTAGATTTAGAAAATTCTTTTCTTCAGTCTCAACATGAGACTATTAATAAAATTCAATATCCACAAAAATTTCCGTATGGGGGAGCTGATAGGTATTACTATCCTAGACCGACTCCACAAGATATGTTATATGAAGAATCTGATTTTCAAAAGCAAATGTCTTATAGTGGTAGAACTATCTATGAATGGAACATAGATGGTATGACTGAATATCAAATTTTTGGAGTTGTACATCAAATGATGATGTATAGCACAATATGTACTAATAATAAAAATGATGATAAGGAGGTTGCTGGCTGGATCACAGTTGGATTCACCGGTATAATTAAAGGTTGGTGGGACAATATTTTGACCACAAACCAACGACACGAAATTTTGAATGCAGTAAAAACTACTGAGACTGGAGCAATAAAGCAAGATGCAGTTTATACTCTTGTCCAGTCAATAATTTTACATTTTGTTGGTCATTGGGATAACCAACGGGAAAGAAGTAGAGAGCTACTTCAAAATTTAAAATGTCCAACGTTAACTCATTTTCGTTGGTATAAAGATGTGTTTCTTGCCAAAGTTATGCAGAGAATTGATGCTAATAGTGAGCATTGGAAGTCAAAATTTGTTGATGGTCTGCCTCATTTCTTTACTGAGAAAATTAGGAAAAAATTGCGAGACCAAAATAATGGTTTAACAATTGACTATGATAGATACACCTATGGTCAGCTTATAGCTATAATCATCCAGGAAGGATTGACTTTATGTAATGACATAAAGTTACATAACCAACTGAAAAAACAAAACCTGACTGGAAAACAAGAGTTAGGACATTTTTGTGACCAATTTGGCTATGAATTACCCCATTATTCAAACCTCAAAAGGGTAAAAGTAGTGATAAGACTACTCGAAAATATTCCAAAAAGAAATACAGCAAAAAGAAGCAAAAGGATAGAGATGAGCAATCAGGCTCAAAAAATGCTAAGAATATTGCTAGGAAGCAGAAAAATAAAAAGGGTGATAAGAAGGTCATTGCCAAATGTTTTAAATGTGGCAAAATAGGATACTATGCAAATAAATGCAAGACTAAAAAGAAATTAGTAGAATTTCAATTAGATGAAGAGTTAAAACAAACTCTTTACAAAATCCTTATTGATTATAGTGATGATTCTGATTCGGAAGAACAAATTAATGATCTTTCTGAAAATAATGAAGATTCCTCTTTTACTTCAGAAGAAGAAGGAATCACTAATAATTGCAGTTGCAATGACATTGAGTGCTCAACTTCTGATAATTATTGGAAGGCAATTGTTGAGATGAATGGTCTTAGTATTAACGTTCTTACTGAGAAACAGCAGGGTTTGTTGGAAATCATTGATCAAATTGATAATCCTCAACTTAAAATGAAAATCATTGAAACCTGCATATCTTCTATGAAGGAAGAAGAGGAAGAAAAACCCCAGCTTCTTAATGAAAATTGCAGTTTGAAAATTGTTCTTGATAGATTAGAACAGGTAGATAATTTTAAACCTGTTACTATTCCTGAGTTGAAGAGCGAAATCAACACTCTGAAAGCAGAAATTTAGGTGTTAAAAACTTTTCAGAATAAAGCTGCTCAAGAATTTTATGATATAAAGACAAGATTAGTTGTCTTAGAAAATAAAGGCGAATCAAGCAAAATGGATGATTTGGCCTATTTAAATTCTATTAACAAAGTGGTTTACCAAAAATGGCATATCAAGGTTAATCTAGTAATCCATAAGGAATATACTATCAATAATATCATTGCTCTAGTTGATAGTGGAGCTGATATGAATTGTATTCAAGAAAAAATTGTTCCAACCCAATATTTTGAGAAAACTTCTCAAAACCTCACTAATGCTAGTGGAGCAAAAATGATAATCAAATACAAACTCAATAATGTTTACATTTGCAATAAGGGAGTTTGTCTGGAAACAACTTTTCTTTGTATAAGAAATTTTCAACAAGAGTTAATCATTGGAACTCCTTTCCTGGCAATGTTGCTGCCAATGAAGACCAGTACTGCTGGAATTACGGCTCAGGTGGATGGTCATGAATTATTTTTTGAGTTTGTCTCCCCACCCGTTTACAAAGAAATTAATGATGTTATGAGCAGAATTTCTCATAAGGATAGACAAATAAATTTTCTTAAAAAGGAAATTCAGCTAATGAATATTGAATAAATGTTACAAAAACCTTTTTTGAAAGAGAAAATTTCTTACATAGAAAATGATTTCAAAAAAGAAATATGCAGTGATATCCCCAATGGTTTTTGGGATAGGAAAAGTATATCGTTTCATTACCATATGAGAAGGGTTTTAATGAAAAAAGAATTCCTACAAAAGCTAGACCTTCTCAAATGAAACAAGAGTATTTAAAATTATGTCAAAATGAAATTGACAATTTGCTTAAAAAGCAATTAATTAGAAAAAGTTATTCTCCTTGGAGTTGTACAGCATTTTATGTCAATAAGAATGCTGAAAAGGAACGAGGAGTCCCTAGATTGGTTATTAATTATAAACCATTAAATGAAGTTTTAATGTGGATTAGATATCTCATTCCTAATAAAAAAAGATTTGTTAGATCGACTGAATAAAGCTGTTATTTTTTCCAAATTTGATTTGGAATCTGGATACTGGCAGATTCAAATTCAGGAATCTGATCGTTATAAGACAGCTTTTGCTGTTCCTTTTGGTCATTATGAATGGAATGTTATGCCTTTTGGTCTGAAGAATGCACCTTCAGAATTCCAAAATATTATGAATGATATTTTTTATCCATATGCTGATTTTGCAATTTGTTACATTGATAATGTTCTATTATTTTCTGAGAACATAGACCAGCATGTTAAGCATCTTAGGATTTTCAAAGATGTAATTAAAAGAAATGGTTTAGTTGTTTCTGCCCCTAAGATGAAATTATTTCAAACTAATGTTAGGTTCTTAGGACATAATATCCACCAAGGGAAAATTATCCCTATTGATCGAAGTATAGAATTTGCTTCTAAATTTTCAGATGAAATTAGGGATAAAACCCAATTACAAAGATTTTTAGGAAGTCTCAATTATATAGGAGACTATTATAAAGAATTGGCACAGGATTCTGCACCTCTATATAATAGGCTTAAGAAGAATCCTCCTCCCTGGTCTGAACAGCATACTAGGGCTGTTCGAAAGATTAAATTAAAAGCAAAACAATTACCTTGCTTAGCAATTGCTAATCCAGAATGGAAGAAAATTGTAGAGATAGATGCCTCAAATATAGGTTATGGAGGTATTTTGAAACAATACAATATTAATTCTAATAAAGAAGAATTGGTAAGATTTACTTCTGGTTTGTTTAAAAATGCTCAAACTAATTATAGTATAATAAAGAAAGAAATTCTTTCTATTATTAAATGCATAAATAAATTTCAAGATGATTTACTCAATCAACAATTCTTGCTTAGAGTTGATTGTAGTGCAGCCAAACAAGTATTAAAACAAGATATAAAAAATCTTGCTTCAAAACAAATTTTTGCCAGATGGCAGTCTGAATTGTCTGCCTTTGATTTTGATATTGAATATATCAAAGGAGAAAATAATTCTTTACCCGATTTTCTTACCCGTGAATTTTTGCAGGGATGAATCACAATAATTTTGTTTTGCAAAAAACAATATTTCAGCAATATTTGAAATTACAAAGAGCTGTTTTCAACACCCATGTTGAAATGACAATTTTAAAATGGCCTCATACTCGTAGTAATGTTCTACGATGGATACATGCCAGAGAAGCACTGCTTCGGCATTATCAACAAAATGGATCTGATGATGATGAAGACTGGGAAATAGAATTACTCCAGTTATCAATTCAAAGGCTTCAAAGGGAGCTAACAATTTTATCTACTGCTTAATTTTGCAGAATGAACAGACCACCAGATCGAGGGCGTAGTCGAGGGAATTCTTCTCGTGGCAGGGGTTGTCCGAGGGTGACCCAGGCAGACGTGGAAGCCTACTTGAAGGCTCAAAAATTGCAATTTCCATCCCTCGAAGAGGCGAATTCAGCCTCAACTTCATCACCTTCAATGGCGGAGGTCGTTCAATCTGAAGAGGTTTTCAGAACCTCAGAAATAACTGAGACAATCATGATCCTAGAATCTCAGGATGAGCAATTGAAGGATGATCCATGGGAAATTAAGTCCCGATATATGGATATAATGGGATATCCAGTTCCTGAAGGCAAATATCGGTCTTTTTATGAGGCAATGCTCTCCCAACCTGATTCGGTAGAATTTTCTCACACTTATGAGAAGATTGGTCCAAAAAATGGACCCATAAGTTATAGCAAAGTTATAATAAAGAAGATTATTCCGGTACACAAATGGGGAATTCACCCACAAAAGGGCAAAATCTTTGTCCATAAAGAATGAGCATGGAATATCAACAATTCAATATAATTATTGGGATTATATTGAGGCATGGACCAAAGCTTTTTATTACCAAAATCCAAAAAAGAAGCATTCATGGTTCTTCAAAATATGTCCAAATACTATTGGACAAAATGAATTCCCAAATTGGTTTATTACTTGGTGGAACAAATTTGGTCCACAACCTGGTTATCTACCACCAGAATATCGGAGGGAAATTGAGTCCTTTATGCAATTACAATCCCAATTATGGGGTTCAAATATTCCCAAAGGAAAATTATTCCTTCAAGCAATGGCAACCTGTGGAACCCCATGGATTTGGAAATGGGATATTCAAGTTGCTATGGATAATTCTGGATTTCCAATTTTGGAACGATTCTTTCAACACAAATGGTGGAAGGGCATCCAACTGGATGAGCAAATGTTAACAATTAAATTGAAGAATCAAGAATTATCAAAGCAAGTTCAACAGAAAGGACAGCCTTCCATTAAGAATCCTTTCTTGGAAATTTCAGCTCAAATAAGGGCAAAAAATCCAGATTTAACAAATGATGAAGTCGTAATCAAGACCATGGACTTTATGAAAGACCAATTCCTTCAAACCGTCTAGGCTCCTCAATTGGCTGATGATGAATCAATGGCATCAGCAAAAAGTAATGAAGAAGATAATAATCCGTTCACATGTTTAGCAGGGGAATCTCAAGACCCCTACGAGGATGATGATGCTATACAAGTACCTACTTTAGGTGACTTCTGGGACAGCATGACAGAAATGATGGCTGAACAGCTGTCTTCACGTAAAGGAAAGGAGAAACACCAATAATGCTAGCTTTCGGTTAAAGTTTCAATAATGGAGACTTAGAAGACAAAAATCAATGAAGGCTCAATTATGGAGTAATTTCAAAGGCACTCAATCAAGAAGTGATTTTCAACTTTCGGTGAAGATTTTTGTGTGATGGGGCCCAGTGAGTACCCAGCAAAGTTTTCACTTATGGTTGTAATAATTTTATTTTACTGTTTGTATGATGAAGAGTCCTCTATATAAAGGACGCTTCTTTCTTTGTTTAGGCAGGTTTTTGGTTTTGCCCTCTTACTCTAAAAATCAAGCTCTCTGTCTCCCTCTCTCTCTTGTAATATTTGCAGTCTCTTTCCCTCAAATAAAAAGGTTAGTATTCTGTTTGATCCTTTGTATTGATTGTTTCAATACATATTTGGTATCAGAGCCACTATGGCTTAATTTTAACTGTTGGTGCAAGCATAAGCCATGATATCATGATAAAGCCTTTTAAAATAAAACCGATTTATTTAAACCTCAAATGTAAGATAACATTCAAGGTAGTGGGACGTCACCCAAGTCGCGTTCGGATTTGTCCGGCCATGAGGACCCGGGAATGGTGATTTGGCCTATTGCTCCGGTAAATCGTTGACAGACGTACTATCAGGAATGTTCTCTTTCATTTAAAAAAAAAAAGGCTGGATTATGATAAAATGGATTATGTGAGCACTAACACAATCATCTCAAAATGAGAAGATTATTTCGTTCTGATAATGAAAGAATCAAAAATTCTGAATTAATAGAATATGCTAATATGCAAGAACAATTGAATCACTGGACTATTCCTCTAGTTCGCCATTCTGTTATATACAGACATGGAATGTTTAATGGTTGTTTTTGGACTGACCCGTAATTTATCCAGCAAAAGAGGACAAATAATTTTCGCACTACTTTTTTATCTGTTGGCACTCTCTTTTTTATTTTTTATTATGAGACTTTTATAACTGTGGAGATTCTAAAGACTTCTTAATTATTTGAGGATAATTGCACTTGTTTGAGATTTTACGCTCATCATTTCCGATATTGAACTCTATTTAGAGATTTTGTTCTTATTTTGAGAATTTTAGCGGTCCCTTTTGTACAAAGAGATCACTTGCATATGTACTTGTATATACTAAGCAATGTTGTTTCCGAAAATAAAATGGAGCATTCTTACTTCACTCTCTCTCTCGCATGACTTTCCCTCAATTAAAGTTCTTATATTTTAAAAAATTTACATTTTACAAAATAATAAAAAGATAATTTTTAAGCCTCTTCAATTAATCATACCATGTATAATAAAATGGAGCATTCTAATTCACTCTCTCTCCTACATGGTTTTCCCTCAATAAAAGTTCTTATATCTTAAATTTTTTTACGTTTTACAAAATAAATAAAAAGAAAATTTTTAATGCTTCTTCAATTAATCATACCACTGTATTGGCTACTAAAAGAAATATTTTAACCTGACTAATTAATGATACCATATATTGGCCTACTAAACCATCCTAAAAAGGGCAAGGTCAACCAATGATACATATTGGGCCTATTGGCTACTAATTCAACCTAAAAAGGCAAGGGGTTCTTCTCAGGCTGGTCCTATGGGAGTGGACTTCAAGTCTTAGCGCACAAATAAAAAAGAATGCATAGCTGATTAGATCCTGGCCATATATATATTTTTTTCAAGTATACCCTTTCATTTCTCTCTATCCTCTCTCTTCTCATTTTTCCTCCCTTTGTTTTTTCTTTTTAAATTTAAATTTATATATTCAAAATTTACATATTTAACTCCTTAAAAACACTGCTAATTTTGTAATTGTTAATTAGTTGTGTTTTTAGCCATTAACTCTAATTTTTAACAGTTAATTACCGGTGTTTTTAATCCCCAAACCCTAAACGTTGATTTTTTACTATTAAGTAGTAGTGTTAACTGTTAATTCACATGCTCAATTTACAAAAACCACATGCTCCATACACAAAACACATATCTGAGCCAAAAACTCAGTACTCCATACACCAAAAACACAACTAACAATACAAAAAAACCTACATATTACACCGACTTCTAGATCTGAACCAAAACAAAAAATAAATAGATCTAAATCGGTTCTTCGCAATCAAAACTTGAAATAAACCATAATAAACTCATCACGACGAACATGAGATCCGGCAGAGGTAGCCATTTTCACCATCCATCAAACAGCCACTTTCACAGATGGGGGGGGGAGGAGATTGGGCGGACGGTGGCGGGCCTTTTTCACCGTTCGTCGTTGGCGAGGATGGTGGCATCTCTAGGAGAATGAGATCTGGGCAACGGCGGCAGATGAGATCTTGGCCGTCGTTGGTGACAGGCAGTGAGGGAGATCCGGCGGCGGGGGCGAGAGAAGAATGGGGTGGCGGGGGGAAGAGGCGATGGTGGTGGCGCCGCCATCGTTGGTTGGGCAGGAGGGAAGGGCGGTGGCGACGGGGGGAGGGAGAGGGGGAGCTTTGAGAAGAGGGGAGAAAAATATTTAGGTTTAGGTTTAGGTGTAGGTATTTATACAGATGAGGATCGTGGTAAATTTGTAAAATTACACTTACAGGATCTGTAAGGAAACACACATATCATGTATAAGATTTGGCCGGCTATGAAAGTGAAAAGTTGGACCGGCCTAGCATTTTCTCAGAAGGCAGGCAAGGCTTACATTCTCTTCCCTTTGCAAGGGTAGGAAAAAAAAAACCCTTAACAACAGTCAACAGCCATATCCCCTTTGCAGAATTGGGGATGGTGTTGTGGAGAGATATGCACAGCATCATGCTTCGCACCTCTGAGCCATCCGACGGTTTGGATCTCATCTTGGCAATAAACAGCTCTTGATCATTGGTTGCAGAGATGAGATTCAAGCCGTCGGATGCACAATTCGACAGTTCGAAAGTGCGTAGCACGATATTGTCACTGCACAACACCAACCCAAAGACCCCCTTTGCAACCCCCTATCTCTACAACAGCCATATCATTCGCCATTCAAAAAATAATAATTCAAAAATATCTTCCCCTCCATTGTTGGTACAAGACAAAAAGGTTAGCAATGTCTCTAAAGTTGCAGTTTGTGCTCAGAGGCGACTGTAGACAATTAAATATTACCTGTTGTTACAAAAGTATTGGGCGGAGGAATATGGTGTATGAAAGTCAGAGAGAATTGAAGGAAACGACTCACAAATTTATTGAATCATTCAAATATGAAAAATACAAAGGAGAATAAAATTTTCTATTTCTCTCTCTATCTCTCTAAGGCCCCGTTCCAGAACTTGAATAAGTTCTTATTTTTTGTTCAATAATAAGACTTGTTCCACAAAATAAGAAGTAAGTACTTATTTTTTGGTTAAGGCAACTTTAAACTCAAAAATCATGTGTTTACGCAAATAATTTTCCTATCAACATGGATTTTATTTGATAGATCTCATTGAGATTTTTAATACGGTGCAAAAAAAAATTGAAAATTTATTTTTCATTTACGTTATTTTTGAGTTTGGAAATGTGAAATAAGCTACTTATTTAAGTTTTCTGGAACAACCCTTCTTATTTTTCTTTGAGAAGTTCCAAAATAAGTACTTATTTTTTAAGAAGGTTAGAGATAATCTCTCATTTAGTGCAAATCCCAAAATATATCATTGAAGCTCAAGAGTCTTCAGAAATCTTCAAACTTGATATTGAACAGTTCACCCATGTGTTTGTTATGGGCAAGTTTATACTTTCTTCAAAAATGGTGGACGAAATCAAACTGGTGGAAGCTTTATTGCCAAAGTCCACAATTTAGGAATCATTGTCACGTTTTACAGCTAAGGAGAAATATACGTGTAACCGCACAAGATATTTTTTTATCACAAACGACAAGAATTGCGTGATTTTACAGAGTGGATAAAATTAGGTTTGAAGGAAAAATTGTGGGGATCTCATTTGGTGAAGGCCATGAGGCCGATTGGATAAAGATTCCAGAAATTTATCTCCTTAGAAATGGAGAAAGAGGATTACGCCTGTTATTTGAATCTAAATATCTTGATTTCAATTCTAAGTATTAGGTTGGTCATATACTTAAGAGAGCGCGCCATCTTAACCCCTAAGAATTTTGATGTTGTTGAAAGCAATTCCATCTTACTCTCAATGCTTCCGGGGCATATGAAGAGTTATAATAGTGTTGATACATTGTGCCCAACCAAGCGTGACAGTAATGTTCAAGACATGAATCCTCCCAAACTTTTGCATCCTCTGAATTTACCAGGAATCACAAATCATTGCTTGCAGCTAAAAGTTGGAACACCCATAATGCTTCTGAGAAACGTCAGTTCATCCTTGGGTTTATGCAATGGGACTCGATTGGTATTGGGTACATAAGATGGTTGATCACTGGGGGGGGGGGGGAAGGATGGGTGATCAAAATTATTCAAGCTAAAGTTATATTGGGGTCTAGAGTTACCGTTTTATCACCTTCTAGAAACCATTCTCCATTTACGACGAAAACAAGACAATTTCCAGTGAAGCAACATTTGCAATGACAATGAATAAGAGTTAAGGGTAGACTTTAAAGAACGTGGCCTTTATCTTCCAAATTCAGTCGTCCTCATGAACAAGACAATTATATGTAGTTGTGTCGGGTGTGTTGGAATATTTAAGTTTTAAAATTTTATGGTACCATTATTTAATTACTATAATTTTAAGAGTCGCCATTTGAATAGGCGTCTCTTCATTAAAAGGAGTTATATCCAAGAGTTGTGTCCCTTGTGAGAAAGCACAAAATATGCCTAAGGGCTTTTGTTTTAACATTAACTCACTTTTTAATAACAAGATACATACTCTCTCTCTCTCTCTCTCTCTTTGATTACTAGTTCATATACTTTCTATATTATTATTGGACAACTTCGATCATAAATGGTTCACTCTACTCCCGGTGGACGCAAACATTGAGTAGGCTTGGCCGTGATTTGGGTTGTATTTGGGGTTGTTGATTCACTTGATTGTTACGTCAAAACCCGTGTGTGTGAGGCAATAACAATTTTAGCACAACGACATCGTGACTCACTAATCACAGGCCAGATTATCTCTTACTTTAATTATTATTATTATTATTTTAATTGTGTTGTATGTATTTTTGGTGTTTCAGATATTTAAATCTAACGTGTTACCTCTCCATCGGGCTTAAAGATGTTGATTGTTAACAAGCAAGGGATGCCATACGATTATTGTGTACAAAGAAATTTTTGGTGGCATATTAGAATAGTTATATGCAAGGCTTCAAATATGTTCCATTCGTTCTGAAAAATGTTACTGTATTAAATTTTTTTACGACGTTTGTTCCCATATTTAGCAATAAAATGAAGGTTTTATATGTTGTCTTATAATCAAAGGTAATTTATTTTGTTAGGAGTTTGTTATCGAAAAAAGTGTATACTAACAGACAGTTACTTCTTCTTCGTTTTTTTTTAAATATGTGCCTGTGCATAGCACGGGTTGCGGCCGCTAGTTACAATTTTATGGCATTGAAAGTGGTTACTGAAATCGCCTTACATTCAGAACTCTTCATCGAATTGCCAAATATTTCAGGCGACAACTTTAATAACTATCCAAGTGGTTCGGTGCTTTGCTCCAAGCTCACCGATGTTGTGGTTGTGGCTTGAACCCATGACAATCCCGTCTTTTTCGTGATAATCGTAGATGTACACGTGTGATGTTCTTTCTTGTATCTCCAACTTGGTTTCAAATTTGAAAATGTCAAAAAAAAAAGAAAGAAATCTTATTAGTGACAACTTGACATGTTGAATTTGAAATTTTAAAGGGTGCATTCTTTTGGCCTTAACTTAAACTTAAACTTAAAATGAGAATTTTGTCCTTATTTGAATTTTTTTTGCATTTGTTAGTTTTGCTCCAAACTTTTGTCGGCTATTGATTCATCTCGACAAGAGGAATCGGAAAAGTAATTTTTTTTACTTTTACCCAGTATTTTGAGAAATAACCACTTTTTTAGAGCAAAATATACTTTGGTAAAAGTGAAGTATTTCTCAAAATACTTGGGTAAAAGTGAAATTTTTTTACTTTTCCGATTACTCTTGTCGAGACGAATCAATAACCCATAAAAATTTGGCGCAAAACTAACAAATGCGAAAAAAATTCAAATAATGGCAAAATTCTCATTTTAAGTTTAATTTAAGGCCAAAAGAATGCACCCTAAGAATGCCCATTTGGCCAAGGGTTGGCCAAGTGGTCTTGGTTTGAGACTAATTAGGTGTTTGCTCCATTTTACAGTCTCAAGTTCGATTCTCCTTGCAAACAACTCTTGAGATTACCTCACCCCCACGCTTAAATATGTGAAATGGCTATAGGGATTAGTCTGAAATGCGCTCAAGCTGGTTCGGGAGATCCTACATTACCATAAAGAATAAAACCATCATATCGTTACAATTTTTTTGTTTGGTGTGTGGAAGTTTCTGAGAGTAAAGTATTGAAAAATAAATTGACACAAATGTCAAATTTGACATAAGAATTCTTAGCATTTGACATTTGACACTTGGGTTGAAATTTCTTCACATGTCAATCCTTCCACTTGGCATGCCATGTCATTTTTGATATCCTTGATTTGAGATGCTCTAATAATGAACTACCAAAGGGAACTGCAATTGCCTAAGTGTAGCCTGAAACTCCAAAAACAGTCAAATTTTGGCAATTGGTAAACCTTGGGACAAGTTTTGGCAACCCTCTGGCCCTACATCCATTGATGAGATCCATATGTAGCATTATCAGTTGGCATTCTGTTAAAAAAAACTAGAAAAATGCTAAAAATATCCCATTGTTTTGTTGCCAAGGTTGAAAAGGTGTATTGAAATATGTGAAAGTGTATAAACATTTGTAAAAAGTGTATTTATGTATGTATTTCTCCAGTCATTTTCCTAGCTGGACTGTCAATAGAAGGACCCTGGGAAAATAATAGAAAACAACAAATCGCATTATTGATGAAAACAACACAAACAACAATCAAATTTTAACAACTCGACATTGTTGCTAGAAGTTGGCTTTAGCTTATTATCTCAACATTTTAGCTAGTCGGAGTTGGTCTGACGCCACATGCAATTCCAGTCAACTGATCGTTGAAAACAACACAAACTATGGTAAAAAATGAAGTATAAGCTGTACAAAATCATCAATTCTGCCACGAGAACGATCCTAATGACCCGAAAGCACATGGTTAACGGGTAGCCCAAGCAGCCGTGGTTGTACGTAATCCAAGACAACAAAGTTATTCCCATGGAGTAAGGAACCAGTCAGGTATCAGATGAACTGCTTCAGAAACTCTGTAGCTACAAGCCTCCCTCGTGTGTTCACAGACAGCTTCAATTCACTTATCTCCTTGTCGATGTCCTGCACTTACAAAAAAATGAACTGACTTCTCAGTTGGAAGAAAACAACACACACAGGCACACAAGGATTAGGACCAAAACTCGGAAGAAAATAAATGAAGTGTTCTACACAGCAATATGTGGAACTCCACCATTTAAAATATAAGATTACCCAAGGAGGAGAAAAAAAATGGATTGGATTAACCAACAGAGATTTCAGACGAAGGTGCTACAAGTTAAATTGATCGGACAAAGTATATTAAACAATTTTACCACCAGTTAGATTAAAATAATTACCCACAAATATTGTCCTCAAGGGTCAAAATCGACAAAGTAGCATGTAATGGATTAAAGTACGTAAGAAATCGTGATTCTAATGACAGGCTTAATCGTGGGCCATTATCTTGATCCTGATGCAAATAGAGAAACAGCCTAGCGGGGATACTTCTAAGTTCTATGAACACCAACTATTTGTTGTGAAACACATGTTATTTGGGTAACGCAATCACATGCTATGTGATTAATGAACTTTCTAAATTGAAAACAACTAGACAGTTCAATCACAATTCACAGCCATAAGGAATCAGCCTACCCAGCCTTAAGGAATCGGCAATGTTCGAAACAACGGAGATAACAGTGCCCCGCCCCTTGCATAAAATGAAGCTTCTATAATGTTCGCAATCACAGAAACATCATGCCCAGGGACAAGAAATTATTGGTGGATTATGTGGTGATTGTTGACCAATGGATGCTATTTCATACACATGTTTTTCCCGGTCTGGAATTCTCTTGCTTCCAAACTCACTCTCTTTTTTTACCCGCACCTGACATATTGAGGTTTTTTGGTCCTCGAAGATCATCATTTGATTTAGTGCCCTAGTAGGTTTCAATTTTGGACCATTTTTAACGGGTTAAGCTGGAGTGTTTCCTTTAACTATTGGGAATTATACAGGTTTTTCCTCATCAGTCTTTTGTCCTAGTTCTCCATGTTCTTTTGCAATGAGCAGGTTTAAGGTGCTACAAGTTATAACCTATCATACGAAAAATGAAAAATTGACATCATAAGTACAGGATGTAGTGTACAAAGTCCATTTGCAAATACGTATTGAGACAGTTTTTAGCATTCACAGAATCACTAAAAGAACCTTAGAGCTAGCACAAAAGTCCTGTCAACAAGCTATTTACATTCGATGAGTGAATAAAGAAGACTATTTATATGATATCCTATCAACATCCAGTCATATGCATGCGCGTACGAGAAAGAAATGGCAATTTTAAGATACAATAAGTGTCTTGCCTCCATAAATTGCACAATAAAATCTATGAGCTTCTGCTTCTGCATCTCCTCACAGTGGTAGTTAGTAATAAGAAAGCTAATGTCATACCCCTGAAAAGTGAATCAACCAGAACACAATAATTAGAAAAAGAAAGTAGAGGTATCAGTAGAACATGCTCATCCATCAAAATCTTGAGCAACAAAACAGTTAGTGCCTAGAAATAGACAATCAAATCATACACATGATCTATAAAGATCATTTGATTCTTCCAAAAGAAATAGTCTAAAAAAGAGGACAGATACAAGAATACAACTGCCGATTGGTCATTCTGACTGCAATTTGACTTTATGAAGACCTACAAGCCATGCATAAAGAAGCAATTCTAACTGGAAAATTCTCAAGTACATAACTTCTGTTCAATACTGCACGAGCATTCCCCCAGAAAAATAAATGTACTGCACTTCTTAAATATCTTAAAAATGCGCTATCATGACAATCATCCTAAAACCACTGAAAAGTATGACACAGCAGGTTTGAAAAAATGTTTTAACAGAATCCAACAATTTTACGACGGTTACATCCACAAAATGCAAAAAGTAGCTAAAATGCAACGAGGTCCACAGAAGGTTGGGAAGTATGCCCGGTTCACCAGGTTCTACCACGGAAGGACCCTAGTAGTATAGATCAAGGTGTCTTAGGCTTTCTACCTTCTGCCCAAGCCTGTCATGGAAATTTATGGGCTTTTTTCATCAATGACTGTTTCCTCTAATGAGTGGCAGGTACACAGAAACGAGAGCGGCAGAGAAGCCATCAAAAAATGCAGAGGTGAACGCATGAAATTTTAACCAGCTATGTCACATCACGAGTACAACATGGACATGAGGGTTTGGGGTTTAGGATCCACAGGTTCAGGAAAAAGTTCTCAGAGTGTGTTGCAGAAATGACTTCAAGTAACTCTAAAATGCTTACATCAACTTCAGAGCATATCAACAATCAATTAAAAATGTGATTTCTGCCAGGCAAAATGAAATTCCAGCAGAGATATTATATTATAAAACTAAAAGAAGAAGAAGAATGTGTATACCTGTACTGGTTTTCTCCTCAATACTTGAAATGCTTCTGCCCGCATTGACAAAAATCTAAGAAATTTTTTAGTCAGTATGTTTTCCAGTTCATCTGCTTGTTTTACCTATATGGAAAGAGAAGAATAATATCAAAAGGTCGTAAATTCTGAGAAGTGACGGTTAAGGAAAAAGGCATAAAACATAAATGATAATGTTGAGTGAATAACTAATACATATGCCATATAACTTGTGACACAGCTGTTCCGTTTCTAGTACACTACAGACCAGAAAGCTCGAAGTCAATGAACCTCTCCATGTATCAGATCTCGATTATTAGATCAGAACCAAATCATCAACCAAGTTATGATGCACATGTTGAGCGAAAAATGGATATCATATTGAAGGTTTCGGCTAAAGTAATGATGGAGAATTCAGTACAGTAGACGGTTTATGTAAATATATTCTCCAGCATGCCATTGAGAATGAAACAATGGCATGCCAGAAACAACAATTTCCCTAAGAGCTGTAAAGGTATATTTACCGAACTAATTTAAACTGCATGCAAGGCCTCTTTAAAAAGTACACCTTCTGTCCCCCAATTTTAGACCACCTTTCCATTTTTGAATGTCCCCTTATTCATGTCTATTTTGACCAGTGTTCTAAAAATCGCGTTTAATCGCCGATTAATGGGCGATTAATCGGTTTTATGGCCTCTCCGATCAGATTAATGCTTAGGCGTTTGAATTAGGCGATCTGGAGATCAATCGGGATTTGGTGGCAATTAATCGCCCATTAATCGGCGATTAATCGGCAATTAAACGGTGATTAATCGGTTAATCGATTAAACGGCGATTTTGAGTGTGAGTCCGATGGAGACGAAGTTATGGATGAATATGGAGAAGAAGAGGAGTAATTGACTAATAATTCCGTACTTGGTTTCATTTGGTTTGAACGTTGCACTTTGTAATTGACTGGTAATTTCGTACTTGGTTAGTTATTTGGTAGTACCAAGTTTCTATGTCTCTATATTTGAATTGTAGAGAATTGTTAACATTTAGAACTGTTAACATTGAGTATCCAATAGCCAAAGAGAACTAGAAATTTTTTTGGGAGAGAAGATATATCACATCAACTAGGAAATTTGTGATTATTTATGGTAGGAAGGTTGCAGAATATTTAAAAAAAAAAAATCCAACTAATTGCTAAAAGGTGATTAATGGCCGATTAAAAGGTCTCGAAGCTTGAAGGTGGTTGGCCGCCTGCCTAGCGCCGAGCGTTTTTTAGAACATTGATTTTGACAAGTAAAAGAGAGAACATCGATAGATCTCCTATTTTACCTTGGTCTTTGAAGTGGAGTAATAGCTCCCCATAAAGGACAATTTTGAGAACTTCTATCATTTGAGGTGTAATGATGATGCCTCCTTAAATAGTTGGATTCCCAACAAGGGACTAAAACTATGGTATGGAGGGGTATTAAACTTTATTTCTGGCATGCCATTTCTCATCCCAGCAACCAGCCAAGAACCCCAATATACCTATATACCCAGTAGTCGATCATTTATTTTGTAATAGAGGCTCCAACTTAGCTGATTACATTAGCTAACCAGTAGTCATTCATTTCTATCTATAAGCTTTCAAATCACCCAAAAAAGAAACCCATATTGCTTTCTCCTTTTCATAGCCTTTCTTCCCAGCTTCTATCAGCCTTCCACCACTTAGCAATTTAGATCCAAATAGCAGTAGAAACGGAAAATTGAACTAAGTAGTCAACAATCACAAGTCAATCAAACCAGGTAACACAAAAAGATCAGGAAAGTACACTTGGAAGTATTGACCATTGACTCATTAAGCACTATTGCATGAGTAGCAGAATGCATCGAAGATAAGTTAGAGAAACTCGTGATCGTTGGAAGTGAAATATCAGCACACTACAAAGGCAAGTCTGACATGTAGCCTACAGTGCAAGTTATATGAAAATGAATGAATTGTGGGCTCAAAACTTTATATTCATCCATAAGCAACAACAAGAACTTCAGAATTTATCCAAATATAAACTACTTTAGCTCACCTTAAGGCTAATGCGCAGTGAATTTATAGATGTTTCGATTAAGCATTTTTCGGCCTCATTTCGACATATTAAAACCTGAAAGACAAATCATCAAAACTTAGTTGAGGTCCATGTAAAACGATCAAATCGTTTAAAACTATACTGAATTATACATGATGAAGGGACACCAAGTGTAGAACATAGCTAGAAATTAATGTTAAAGCATCCAACTCAATACCAATTGGCAATGAGTGGAGAAGCCGCCCAGGCTCATATACTAGGTTTGGATAATAAATTTAACCAATGTGGGACAAGCACTAACACTCCCCCGCACATGCGACCCCTGACTTGCACGTGGTGAGGTAAACAAACGATTCAACACATACGACAACAATCAACTATCAACGACAAACAAAGGGCAAACCAACCATCAATGACATAAAGTCTTGTCCAAAAGCCTCCAAAAACCTAGCTCTGATACCATGTTAAAGCATCCAACTCAAAACCAATTGGCAATAAGTAGAGATGCCGCCCAGGTTCATATACTAGGTTTGGAGGTCATATTTAACCAATATGGGACAAGCTCTAACAATTAATAGTCAGGGTGGGAGAGGGGAAATAAAAATACAGCAGTATATCCTACCTAACAAATAAATAAAATAAATCTTCTCTAGTATAGCAGTATTCTATTGTACTTTTTCAGAATGAGAATAAGACCAAGAAATATAGGTATAGAAATGAAAAGCGCATATACCCTTTGCTCTTCACAATGTGCCATAATTCATGTCATTCAAGGTAAACTAACACAAATTCAGGAAATAACAATAACAAAGCATCAAACAGAAAAATCAAAGTTTGACCAGCGGGGACGCACTATGGGGAGACAGTTTTGACGTTTGAACAGCACAAACATTAACACGAACGGCAATATGGAAATAATTATTCCCATATAAACCATAGGATGGAAGAGATACCTACTCAGACCCAAGTACTGTGACTTATTCTAAGGTAATTCTACCGATGTTAAAACTAATCCACAAAGCCAATTGAGAGGTGGTCATTGACCCTGCATATCTGTCCAAATTTCTCCATGTGAGTGTCCCACATAGATTGAGCACCTGAAGAAGGCAACTACACCACCGAAATAGTAGACCCATTACCCAATGCTAACCTACACCATCAACTCTAATAGATTCAAAGTTGTATGTTTACAGGTACAATGTCTATTAAGCAGCAAAAACAGGATAAATAATATGCAGATTATCAATAAAATCAAGATATACAGCAAGGATGCAGCCAATGACAAAAAACTTATGACACGTGAGAGCCTACGACATATTAAACTTTTCATACGCTTGTTGGTCCTTGTTTTTCCCATCATGGACTTTCTAGAACCCTGATATTGGTACCAACAAGGTGGAAACCTATGGGGTACCGACGGACCCGCGGGGCCCACTCTGGGTCCCACACAGATGATCCGAGCCATTCAATAAATTTAAAATAAACATATGAACGGGTCTGTGAAAAATCAGTTCAATCCGATATGTGTAGGTAAATAAGAAAAGAAAAGGATGAAGGAAAATTGGGGTAAATAAGAAATGAAAAATAAAGGGTATGGGTTAAAGGTGTAATTTCCCAAAAGGTGCCGAATGTGCTAATTGGTTCAGTCCCATGTGTCAGAGACTCAGAGGAAAAGTTGGTAGTAATTTACGGCAAATAGTACTTTTACCCGGCACCATGTTGCGCCTGTTAGAATAACCCATTTATTGAAAACCACTCCTCTGTACAAAGCAACCATCTCGTGATAGTTGATACAATACATTGTCCACAGTAATAATTTGCTGTGACGATTTATCGCAGAAACAGGTGAATGGATATTGAGCAAAACAAAATTTAATAGGTCAATCAATTGGATAAATGCAAAAAAGCATTTAAAAAAAAAAGATACTTACCGGATTTAGCAGCAGTTCTGGGCTTGTCCTGAAATACATACAGTAAATATTGAGTCATTTGTGATGCAAGAGGTCTTGTATACTGCATCCATATATGTCCTTGAGGTTGAACATATAGATGAAAACCACATACTGCATAATGTATTTGGAAAAGGAGAGAGCATATATCTTTTACAAAACAAATAATTGCAAAAACTGCATAATGCAAAGACCCAATTCGCCTGGGCTGGCATGTCTCTCTTTCCCAGCCTTCATGCTGGTGAAGCAGCCCACACATCTTACAACGCCATCGCGCAGGGGTACGACGGCAAGACCTTTTTGGTTTCAGACCAATTGAGGGTTCACCTGCTGTTCCATTCCTGTCCGATGGTTCAAGATCTGGCTACTCAACAACTATTGGAAAAGAATATTCCCTTTCTTTTGGTTCCATCCTTTGTTAGTTTGCCGAGGTATTCTCAAACGGCGAAGGGACGAAGCCGGTGGAGAATACAAGAAAAGGTATCAGATGGGGCAAGCGATATACCAAGTGTTCCGCTTCATCCATCTGCTCGAGGTCAAAAAGACAAAGCTCGGCTTGATGTCCACACGTTGCCATAATTTCCTCAAGTTGCTTTCTATTCTGATTTTGTACAAAGACGATTAGAAAACAGGAGAAGGTAGCTTGACGAGGAGTCCCTTGTTGTAAGCTTGTGCTCTACAACTCCGAATTAAGTCTGTGTTATGTTGTTACTATTTTAAATTTCTCTTCGTGTTATGTCTGAGAACTAAGAAGCACAAACACGTCTAGCAGCCTCATGTATAGTCTGACACGTGTCGGTCACGGACACGACACTCTATGGACACGTATTGGATATGCCTAAATACTTGTCCAAATGTTTTTATTATATTTCTTTTACTTAGACACATTGTGGATACTCTAGGACATGTCGCCAACACTCATGGAACATGCTAACGACACATTAAAATGTCTTCGACGTTTATATGAATTCATAACACACCTCTATAATATAAATACACTTTACATTTGACGTGTCTCTGACGTGTCTGTGTCCTAATTTTCTTAGAAATGACGTGTCCGCATATCCGTGTCATATCGTGTCCGTATCCCGTATCCGTGCTTCTTAGTCCGAAAATACTGTCCGTGTTATGCTGCCATGTTTTCTTGCAATAACCCGGGAAACAACAAAAACACATCCTACCCTAGGGTAAGTTCGCATCACTTATTTTTTGTGCTTAAATCAATAAGTTTGCATCTCATGTGAAAGTACCAGATTATTCAAAGCATGTATTGTTAAGATTTTTACGAATAGTTGAAGCTTAAATTGCCACCTAAAACTCAACAAAAGTAAGTGAACTGCCAATGCTTTTCCAAAGTCGACACATAGAGGAAATCCAAAACCACATAAAACACAGATGCTATTGTGCAGAGGGAGAGTCATCAAGACAAATTCTTCCGAGATTCAAGAGAGAACAAAACAATAAATTGGTAAAATCTGGTTACTGATCACAATACAGAAGAGGTGAATAGTTTTCCGGCTAGCCTAGAGAAGATAGACTACAACCATTACATACACTCTAGTAATAAAGTTCAACAATAGGAGAGTCATCAAGACCACATAAAACACAGATGCTGTTGTGCAGAGGGAGAGTCATCAAGACAAATTCTTCCGAGATTCAAGAGAGAACAAAACAATAAATTGGTAAAATCGGGTTACTGATCACAATACAAAAGAGGTGAATAGTTTTCCGGCTAGCCTAGAGAAGATGGACTACAACCATAACATACACTCTAGTAATAAAGTTCAATACTAAGGGAGGACCAATATAACAAAACTCAAAGTTTGACCAGAGGTATCAGCCAACAGCATGTCTGGGTCATCTTACCGGACAATGTTACATTTAACAACGAATTTATGTAAAGTTGAAGATATCGATATACTCAATTTCTTTTTAGAGATTTGCAAAGGTTTACCATTCAGATAAGAAACACTCCTCACGATAGTGGACAGAGCCTGCAACTCTGTTATCATGCTGACATGGCTGCCTGGCTGGCACACTCTAGGAAGGATACTCCACATCTAAAGTTAAAATCCACTTACGCACTACTCTGTTTCCCTGAGTCTTATTAATCTTATACAAAATAATGTTGTTCTGATTTAAGGCAACCCAAAATAAATATAACACAACTTAAATAGCTAACACATGTCTGATCTGGTGGTACTCAAGAAACAATGAAGAGAACCTTGGTCTAGCCCAGCAGCGGACATAGGATTTGTACATTGTTGGGGCCGGACTGAGTGTATTTCTACAATGATAACAAAAATTATATGGTGTTTATATATTGCTACTTGGTAGATCTAAGTATGTGTTTATATGCGTAGCCATGATTTTATTTTACACTGGTGACCAAAAACTTGTTGATAACTTAGAATTTATCTGGAGTTTTTTCTACACATACATATACTAACTTCAAGAAATTTTTTTACCAAGGGACTTGCAGGGGCCAATTTTATAAAACTTTCAAATTAACCTGAAAAACTAGCAGAATTAAAGATAATATTGGGAGTTGTGCAAGGCCCGGGCCTCTCCTGGCACCCCCTTCCGTCTGCCCCTGGTCTAGCCCTTCTGGATGAAGATTTCATAGTCTGTATGAGTAATCAATTTTTCATTTTTCAAGATTAAATTTAATTCTGAGCATCAGCGGTTGAATTATCACTTTAGAAGCTCACCAGACTAGTCTGGTTGAAATCACTATCTACAATTCAAGGCTATCACCAGATGAAACTAATAGGTTTTAATTCAGAAGTTGTAATTGCTTATAGCCTTAACATGACGATGATGAGGTTAAAGAATCAGACACTCAGATAATATGGCTCAGGAACGCTATTTTTTTCATCTTCCAGATTCTAAAGGGGAAAAAAGGAGATTCCGAGTTTTTGGAGAACACTTTCAGCACTTGAGACAATGAATATGCACCAGAATTTTCTTTTTGCTGCAACGCTTTCCATAAGAAAACGATGAGAAATGAATTTCTTAAAGACTGCAGAAAGCAAAAAATATAAATAAAAGAGATAACAAGTAACCAGATGAAAGAGATGATTGCAAACGTACTTTAGTTCAACCTCTGGTTTGTTATGCCTTTCAACTTCTTGACAAGGGAAGTTCTGCACCCACCATACTGAAGCATGAGGTTAAGTGCGAAATGTTGTGGAATTCGTTATACAATTGTCACAAATGAAGTTTTAGAGCAGTAATAAAACATGTATGGCCATGAGGCAATATAAACTTCATTCTAATCAGATTCATGGGTGCATAGAACCAAAAACAGGCATGAGGAGGCATCACTAAAAAAATTTAAAAATTCAGAACTAGCTTTTCTAACTTATGGCTTGACGTAACATCGGTTGTGTTCATCTTCATTCTGTTCCTCCCACTCCTACCCTACATCTTAGCTTTTGCAATAAATTATCCTGAGTAACAACAATAAGCCTTAACATCAGAATGAAATGCATTGTACACAATCGTTTAGGAAACCACATGCCTCCTCATTTTGAACATGCTGAGAGTATGGTGAAAGGTTACACTAGAGATTAATAAGAGTTCTTTGACTAATGTAACTTCATCGACTACTCATTATAAATAGGATTCATTGGGTAACAACTGAATACAATATCCCACTAAATTTCAGCATTGAATACACAATCCACCCAAAGACAAAGTTGGTCCTCCCCTGCCTCCCAAACTATGTCTACCAAAATGTATGAATACGAAAGATTCCCCCACTTAATTCACGATTCTGGCACAGATAACTGAATAAGTATCTTCCTCTAGAAAATGATTTGAAAACCATACAATCCAAAAGTCATTTTTACAGCACAGGAGGCACTAAGTGGTAGCCTTGAATTCAATGATTGTTACACGGTTGTGAAAAAGAATGTCTGAACACAAAAGTTACTTATCAAAACCAGAAAACAAATTTTGACAAGTTCATTGACAAGAAAGTTATGACGAGAGTTCAAGATCCGTAAAAAGGAATAGGGATATCGACCAAGGAGCAAATGGGAGAATCATCAGTATGTAAACGGGGCCCAGTTGTCTATTCCCCGAGTCCTAGATGTTAAAAAAACATATCTTTTTCGCTGATTTGCAAATACAAAAACACTGAACTGCTTCAGTCAGTAATACAGGTATCTCTGCTGCCAGGCATACTGCATTCTAGAGTAAACAACAGTTATTACCTGATCACTTGCAATAAGTTGTCAACTTGAACATGTATAACAGAAACATATATCAGGAATTACCAACAACAGACTTTTCATACTTCCATTGTTATTCTCACAATGCCACCAGTAGGTGATCAACTATTTTCACCTGTAAACACATTGCAGCCTCAAGAGTGTTCCGTATGCAAGTCAAGTACAGTCGTAATGGGTTTGCCTGAAAAAATGTCCAAAAGTTAACATTACTGCAGGTAATATCAAAACTTGACCACATGAAAAGTTCAAATAAAATATTGTGGTAATCCTAGGCCTTGTAAAATTATTTTGCTTTAGAGGAGAAGATCACATGCAATTAGGTATCCGAAAGAATTTTCATTTTCTCTTACAAGTAACCAGTTGATATATAAATACGACGCATTAAAACTTAAAAGCATATAAGGCATACCCTAGGTAAGAAGAAAAGAAGACCATCTACCACCTATACCACCAACCCAGAAACCAAGCCGCTACAAAACTCCCTAGTGAACTAGCAAATGTTTCATATCATAACTGAGAAACCAGTGGTAAGGAAATCCAGTCCACGAAATGGGCTTACAAAAAGAATAGGGCCTAAACAACACGAGAGGTCAAAGCAACCTAATTGTAAGCCAGAGAAGAAACGATACCAAAATCCAACCTAGAAACACAATCTAGGCCCCACATTATGCGGGAAAGACTTAGAGATGAGAAACTCAAACTCAAAACCAAAACCATGCTGAGTCCCTAAACAATGGGAAAACCAGAGCGAGCCAGAACATCCTCAAAAGACCCCTTCCCCAGTCTCCTGAGGTTTGAACTCGTTGTGTCGCAAAAATGAGGGCCATTGCTCGGAAACTCCGACCAAAGAGATGCAACTAAGAGAATCAGTACAAACCTTTAAAATAAGACTAGGGAAGGCCTTCAAAACAAATAACAGGACCCCAATTCGAGTCGCCCGCCCTGATTCTGAGCCATTATAACAAAATTGAGGGTGTAGCAGCTCATGGCAACAGAGAGAAGGCCTCATCATAGGTCTCCCGAAGGTCTCACCCCTTGTTCGTCTGAAGAGAGGCCTAGCAGCTACGGACAGTAGACATGTTTACTCAGCTCTAATTACTTTCACTAAATAAGCCTTTACTCAGCTCTAATTACTTTCACTAAATAAGCCTTCTGCTGTATTGATCATCCAAGAATTTTATTTTATTTTTTGATCCGCATCATCCAAGAATTGTATGACTACTTTTCGAAATTCACATGAAAAGTTTATTACCCTAAATAATGTAAGTCAAGAAACAAAAAAACATGTATCGAGAATGCCATATAAAGAGTTTTAGTAAGCTCCCATTAGTTTCAACAAATGCATACTTCTCGATAAACAGGTCCCTGAAGAATAAATGAATATACCCCAAAAATATGGAAACCCATTACTCTCCAATTTTGGTTCAGGCGAAAACAGTAATACAAGTAGCAATATTTTCTCTCTTCTCAGGGAAAAGCAAAATGTAATACTCCACTACAGTTAAAATCTTAAATTATCAGAGCCGGCACTGAGCTAAATCTCGAGGTGCAGCAGCCACTTTAGGCCTCTGAAAATTTGAGAATTTTAGGGGCCCCTAACACTTTGGTACTCCTTGTGATAGTCCGACAAAAAGGGCTCCATCTTTAATCTTAGGTTTAGACCCCCAAAAAGTCAGGACTGGCCTTGATGCCCATTCAAGTCGCACTTTTGTCCAGATTAAACATAAAATTCAGTAAATTCCACTGGACGGAGGTTCATCCTCATTCGGTAAAGGATCGACGATTCATGTCAGTGTCTTTTCTTTCCCTCAAAAATTTTCTCGGCAACACGATATAATACAAACACAAATTAAATAAACAAGAAACAGAGAAAAGAACGAGAAAGATTAGTAAGTAGATATATTACCATAGATGAGGAGACACCGATGGAGCGAATCGATTTGAGAGAGTCGCGACAAAGAAATGAGAACCCGCTCGTCAGGTGCGCATTTGCGCTGGTCGTGTTCAAAACAAAGGATAAAGAACCCATCAAAATACTCTCTCCAATCCTTTACCCAAACCCTTACCCAAATTTTTAAACCACAAAAAACTCTCTCCGATCCTTTTCCCAAACCCTTCGCCATTATGGGTTTTACCCATTTCTTTGCCCAAATCCTTTCCCCATCTCTCCAACGGCTATTTAGAGAGAGAGAGAGAGAGAGAGAGAGGGAGGGAGAGAGACGTACATGGGATTGGGGTTGGTTTTGACGAAATCAGATTATCAGAGAGAGAAAGAGAGAGAGAAGACCTGGTCGGAGTTGCCGAGCTTCGCCGGAGTTGGTGCAGAGCTTCGCCGGAGTCGGGGGGGTTTGAACCGTGAAGGAGGAAAGAGAAGAGGACTGAGGTTTGGACTTGGAAGTACAGATCTGGTCGTGGGGGGGGGGGGGGGGTGGGTGGGTTTGAAGAGGGAGTCGATTACTGTTACGCAGAGAGGGATGGCGTGCGGGGCGAAGGGAGGAGGTACTGTGGAAAACAGAAATTTAGGGCGCTGCTATTCGCAACTCTTTAATTTTTCTCATAACCCACTACATTTCAGAAAATAGTTATTGAAAATCATACATAACATTTCGGTAAATAGCAGTTGAAAACAACATTATATTTCGGTAACTACATGTCGAAAATATGTTCAACTTTCGGTAAACAACTACCGAACATACATTTTCGGTAAATAGCTGTTGAAAAAAATATTGTATTTCGATAATTGGATGCTGAAAATATATTTCAATTTCAGTAACTAACTGTCGAGTATAATTGGAAATTTTTAACGGGCTATAGGAGAAAATAAAGGGTTGCCAGTAACTAACTGTCGAGTATAATTGAAAATTTTTAACGGGTTATGGGAGAAAATAAAGGATTGTGAATAGCAGCACCCTAAATTTATATATTTGGGTAAAATTTTATTTTACCGTTGGAACGAGGTTCACCCAAAATGAAGTACTTATCCAAATTTTGACCCATAGTTTTTATTTGGGTAGAAATTTGGGTCAAGGCTTTCATCCCTTTTTTTTTTTTACTTTCTTCATTCCATATTGAGAGTCTCATATTCTCTCTTATGTCATTTTTTAAACTAAAAATTTAACTACATTTGTGTATAATTTTTTGAATTTTTTTGCACCGTATTAAATATTTCGATTAGTACTTTAATTTCGTGCGAAAAAATTCAAAATATTATACACGGAAGCAATTGATTTTTTTTATTTGAATAATAGCACAACTTTTTGTAATGGACTCTCAGTATAAAACAGATGGAGTAATTAAACTAGAAGTACATGCTACTACTATCAATGAGTGATTTAGGACTCATTCTTCTAAACTTAATTATTTTCTTTCTTTTTTAAATTTTTTTCTATATTAGAGTGTTATTTTTTGAATTAATCATTTGTCTTAATGAGAGGAGTCTAAAAAGTACAAGATTATGACCTAAAGCAAAAAAAAATCACTAAAGAAATAAAGTATCAAACAAATATTTTATTTGTCTAAAGTGTCGTCTTATTTGAATTTTTTCAACATCGGTCCATATTTTTATACTTTTCCGATTCATCTTTTCGAGACGAATGACTAACCTCAAAAATTACGAGGAAAACCTAAACAAAAATTTACGAAAAGTAAAAAATACCGAAATAACACTTATAAATTTACTCTTCTCAGGTAAATTTTACAAATGATCCCTCTAATTTGTATGAATTCTCATTTTCATTTCTCTTGTATTAATTGTGTCAATTTTAATATTATAGTTTATGTTCCGTCTCAATTTCGTCCATCTCACTTACGACGTCAATGAAACAATTAGAATTGAAGGGCAAATTTATCATTTCTCCTCATAAAGTGACTAAATTAAGATTTTATGCAAACTATAGGGACTATTTTAGAAATTTTACTTTTTACTTTTGTTTTTACAAATAAAGTTAAAAGACACGTAATATATTTTTCACCTCATTTTTTATTAAATAATCAAAATATGTTGAAAAATTTAAAGCTTTTTTTTATATTCCATATCAAAAAAATATTAGAAAATTTGAAAAGCAAGCCCTATATTACATGGCTTGGTATCGTAATTTTTTTAATTGAATTTTCAATCTCGTATTTTCTTTTTCACATGATTAAATTGAAAATGCACTGATGAATGGTGAAAAGATATAAATGGAAGAAAATATCTCATATATTTGAGATATTTATGATTTACCCATATCTTTACAATATTTTATGAAAGACCTACTGTTCATAATCTTATCGAGCCAAACACCCATGCTTGGCTTGAATTTACAAACAAACAATAAAAAAGTGAATAAGCTTGGCTTATGCTTTATTTAAATGAGATTGAACGAATTCCAAAGGTCAAGTCAATCCGAGTTGAACTTAAGCTATTTGGTTCGTTTAAGAGGCTTATATGCGAGTACTTTTCATATATTGGGGTCTACCCGGCCAATTAGACTATGGGTATGTTTGATTTGATGGAATGAAATTGACAATGGAATGAAAATTAAGGAAATGAGATTGAAATATTCATTTTCATTCCCAAGTTTGGTTGTGCTTAGTAATAGTCATTTTCATCCGTAATGGAATAATGTGGCATTAGTAATTTATGGAGGGAAAATAGTAATTTTTGGTGTGGCAATAGTGAATGTTGGAGTAGCACTAGTATTTTTGGTGTGATCGAGAAATTGAATGGCAATTCATTTGTCTTTATAGTAGAATGAGACAATTCATTTACTAAGGTGAATAATAATTCAATTTGGAATGATCATTCTATCATTTATTAGTGAACCAAACATAAAAATAAATATGTCATTTGAATGGCTCTTCCATTCCAATTTTGATTCCATCAAACCAAACATACAGTGTTTGTTCGAAGTCGGAAAAGGAAAGGGAGTGAAAGAAAAATACTAGGTTTTTTTGGGAAAGGAAAAATAAATGAAAAAGAAAATAGAGGACAATTTTCAACTTTTTCTTGTCTTCATTTATATATGTCTCTTTCTTTCAATTCCTTTCGGTTTTCACTTTTCACAGTTCCAAAGTCCAAACACAAGTTAAAACGATTTTTATTTTTTGCTAAGATGCGCTAAAATTTTGGAAATTAGGAGAATAATTTTGTGTATCCTCCTTTAAAAAGGGTGAAAGTTATCCTTCCTATGATTGGTGGACATTGTGTGGATCCCGCCACAAACTAACTAATTAGTATTACCAAAAAGTGTATCGATTTTGAGGACCTTACACAATTTCCACCAATCGTATTGATCCCACCACAAACTAATTAATTATTACCAATAAAATGTATTAATCCATCGACCTTACACAATTTTCACTAATCACAGAGTAACTAATGTTTGCCTTCTTTTCACCCTCTTTAAAGTGAGGTAAACAATTATTCTCGAAAATCAGGATGGATTTGGCTTTAAAAGTCAAATAGTAACTTATTTGTTGTCTTTATTAAAAAAAATTCGCATTTGCTAGTTTTTTGTCAAACATTTGTAATTTATTGATTCGTCTCGGTGAGAGGAATCAGAAAAGTACACAAAATTTTGATTGGAACTCAACTTTTTTAAAAAAGACAAAAATAAGTAAAGAAAGTTATCTTTTTGACTTGTTTTTGTCTTTATTCAAAAAATTATGAGTTTCGATCAATTTTTTTTTACTTTTTCGATTCCTTTCATCAAGACAAATCAATAAGTGAAAAAAATTTGATGCAAAACAAACAAATGCAAAAAAAAAATTCAAATAAAGACAAAAAACAAACCCATACACTCAGGTTTATATTTATTTTGTACCACCCAAAAATATCCGACCTGCCGGATTCGAACCAGCGACCTAAGGATTGGCTGATGGCCTACCGACCCACTACAGTCCTCCGCTCTACCAACTGAGCTAAGGTCGGCTTGTATCCAATTTACGCAATAATAATAATTTATTAGTTGTGATTAAATTATTAGTAGTTCCAAAATTATTCTTGCCAAGACGAATTGATGCAAAAATTAAGAAAAATTCCCTTTTGAGGTCATAAATAATGTTTTCGAACCATGGACTTGTTTCATCACTGATTTACATCAACCATTTGAAGTCTAATTTTTTTTGCTTCCCACAATTCAATGAGTCTTTTTTTCCTTTTTTTTTTGCCAAGTACAATTCAATGAGTCTTAGTAGTAGAGAAAATATTATAAGGGCATCTCTAGTGGTAGAGTTAAGAGCTGGGTTTGGTCAGAATTTTTATGACTTATTTAATTAACTCTAGTTTGGGTTTTTCTGGTGGCTTTGTTAACACTTGGCTAATTTTAACAAAAGCTAACTGTGTGGTTACACTACTACAAAATGGTATAAAGGTCACAGTTCAAAAATTAAAAAGATCTCACTTTTTGTAAAAGTATAATAAAATGTTATGGACTATAGTTTTAATCTTAGTTATACGAAAAAACTGAGATGGAAAGATTTTTTAATCTCAGTAATCTAAAAAGTGATATTATAACTTTAATAATAGATCTCATTCTAAAAAAACTGAGATTATATATAAAAGAATATATCTCATTTCAAAAAAAACAGAGATGAAAAGATTTTTTAATCTCAATAATCTAAAAGTGAGATTGTGACTTAAAGAATAGATCTCGTCTTTGAAAAACTGAGATTGTATATGAAAGAATATATCTCATTTCGGAAAAACTGAGATAAAAAGAACATTTAATCTCAGTTATCTAGAAACTGAGATCGTAAATTAGAGAATACATCACATTTTTTTTTAGACTTGAGATGAAAGCTCTTATATAGGAAAAGTTGAAAGTCGCTTACCCCTTAATCGACTCCGCGCGCAATACCCCTAAATAAATGCCACTATCAACCATTCTACAAAAAATATTTCGTCAAAAAATGGGGTATTTTCAGCAATGAAAATATATTTCATCGCCAAATGGGTGCCTTTGGTGAAAAAATTTATGAAGGTTGCGTTTCGTCGCCAAATATATTTAGAGTATAACTCTATGCTCAGAACTCTATTAATTGAGATAATTCAAATTGAGTTTGAACAATAACACAAAGGGCTACAACTTTCATGTTTATTAAAATCTGTAATTTTAATATTTAAAGGTTCAAAATGATGTTCAAAATATATTTTAATGTTAAACACATATGTTACTTAAATGTTGAAAAGTGTGCGTGGTGCAGTTGGTTGAAGCTTCTATGCAAAACTCAAGAGACTCAAGTTCAAAACCCAATAGGGAAAAATAAAGTGGGATTTTTTCCCTTTGGAAAACGCCACTTTTAATCTCTGTTTTTCCAAAAACTGAGATTATTTTTCTCTAAACAACCACCGTTTTATAATAAAATTGAGATGTTAAGTTATTAAAGGTCACGGTTTTGTCATTTTTTAATCACAATTTTTATGTTTTTAATCACGGTTTTAATGAGTTTTAATCACGGTTTTTATCCGGTGGTTAAAAGATAGGGACTTTAAGTTACACCTTGATAGACCACGGTTTTGAATGCAAGATTAAAAGTAAAAGATCACACTAGATGACTGAGGTCAATATCTATTTTTGTAGTAGTGTTAATAACTGTAACAAACCTAATAACAATACAAAGAGAAGAGAGAGAGAGTTCCGTTGTAGAGAGAGAAGAGGGGTGGGTTCACATGCACACATATATATTATTATATCTTTTAACTTTCACTATCACACATTTTAACTACACCACTACAACACACATTCACATTATAAATTTATATACTCTTAACAAACAAAAATAGGGACCCACTTTATACACTTTATGTCATATAACACACAATTTTTAACAACACCACTAGAAATGCTCTAACAATAACCACGAACACTTACACACATAATCACAAACTCACTCACATCAAGTGTGGGGTTTGAAAGTCTTAGTAGTAGAGAAAATATTGTAACAATTATTATATAACCACAAACACTTACAAACTCACTCACATCAAGTGTATGTAAGATGGTGTTATTTTTCGATACTACCTATAGAACTAACAAAGAAGGCCGTCCATGTGGAGCATTTATTGGATTGAATCATCACTATCAGCAAGTGGTATTTGGAGCTTCTTTGTTGTATGATGAAACCGCGAAGTCATTTGAATGATTGAGTTTACAAGGTATGTTTTACGGGACGTTCTAGGTAACACACTGTTACTTTTACGTTATCATATTGCAGTGTTCATTGTTGCTGCAAAAGTTTCGAGTTTGTAGGAATTCTGTGTGGTCATGTTTTAAAGGTTCAATTGATTAGTATTTGGGAATGAAGATGATGATCCCCGAACAATATATTTTAAAGAGATGTACTAAATTCAACTTATTGTATTCAACTGTGAGGAGAAAGCCTACGCACAGACCACTTGTCATTCCTTCCCACTTGTTCAACGAGCGGGGACCCTTTCGTCTTACTGCTAAATTTAGCTAGTATAATTGGGTAGCAGATGGGTCTTAGGTAGTAGGCTCTCTTGTTTGTACATTATAATTACAAAAGTAACCAAATGCTCATGGTGCTGCAAAAGTTATTCCATTGACAGGTTTATGGGTGGTACTACCGAAAAGCAAAAGATTACAGGCTTACCATCTGATGTGGCATTTAGCAAGCATCTAAAAGGGTAGTTCAACTGTTTCCCTCTTGAGATCCAAGGGTTATGAGATGGAAAATGAAAATGCTAAGAATAACAATGCTTCTGTAAAAACAAAGTCTTGAAGCATAGGTTGACCAAATATTGCAGCCAAATAGTTTTCTTCTTTTGCTTTACGACTGAATAAATCTAATCTAAACAGTATTTTACGCTTCTTTCCCTTGGAGTAGGACATGATTAGCCTCACATTCGGAGCTAGAAAGTCTTTTTATCGGCTCAAGAATTCACCTGCTTTCACCTGTGTGTTTTTTGTCTCCCAATTATGTGGTGAAGGTTTTTCAGGTAGTAGCACTTTCTGTGTATATAGAAGACCAAACCAAACAATAACATACAACAATATTTAAGGGAGTAAACCCTTGGAATCAAAACCAAAGGCCGCAGCAAAACCCTAACGAACCAGAAGCAAAAAGCAAAAGCAAAGACATGGAAAATAGGGAGCAGGCGTAAAACTGCTGACGTAAAAGTAGCTAAAAAACAAAGCATGTAGTAGGAAAATCCTGATTCTTACCAGAAATGAGTTTTGGTTGAACTGCGACGCAACAAAATGCAGACATGGCAAAAGCACTACCAAAATGCTAAAAATGGAGGTCAAATGAAATATAAAGTCGTCCCCTTTTTATTGCTTAAATCCAGAATAAAGTCTTGTCCCTTCACTTTGTTTGCACGCAAACAGAATACAAAGTGCATAACAACCTCCTTTTAGAAAAAATGATTAGAACATCGAAAACGTGCCTCCAAGTCGATTTCAAATGGAGAGATGAGAGGAAATAATAAAAATTAGAACTTGTATACTAACAGGTATCATCTCTTCCTTCTCCCACCTTGGAATCCAATTCATTCTCTTATTGATTGACTCCGAAGAACAATTACCACGTGACAGTTATTTTGCAGCTATTCCTCGGTCCATCAGATTGTACTGAAAATGCATCCAAAAAATAGAGTGAGCCTAATTCATAGAAAAGTCAAGCACATGTGAGAATTGAACTTCGCAGTTAGAAAGGTCATCAGTTCAATTATTGAATATGAGACATTCAGCATTCTCATCGTATGCAGTTCAATATGATTCAAGTTAATAACATGATGAGCTTTTAAATAAAGAATCTTCCGGAATGTGATGAATATTTTTCCAAATTTGCAAAGGCTAAACATTACTAATAATGAACAAAAATGTTGACACATTGTCTTGTCTTCTTTGCTAACATGTAAAGTATACAAAGCAATCATATTGAAGCAACTTATAATGAACCAAAAATAAGTGATAATTGACTCAACCAAGTCGACTATCCATTGAGAAACACTTGAATTTCATACAGAAAGGAATGACAATGAATACCTGCTTATGCAAATCAGCATGATACATGTTTTTCCCCTATTTCTTTTTCTGTTTGCTCTTTCTTATGCTTGTTACTTCACTTTTATCTCTAATTTTTCTGCTTTGCCTTTTGTTTTCTCTCTCTTGCAGATAAGAAGCAATGCCGTGCTTTCGTTTTTTTACCTAACTTTTCCTTATTTTTTTCTTTTTCTCGGAAGCCTTTGAAAACACAATTGTCCTCTTCCTCGATGGAGCTATCATCTTTGGTCGAATGAAAGGACTCCTCATCAGTAAAATAATCGTAGGAAATGTCCTCTTCCTCGATCAAGTTGTCCTCTTTGGTCGAATGAAAGGACTCTTTATCACTGCAATAACCATAGGATGTGTCCTCTTCCTTGATTGAATTGTCCTCTTTGGTTGAATGGAAGGACTCCTCATCACTACAATAACCATTGGAACTGTCCTCTTCCTCATAGTTGTCGTTCTCAGCATAGGAACAAAAGAAGAAATACCATACATCTGGTCCTTGCACTATCCAATCTTCGTGACCATATGCAGAAGGTGAAGCCAAACTCTCCACGTATGAAGCTACATAACCACCATGTTGATTCCCTAGGAGATGAATATCCCTATTTGACATTTCATCAGGGTTGTACACCAACAATTGGGAGCCATTCACTGACATAAGAACTTCACCATCTTTTGTAAAGCACAATGGCACCAAGCTTCTGTAATGTGGGCTCGGTAAGATCCCGGAATCATTAGATATGATGAAAGCTTTGGTCCATGACTCCACCATGCCATGTTCTTTCAACACCAACACCTCGATAGAAATGGGTTTAACTTCATCAAGTTCAACGTCTAAAGTACAATCACCCGCTTCACAGACACAGCGTCCCAAACAAAGACATCCCTCTAAAAGTCCCAACCATATTATAATGGTAACGTGTTGCCCATTGTTAGGTATTTGTGGCATTGGCAATTCAACAAATTCATTTGTAAGCGGATCGAAATAAACAATCTGGTTCAGGGTTGGAAAGTGGTTATTAGGATCATAGCCGGTGATCAGCCAGTGCAACTTTTCTTTTACTATGGGTCCAGACTTCAAGCTCTTGCCATCCTTCTCATCCACGGCAACAATGTTGCAAATAGTTTTGTCCCATTTTTTTTTTCTAAAACTAATTACATTGACCGATCCACCGCGACTCACCATTACTGCCTTGTATTCGTCAGAGTAGGAATCAAAACAGAGTCCAGATTGTGGAGTTCCACAAGTACACATCGGGAGCACGTTCTGACTACTATCCCTCTGAATCGAGAGCACTTTGGCACATTGCCTGATTGCAGGGTTCCACAAGTACAAATCTGTGCAATATAATACAAGCAACAAGCCATTGCACAAACCTAAGACATAAAAAGAATACCAGGAGCCCCTAGGTTTCTTGCCCTTGTGGACTTCATCAAAAAACGGTGGTTTGAGAGGACGAGGATCGCTCGGCAAGTGTCTTGGAAATTGAGAGAGTAAAAGTCTGGAGTATTGGGCCTATTGGCAACAAAGAGGTGGCTTTGGGACGAAGAAGAAGAAGAAAGGGTGAATTTAGGATGGGAGATTATAGATCGCCACAGCTTCGAAACGCACCTGAATCGCAGCAGGGATTGGATCGGTAGACGGCGGAGGATTTCGATCACGATTTCTTCTGGAATATTAACATGCTGCTGCTGCTGCCCCGTGATGCCATGAAAAGACGCAAATGCAACAACGCCTCTGTTTCTTTTACCTTTGAGATTTTTCTATTTCTTCCAATCGCATGTGAGAGGGTTCAGATCCAGTCCAGTCTTCAAAAGACCAGTTTGGTCCAGTTAACGGTTAGGATTAATTGTACAAAATCCAATGCTTCACATGCTGCCACGTCAAGTCTTACTTTTTGCTTAAAAAAGGCACGGAACGGAAGTTATGCTAGAGTTAACTCTGAAAATGCAAAACTCCACCCAAGTCAAGTGTCACCTCACAACTTGTCAAAAAAAAAAAAAGTGTCACCTCACACACGCTCGCCGTAGGCTTGTCAATAAGCCGGATTCGATCCGAATCCGACAGATTCCGATCCGATAAGACCCAAATTCGATCCGAATTTGGTAAGACTCGAATCTAATTGTAGTAATCTGGATCCGAAAAATTCGGATCCGATCCGAAAATCCGAATCCGATATGAAAACTTTTTTACTTAAAAAATTTTAGCAAAAAAAAATTATATTTTCCAAAAAAATACATTTTTTTTTCAAAAAAAAAATTTTCTGAAAAAAATAAAAATAAATTAAAAAAAATAAAAATACAACTTCTTAAACATTTTTTTTCAAAATAAAAATTTATTATTTTTTTTTAAAAAAATTTAAAAATTAAAGTTTGGATTCGGATTGATAACGGATTTAATCCGATCCGATCTGTAATTGGATTACCAGATTCGGATTATCGGATCGATGTTATCGGATTCGGATTTCGGATCCGGATCAGGATCAAATTTTTCGGATCGGATCTGGATCAGATCTGATCTATTGATAGGTCTAGCTCGCCACTTCGATAAATGACCGTAAATCTAACCCTAAATGCAAGTTTGATTATTCAGCACATACGTAATTTTTGTTTTAGCCCCAGGTTAATTCGGTTGGTTGGTTGATTTGCTCGATTAGGCTATTTACCACATACCTTTGTCGCCGGACTCTTTCAAAAAGATGTTTCATTTTGAGATTAAAAAATGAAGTACTTTCTAACATAATTTTTGAATTTTTTGGCACCATAATAAAGAGATTATGAAGTACTTTAATTTGGTATTAAGAAGCTTAAAAAATGATGATAGAAAGTATTTTATTTTTCAATCAAAAAACTACACGATTTTTCATAGAGAGTGGACAATTTGGGATGGGAGGAGCAATTTTTTTTTTTGTTTGTTAAATAGCCAGCGGTGTCTGAGCAATGTGCAATCATAGAGAGTGGGCAATTTGAGATGGGAGGAGTAATTTTTTTTTTTGTTAAATAGTTAGCGGTGTCTGAGCAAGTTTATGCGTATTTCAACTAATTTTCTATCGAAATCAGGCCATCCATGCTGAGACAAGAAAATTCACCAAAGATTGCAAGTTTTTGTGCAGCCTGACATCAAGAATTGAACTCTCGTCGGGCAAACCCACCAACTATCCGGACTAACTTCGGAGCTAAAATAAAAATTATGTGTTGAATAATCGAACTTGCATTTAAAAATAGCATTTAAAAACATTAAATTTTGCACTAATGAGTCTCAGTGTCATGGGTAAGCTCACACGTGGCTTGGGTGGAGTTTTGCATTATGCAGAGTTAACTCTGGCAGAACTTCCGTTCCTTGCCTTTTTTAGAGCAAAAAGTAAGACTTGACGTGGCAGCATGTGAAGCATTGGATTTTGTACAATTAATCCTAGCCGTTAACTGGACCGAACTGGTCTTTTAAAGACTGGACTGGATCTGAACCCCATGTGAGAAGGAGCGCAAGAGGCTTAGAGATACATATTTATTTCATATTTTTAAACTAAAAAATAATGTAAATAAAAAATGAATTTTTAATTTTTTTTTACACCGTATTAAAGATCTCAACGAGATCTTTCAAACAAGATCTATATTGTATATTTTTAGATTTCAATAAGCCTATCGTTTTTTGAGGTTGAAATTGCCTTCTTAAAAAATAAGCACTTATTTTGCGTTCCGGAACGGGGCCTAAATCCCAGGCCTATCGCCTCCCTCCTTTGGCCGGATTGGAAAATCATGTAGTGCAAGGCCTTCACATGTAAGGGGCGCACACAGATCATCAACAATAAATGATTGAGATATGATTTTTAATTATGACCGATAATTGGTCATAATTAGTTTTTGATTTGAACTGTTAATTGATGAGATTGACAACTATTTGTTATCTTACACATGGATTACAGGGGTTGCACTACAGCACCCCTTCGGCCCAGTTCAATTAGAATCTTTCTTGTAAATTGTGAGATTAATCCTTTATAAATTGGGATACTTAAAAGATTCATCATCGGCCCATACTCGACGTAAGTTTCCATCTTGGGTACTTTTTTGGGTTTATGTTTTCATCTTTCAATTTTGATAAACTCAACTTTGCCCTTATTCCCCATGAAACATTATCATCTGATTTTAGGAATTGGGTATTAGAGCATCTGCAATGTAATAATCAAAAGTAAATAATCAAAACTTATCACGTCAACTTTTAATTATTCATTTAGAAGGTTGCTAAAATTAGTAATGTGAAGTCTCACATTGTTACTTTTGATTATTTTGATTATTCAAATGCCCAAATTTGATTATTGGTTAGGAGGTTACTAATTTTGATTATTACAATGTGAATACATTTTTAAGCACACATTGATAACTTTAACAATATTTTAATTTTGATTATTTCATTGTGGATGCTCTAAGGGCATTGAATTTTGGAACCAAAACATAACTTTGTGCCGTTTTTCATTCTAGGCGAGATTTTATGGATTTCTAGGAATTGATTATTAGGGCGTTGAATTTTGGGACTAAAACACAATTTTTTCATCCTAAACTTAAAGGTTGTAACTCTGATTTCGGGATATAAACCCTACGCTTCCCATATCAGCTACTCCATAAAATAGATTTTTTACGTCGTCGGTAAACATTTGTTTCCTTCAAATCAATTATATTGCGCCATGTTGCAAAATAGTGGTCTCAATCAATAAAACACGATGACGTGGCGCAATATAATTGATTTGGAGGAAACAAATGTTTACACCAGCGATGTAAAGAATTTAATCTCAATTTGAAATCCCTCTTTCTTTCCTAGCCCATCCCGTCGCCCTCCATCACCCAATCCGTCGCCCATCGCCGCGCTTCATCGCCGTTGCCATCACCGTCCTTCATCGCCATGGCCATCAATAAATTTGAGCGCGATCATGGATTTGGTCAACTCCGACGGCATCAGCGGCATGAAACAGTACTACCTCGGCGGCCAAACATTGTCCATTGAAATCAAGAATGTAAAATCATGATTTCACATTTTATGGTCGAGCCGCCGACGAACAGGCACAAATTTGTTGGTGTAACAAAAGAGAATTATCAGATCAATTTGTTCTATTTCATTTACTTTGATTCTCCTGTTCTAATACCATCCGTGATTGTTTCTGTTTATAGATGGCCTAACAAGGATGGCATTTAAATCATACTTGGAATTATCATCGTAAATCCGAGATTGGGAAAAACAAGGGAGAGTATTCAGTTGTGTTATATGATCATGATTTTATTCATGGTGTTGATGAGTTATTTTGCTAAAATAATTCATGAAAAACATGGTCTATTTGAATATCCACCATTTTTTTATGGTAATTGTGCAGAAATATTTAATAAAAAGCATGGCCGATTTGCAAAATATGAAATAATTAAGTCCTCATCATAGAGCTAATTTCTGACATTTAATCCATGAAATAATTATGTAGAAATAAATCATAATAAACATGATCGATTGGTTCGAAGTTGGAGGTGGAGGTGATGGCGAAGAGGAGCGATTGAATTTCTGACGTACCAAAAAAAGAAGAAAAGTATCGGTTGTGGCATGAACATGATGTATTCCTGAAATAATGTTGTATTCATCTTAATTCATGAAATCACAGCTCAAATTTACACTTTTGTAATGATGGTGTATTCATGAAATCATGATTTTTTTTCTCTTTATTCTGGTTTGATATCATGCTTGTATAAAGTGATGAGAAGAAACTTGTGATATGCAAATAAGATGATATCATATCCACCTTTTGAATTTATGATGTCAATCCGTTAATATGGAAACACGATTAGTCTCTCTTAGTTATTGTGATTGAAGATATATTCAAACCCACTGATTAAGGGAGACAATATACACACACATATGAATATTTTTTTATTAAAAAAGATAAGATATGTAATTCATCATTTGAAAAGATAAAAATATAACGGTTCCAAATGACCGGAATAAATACTTATGTGAGATAAAATTTGAAAATGAATATTTAAAAACTCCATAAACAAACTAATTCAGCCCTGAATGCCAGTAGTCATTCTTCAAGGTCATTCAAACTTCCAGTGATTATAAAACCAAACAAGGGCCAAAAATTTACTAAATTTTTGCTTTTTTCTCATATAGTTTTGAAAATATGTAAAATAAAGCCACAAAAGCTGGCTTATCTTAGATATTTTCAAAAACATTTGAATAAAAATAAAAATAAATCCTTTACCCCTACTGATTTAGGACTAGTTTCTACCTTATCAAATTTGAAACTAGATCTGATTACAACAAAGTATACACGGGTGGCCCGTGGATCATTCCAAACAGTTCCTCCTTTTATAGATAGAAAATAGAATACTTGAGATCTCTATCTTAATGTATAGCGTACGTACAATACATCATCAAATTTTTACAAATAAAAACGAATAACACGCCTTGTTTTTCAGTCATTATTGAAGAACCACATTCGCATTTCCCACATCTCATCAGGCTGAAAGGGTTAAAGAATATTGCATTACAAAATCTATAAAGAAATAAAGAAAAGAGGGAAAAAAGAAAGAAAGAAGAAGATTAAAGCAACACAAAAAGGATCTGCCCGCGTGTTAACCACTTTAACTGACATTTACAGAGTAAATTTCACAAACAAATTTTGACACCAAGGAAATAACACCAATGACAACAAATACTGTGGTAAAATTAAACAAAAAGAAATGAAAAAAATGAAAGGGAAAAAAAAACTACAGAGGTAGCTGCTTACGCAGCTTGTTCCCAACATAGAGTAGGTGTCTGATATTTGCAGAGGGATAATGTTGGAGTAACGTGAGATTGGCAGTGAAATCACCAGCAAGTAAACGCCTCCGGACGAGAATCAGCATGGCACAACATATCCGAAGTAGAGTTTCCTGCATTCAAAGTACTGATATAAGAGGTTGGAAGTACTTTCACGTTACCAGAGAGAGAGAGAGAGAGAGAGAGAGAGAGAGAGAGAGAGAGAGAGAGATCTCACATTGATAGCAACTACAGGCTTGCTTGTTTGCCCAGATATAAACTGAACCAAAACAAAATTCACAGTATACGTTTGCAATATACCAGCCCCAGCCCCGGACATAGCTCAGTATATGAAATGGGTGAGAAAAAGTAAATCCGGCATTTATTTAAATTGTTTTAGTTGAAATTGTGGCATGCATTTTCCATTGTGTTCTCAAACAACCACAAGCTTCACAAGGATCAAAGGTCAAAGCACTCAAGTCAGTACTACCTTTTGGAAAGGACACCCCTCCAGATATGTTATCCCGTCTCAACAGACAAGTAAATGTATACAATATCCAAGCAGAATCATTGTAGTCTTACTCGGTAAATAAACACCAAAACTAGGAGTCTTTTCAGTTATTGAGATCTCTGCTTGGATGTAGTACTTCATGTATACAACATAAAAGTGGATATCTAAATGACTGAAAAGACTCCTATTTCAGTGTTTGTTCACCGCACAAGATTACATTGATCCATAAACTCATCTTCATATTAGTAGCATATGACCCTGTCAAAAAAAGGAGCATTGCTGCAAATAAACCCGACTCCAGTTATGGATTACTTTGTCAACCACCAATGAGCAGACTGTATATGGTCACTCTCTTCTTTTTTAATGACAGGCTATGGTAGATCACTGTTAATAAGCAAACTTATCATCTATCAGATCCATAGCTGCAGTAGTCTCATGAAAGTTGTGTACTGCTTCGAAGAGAGACGTGACTTTGCTATATATCCAAACAACTGAGGGCCAAAAGCAATACAACCTGTCATTTCCATGGACACTTCGTATTCTTCCAACCTATCATGGGGTGGGCCTCACGGCACTGACCACATGAGACGGACGGTTTTGGAAACAAAAATTCCTTACATCTTTTGATCACCACACAATTCCTAATATTAGCACTATTAAATATTATAAGAATAAGCTCTGGTAGAGCAGTTAATGGGCAGCTAGAGATACAAAAAGGCAAGTAAAAGAGCAAATTTGATAAAGGACATGTTAACTTACTTGAGGACCTTCGGGGTCACTTAAGAGTGCATCCCAAATAATAAGACTATCAGCAAAATCGAATTCTTGTGTCAAGAGAAGAGTAATCCATCTGAATGCATAAAACTGAGGATTGACCTGATATTTTAAAGATAAAATCAAGGCATAACACTCTCATCAGTTTCAAAGTTGTGGAAGATCACCAGCCAAAGCACAGCTTCAGGGCAATGCTTGGCCGAGAATGCAAGCCGCAATATTTGGATAGCAAAATTCTAGTTGCAAAAGAAAAAAATATGGATACAATATGGAGCCAAAATCAATGGCCCCACAAGATAGAACATGATAGCAACATCTCCACCTGTACCAAGAAGGAGGAAATTTCCTTTATCACATTGACACATGTCATGCATTCCGTTTTCCAGAACAGGAGTTAATAAACTAGATGCTGCACTACCATTTCATATGGGGTTTGACAAACCATTTTCTAACGTGACCGCAGCAAGCTGCCAATTAATTAGCGCTACAAGGTGGCCCAATTATTCACATACCTCTCCTTGTCCCCCAGGGAATGGTGTAATACAAAACCAAACAAGTGTCTCACAGAAGACATCATAAGTTTCGACAATGATAACTTATCGATAGAGAACAGTTATTTATAAACCCACACAATAACGAAGGCGAAAAAAATCATAGAGTTTCAATCCATTCGGCATTTACATTCTGCCATTTTATTAAGAATCACAGTACTCTACACACAGTAGGTTTTCCAGAGTCTGATGGAGCTAAGAGCAGTGGCAGACCCATGAATTTCATATACCGGGGGCACTTATTATTCACAATCTCGAAAATATTTCTCTACATGTATACCACTAAATTATTGTTTAACCATTATATATTGACCACTCATTCTATTTCGCAACCGATTTTTCACAATATTCATGTTTGAAAATACCCTTTCAACTGTCGCGGTGGCAACCGTAAGATTAATGCCAAGAGCAAGTAAACTAAAAGATATAATAGTAATTTAGTAATTTAATTTTCATAATATTGTGGATTGGGAGGAAAAAAAAAAAGCGATAAAACAAAAATGGAGAAATAAAGGAAAAAGGTAGAACGAAAATAAAAAACATAAGGAAAAGAGGTAGAACAAAAATGAAAAAATAAAGAAAAAGCAAGGGATAGAGGGTCCTGGGAATCAAACTCAACCACATTAGTCTTTTAAAAAAAATATGTGTTCAAATAAGTCAAGTAAAAATTTATTGTCCACACGCATCACATACCTTTCCAATTAGTGGAAAACATTACAAATCTTGTGAGAATTTAAGCCAAAATAGAGAGAGAGAGAGAGAGAGAGAGAAAGAGAGAGAGATTAAATAGTAGTTGGATAAACATGAAAAAAAATGTGGGTAGGGGGAGTCGAACCCCAGCCGCCTAGTCTCTATCTTGCCCAATTACCACTCTGCCGAGGGGCAAAGTCCTATGACAAGTTTCGGAGATATATTATATTTAACCTATCCATGTATAATTTTTTTTTTTTTTTCCGAAAGCCCCTGGGGGCACGTGACCCCACGTGCCTCAACATGGGTCTGCCCCTGGCTAAGAGTTCGACAATCAACATAGATGGGATCTTTTGAACAATTAGTCCGATGACTGATGCCTATTTAAAACCCACACAATGTAACATCAGAGAAAAAGTACATAGACATACATCAGACATATGCAATACAAAACATCCATTGCGGCATCTACTCAAATGGCATAACCCACTTACTTTAGTTGTGACCTCAAGATGACGCCAGAGCTCCTCATCATGTTCCTTTAAGAGCTTTGACAGCTTTGAAATAGTGGAGCGGATTCCAGCAACACTATTGTCAAGTTGCTGACAGAAAAGATCCCTGAATCCACTTATTAACTCAACAAAACAAAAAAACGTATCCGCTTCTGCCAAGGCCTGAAACTCGAGAGAATAACCATTTTAATAAGACTGAATATATCTAATTATTAGCAGTTCAACATACATGATACATTCTACTAACATTAATGGTTTGTTCTCGGAGTTGGCCCACTAAACTATGAAAGAAATTACCTACATTGGAGAAGTTTGTAACAATTTTTATGGCAAAATTCTTACGGCAATGATTGATACAGGATAATTCATGTTTGCACACTCCCCAGACATAGCATTATAGGCCAAAACAGGACATAGCAAAAGCCACCAAAACTGAGTCAATTGACAAGGGACAAGTGACGATTGAAATGATTAGTTCACCCCTATGTAGCACGGATATGGGACACTGGATTTCAAAAAAAATGAGAACTCAGACACGGCACGGCACGGGACGCGGCAAAATAAATAAATAAAATTTATTTTAAACCTGTGCAAACATAGTTATATGTAGAAGCATGAAGCATCAATATGTATAGACAAGCATCATACTTTCATCATACTACACTTTTAAGACAAAATAGTAGAAGTTATACACATTTACCCCCCAAAGAATTTGCATATTTAACCCCCTGCCGTGTCCCATAAGTGTCCCTCCCGTGTCCCCCTTTAAAAAATTACTTCAATTTAGTAGACAAGCCATGTGGTGTGTCCCATACATTTTGTGCCGTGTCCCTGCGTGTCAGATACGGATAGAGTGACCCCTAAGAGTGTCGGTACTTCATAGGTTCACCCCAGCAAAATCTGGTAAATAATACCCCACTCTCATTTGTGAACAGAATGAGGTTCCCGCCAAAAAATAACTCCACGCTCAAAAAAAGTGTGAGGATCCTATGGACCTGACATGATCTTCAAAGAGGGTGAACAAAATCAGACTCAGAGATAACAATTGTAACTCTTGAAATATATCTTGAACCTAAATGAAAAACTGAACTAGCACAGCAAGGCAGTTACAATTCTGCAGTCTACATTTAGTACACCGAGAGTAAAAATCCATCTACATCCACCAATGGTCCAAAAGAGTACTTATCAGATAAATAGCGGTCCAGAAATTAGAAAACAGAAGAACAAACAAGACACATTTTCTCACCGCATTTTCCTCATTAGGGTCATTTCTAAACACATAGAATAAAGATGCCAGAATTTCGTTCATCCCTTGCACATATCTTATACCAGGATTCAACTTTGCAAATACAATTAATATGTTCCTCAAAGCCTCCTGAAAGAATTCGAATATTCACCTCAGATAAAGCATTCACGTTTCTATCGAATTCATATCATATAAGAAAGCTCACCTGATTGGACTTTGCAAATTGCGACTCCCCTGAGAAAAACTGCATGTCTGGATGAGTACGCTTTACATCTCGATCAATCTGCTCTATGAATTCCGAGTCCTACAAAATTGGCAATGTTAAAGCCATGTAACGCTCCACTCGAGATGCAGTACATGCAGCTGGTATTCAACTGTATCTCCATGGACAGCAAAGGTGGAACTTTCTCTTATAGTCTTGTTAAGAAAGGGCTAAGTAACATACACGTGATACAACATGTACCCTGCTGTGGCAAGAGTCAAGACAAGCTATATTTCTGGACAATGAACTTTCTCTCAAGGAAGTTGTGAACAGAAATTATTAATATTAAAAGCTCATACCATATATCTGAGCGAAAAACTTGTGCAACAAATAGTTATGAATCATGCCCGGATTTCAAAGCTAAACATCAGCCCACCCAAAAGACAAATAGTAGTAAATAGGAACAAGATAAAATACTACATAATTCGTTCTTGCAACCAGGAAAGGGCTAAATAACCTGAAGCGGATAATGGGCCCAACAAAAGTTCAGAAACAAAACAATCAAAACTTCTAGCAAGATATCAAGAAATCAAGTTTCGTCACCTAAAAACTATCACAGTGTCACTCATTTCATACCTGGAAGAACAGATTCCAGATGCTGGTCTTCCCAAGACTTAAAGGGTGTTCTCCATGAGTAATTGCTGATCTTGAGAGGAAAACACGGGTAACACATTTTGATTCCTCATTTTCAAAACCTGAGGACTTCTCCAACCTCCTTGTGATTTCTGACTGACTAGCACAGAAACATTCATAAATCCATCTTTTCTAAACAAATGAAAATAACGGATGCAATTCTAAGACAAACAGAAATTTCAAGCGCTTCTGTTTGTCTTAGGAAGACAAACGGATGCAATTTGTACCCTGCACTGCATTGAGATATCTATATTCTATAGTAACCCCAAATGGTCCGCGTTTGCTCCTAAAAAAATTCCAAATGCAGATAACAAAGTCTCCTTCAATGTTTTGCAATATTTCTGGGAAAAAAAACTCTACATGATTGTGTATGGAGAAATAATGACATAACTCATCTGACTTACAGGATTCATCAAAAGCTCTTCTTTGAAATGCTTATATTGAGACCTCTTCTTAGCTAATTCTGATGACCAAAGCCCTCGATCCATTGGCAAATACCCCAATAAAAGCTGTTCAGCCACATTCCATAAACGAAAAGTGAAAATTCTGCACATTTTAAACGTAACCAATGCAGTTTATTCCGTCTTCCTTTTTTTTTATCTCTACGGAAATGTATCAGATAATCAGATACCGAAATATTACACATATCTAACAACATCAATGGAAATACAAATAGTTCCAAACCTTCCACACAGTAGAACGTATACCAGCAGCACCTGGAATGCCCTGTGATGCAACTCTTCGCAGTTCACCCATATTGACAACCTTTCTTGAAAGCTAAATTCAACAAAAAAAAAAAAAAAAACCATTTAAAACACATACACAGAGACACCCATAGAAGCCGAAATTATGCTGAAATCAAACAGCAATTGGGTACAAGATCCTAGGAGTATAGTAAGCAACAACACCAAGAGAGTGCATAAGTGAATTAGTGTGCAAATACATTTCACCGACTTTGAAGTCCAAAAGAGACATTTACAAACCAACAGGAGCATATAATTAAAAAAAGGCAACATACAGATAAGAAACCTAATGAGAACGAGATAGTACAACGAAAAACACAATTTGCTTTCTGCTTGGTGCTTAATATTACAGACTGGAAAACAGGTATTACAATGAAGCTGAAGACACCACCCAAAAGTCTTCTTATAGCTTTGAAAGAAGCAACACGTGGGTAACAGGCTTGGACAGGAACATCAAGCTAGCCCCATCAACACAATAGGAATACATATGTTAATGTGTGTTTTTTTAAATACCTATTCATACTGCACATTAACAATCCTTTAATTTGTCGCATGGGAGCTCATGCATATGAAATCCTATTAGATTGATTATCATTTTTTTAATTTTTGTTCCATCTTTCATTTTCAAGTGCTATTCCTATGGCACGAAATGATACAACTACATGTATGTGTAGTGTACCTATACATGTAGCTTTAGGGCCAATTTTTTGTTTGACTAGATACAAGCATCAAATTGGACTATATATCCAAAATGACCAAACATTTGGTGTTTGGTTATAATATTTACCACCCGCATTTAGGATGCCTTGGATATATAAACCCACAAAGTAGGAAACATACAATGCTATTAAAGCATCCAACTCAAAACCAACTGGCAAAAAGTGGAGAGGCTGCCCGGGCGCATATACATGTTTTGGACATCCCATCGCAATTAATCCAGTAGGATTGTGCATGGTTATTCCGGTGGGGTTATATGCCCTTCAATATTAATCCCGTCAAACAAACATGCTGTTAAGAGTATAAACTTTAAAGTGCTTTCTTAAAGTCAGTCACTCATGGGTTCAAGTCTTCAAGAAAGTCTTATTGTAAATGGATTTAGATTCTCCTTTGATGCTGATAAGATATTAGCGAGTAATTTCTATCAGCATCAAAATAGAAAAGAGACAGGGGAACAAGGTATGGCGGTAGGAGATCGATACCCCAATGGTTGTATATTCTTTCTTTACTAAACCTGTACCATTTCTACACTTATGTCCGTCCACCACTCCTAAGTTAAAATCCTGATTCCGTCTCGTATAAATATAAAGGGTCAACATACACAACTGCAAAAGCATGACAAAACAGATACTAGCAGCTATTGCTCCACATATTTCCAAAAGTCAGGCATCTAAATTTCCAGTCAACGCTCTTTTATAAATGAACAAAAGGAGAACCCCAAGGGATTGGAACACCAGGCCTGAGAGGCCCGAGACTTGGGGTTTGTTCCCTCCTAAGCTCTCACACTCACACGTTCAAAGGTGCTCTCAATTCCTTTTGGGGTCAGCCCATACGGTGGGAGGTTTTCTCTGGCTTTAATTGGACAAGTGGTGGGATTTGTCTCATTATTAGTCGAGATGCTCGTAAGCTTGCCTCGTAGGGCAGCAAATGAACCAAGCTAACGAACTGAGCTGCTTGTGAACAGCTCAACTTGTCAGGAATTGGCTCGGTTCGACTCGTTTAGCCCCAGTTTTGGGCACGTTTAGTAAACGAGCTGAGCTCAAACACATCAAAGCTCTTCTCGGCTCGTTTGCAGCCCTTTGCCCAGACATCCTGAGTTATCAATAAAGAATAATTATTGAACAAAAAGAACAGGGAAATATGATATTAACCTCGAGTTCGAGCTGAGCTAGGAGAGAAACGTCTTCAGCGGAAGTAGGACTCCTATCATAATCACTACTATCATTATTACCGCACGGATCCCTAATTTCCACTTTCGGAGGCTCCGTTGTTACCGCGGACGCGGTGGCGGAATTGGTGGTGGTCGTGGTGGATTTAGAGGTGGAAGGGGAAGAATTGGTGGGGGCGGAGGAGGTGGAGTAGAGGCGAATCTCGTCGTCATCCTCGGGGGCCGGGGGAGGAGGGGCGGAGTACCAGAGAGGGCTGTTGAGCCAATCGGGAACTCGCTTCTTCACCATCTACTTGAATCGGGATCGAGAGAGAGAGAGAGAGAGAGAGAGAGAGAGAGAGAGAATTTTTCAATGGCTTGTAGAGCTGGGATGGGCGAGCTGAAGCTGTTTATACCTCTGGCTCCGAAATCACCATAGATTCACATAGACAATCAGCGGAGAGAGAGGGAAGATGGGTGTGTCATCAATGACCCTGCGTTTGCCTTTCGTTAACAATTATAACAAGGAACAACTCCCTTACCATCAGAAAAAAAAAAAAAAAAAAAACCCTCCATTACCCAAAAAACCAAGAGAAATTTTTCAGTGCCGAGTGGATATCAAGTAGTGCCCGCTCGGCACATCTGAGCAGCCCGATACGATTTTGGACGGCTCGGATTTGGAGAGAGAAAAAAGAGGGTGAGAGGAGAAAGAATGTTTCAATATGAGTCGTTCAAAAGTGCATCGGATGGCTCGAGAGTGCCGAACGGATACCAAGTGAGATATATCTGCTTGGCACCGAAGAATTTCTCAAAAAAAAAAAAAAAAAAACAAAGATGCTACTCATACAACAATCCAAACACAACAACTTATACAACCTCTCCATATATGTGGGGCCCACACATAGTAGTGTGTGTGGAGCCACGTGCACGTAAGAGATTATGTAAGTTGTTGTGTTTGAATTATTGTGTGAGTATCATTTTTGAAAAAAAAAAAACAAGAACATCTCTTCTACAACCACACACAAACACCTCTCACATGAAAAGTGGGGCCCGCATATTGCACAGTGTATGTGAGCCTTATTCTTTATGTGAGAGGGAGTTTATATGTGTTTGTGTGTATGAGTGTGTGTGGTTGAAAATTACTCCCTCCGTCCCACTTTGTTCCGCTTGTTTCCTTTTTGGAACATCCCAAAAAATTGTCTATATCTCACAATCTATAATATTTTTTATGATTTCGAAAATTTTGTTTAATAAAATAAATTGAGATCTATCAAACAAGATCCATATTGAATATATAAAATATTATAGATTGTGAAATATAGACAGTTTTTTAGGACGTCCAAAAAAGAAAACAGGCGGAACAAAGTGGGACGGAGGGATTGTTAACAAGAAAGCAGACGTGATAGACAATTTGTGATCAGATCGTGTGATCTAGGGCCAATTATAGATTTCATACGAATGATTCGAGCCGTTTTTTAAATTTAAAATATTTTTTCAAGGGTGTTTGTCAAAAATCAGCTTAATTCGATACCTAAAAGTACTCGATCTAATTGTCTAACATTTCATTCAGTCTAGATCGTTTGTGTTAGACCTGCAGTGGCCCCAGATCGCGATCAATGCACGATCTGTGCACAATTTCTCTGTGTCTAAAAACGTACGGATTAACAAGAGTCCTACTATTGGTACCGATGATTTTTGAACCGATGGGGTACTGACAAGAACTTAGTGCCCACTCCGTGTCGGGGTCTCGCATGGATGAACCAAACCGTTCAATTATTTTAAAAAAAACCGAGTGGGTTCTTTAAAAATTAGTTCAATCCAATATATATAAGTGCTGGTTTTAATCGTTCCATGTTTTATTTAGATTACAAGATCCTACAATCTTAATAAAAAAATAGAAGATTGAATCGAGCACCTACACATATCTTATTGAGCTGATTTTTCTCTGACCAACTTAATTTAATTTTAAAATTATTAAACTGCTCAGATCATTCGTGTGGAATCCAAAATGAGTCCGTGTGTCCGTGGTACCCATCGGTTCAAAAACCGTCGGTCCCCTCAGAGTTAACAACTGCCTTAATTCTGGATAGGTTCTGGATGAGTTTCCGGTTGTTGTCTAAACAGTATTTTCAATATTTCAATTATAAAATACTTATTATTTAAGACAACTATTTCTCTTGACTTTGTTATTTAGGTTCGGTTTCACTAAAGGAAATAATTACTTATTTTTTATATTAAAGGCGGTGCATTGTGAGAGTATGACTTGTTTCGTAAAACGGAAAGTAAGTATTAAAAAACAAGAACCTTAAAGAATGTAGCCTTAAATGATATTTTGGGTAGTTTTAGTGCAAACAAGTGGTATTTTGACGTCCATATATAGTGCGGACTCACTCACTAAGTATCCAGTCCTAGCCTGTTAGACTTGGTTAGAGCATCTCCGAACTTTATTCATAGAGAAAATGACGGCCCAGAACATATTTTGATAATTAATACCCGTCAAGGACATTCTGAGAACATTTGTTAATGCTAAAAATGTCATTGACGGATATTAATTATTATTCTTCATACTTTTAATCAACACATTCTACTAAAACTTAAAGGTTGTTAGTTTTTTAATCAAATTTCATCAATGTGGTCCATAATTTCAGTCACAACCATCGATCACACTTCCTCTGTCAAAAGCCAAACATGCATTAAGAGGTAGCCCAAGGCAAGAGAGCCAAACAATCCTAGATGGTGGAACAATCTTTTTTTTTTTTTTTGTTGCCAAAACTTGTGATACTATTAACTCATCAAAACAGTACATCAAGATGATGACTTGTCCATGGACAAATGACCAAGTAATCAAAACGACGGAAATTGAGTCCAAAGACTGTACCTCGTACCAATTAAACCTTTCCCAGCAAGAGAGTGGGCAACTGAATTACCGTTTCAGCGAATAAAATAAAAATTCACGCACTGGAAACCTCTACCCAACTGCCTAATATCATAAAGGATGACCTTAACTTCATGGCTCATCGCAGACAGATGGTGGAACAATCGGACCATCCCATTTTCTCGAAAGAAAGACAAATTAAACCAATTTGGACAGAAAATGCTTATCTCAATCAGCCTGCATTGATTCCCAACAATTCCTTGGATTGAAAATTAAGAAACACTTAACAAAGTAGAAACCACCCATAGCTCTGATTTGGACACTCTCAAAACCATTAGTATCAAAGAACAACTTAATTTTGAACTCATGCTCTACTACTAATGGATTGAAAAGATTCAAGTTTGCCAACAGCACTTCTATAAAGCTAAGAACTATCCACTTCAGCTACTGCAAGTGATTTAATCATAGATTTACCATTCACAGAATTAGCCCCTCTTACCCTTAATTAAAAACTTCCTCTTTATACAAAGAGAGATTTGAAAGGGAACTGTGGATCGGCCCAAGCTCCATTAACAAATGGCCAAAATCGGCCAACCACCACCACCACCATTACAGGATCCGACATCCACAGCGACTGACATCATCTCTATAGACTTTGTGTTGATTTCATTGTGGAATTTATTTATACCCAAGAAATTCCAACATGCGCTAGCTCCGATGTATCACTCCGATAGCCACCCTATTTTTTTTAATCGGCGATAGCCGCCATGTTTAGAATGACCTTGATTGAGAAATGTGAAACCATCATCTTATTTTCGACGTTTTCTTCGACCTCTTAATTTGAGCATCAACTGATTTGCCAACCGTGTGCCAAAATTAGGAGTGTCAAATGGGCGGATTTGGACCAAATTGGATAAGTTATTAGTGGGTTGGGTCTTTAATGAGTCATTGACCTATTTGGATCCAATTAGTTATGAGCACAATTATCTATACCCAACCCATTTATTTGAAATCAAATCCGACCTGCTCATTAACCCAATTACATATATATTAAATTCAAAATGACGGTAAATACCCATATATACTAAAATGACCATATTACTCTTGTACATTTAAATTAACCATTTTACCCATGTATACTAAAATTACCATAATACCCCTATATACTAAAATGACCAAATTACCCCTGTATACTAAAATTACCATAATGGAGATTCTGCTGAAATTTTAGGGATTTTTGGACTTAGCAGTTTAGAGTTTTGGGGTTTTTTTTTTTACTTGATTTTCTCTTCTAAATTGTTGGTGGTTATTATATCCAATTAACTTTTTTAAACCTTCTGCCAGATTGGGCCAAACCTGCGGGCTATCTCTACCCTCAGTCTTTCTTATAACAGTAATGTACCTTTAACTATCAAAATTCAATAGTAGCTTGCAAAATTGATTTCAAGGAAAGAAAGGGAAAGAAAAAAAAAGTGAATGTCGTTTCCCATGTTATTTATTTCTTTTTTTTCCTTAGGGTGGGTCTGGATTGAAAAGTTAAGTAATTTATTTTTTTGTCTTTATTTGAATTTTTTTTTTGCATTTGTATGTTTTGTGTCAAACTTTTGTGACTTATTGATTCATCTCGACGAGAGGAATCGGAAAAGTAAATTTTTTTTTATCGAAACTCATAATTTTTTGAATAAAGACAAAAATAAATCAGAAAGACAACTGTTTTTTCTTCTTATTTTTCTCTTTTTTAAAATAATTATGAATTTTGATAAAAAATTATATTTTTTCGATTAATCTTGCCAAAACGAATCAATAAGTCAAACAAATTTCACGCAAAACTAGCAAATGCAATTTTTTTTTGAAATAAAGACAAAAAATAAGTTAATATGCATGTTCGTAAGATTTGGGACCTTATTCGGTCTGGTCGAAAATTGTTCTAAAGGTTAGGAATGAACGGTGTAGATTAGCCTGGGAGGGGGCGTTGGTGGGCAGTGGTTGGGAAGGGGAGGAGAGAGAGAGAAGGGAAACCAGAGGGAGGGAGGAAAAATTGCCTTGTTTTGAGTAAATGAAGTGGGACCCACCTGAGTGAGGTGGCTTGCCAGTTGCCACTTCAATTTCTGGTTTCATATTCATGTACCGTATCTTTTCTCGGAAAGTCTAAGCTTACCGACCCAAAATCCCGATCGGAATCCTGATGTCCTGCCGGACACATTTCGGCTACCGGACGTCAATTTGAGCCGTTCGAAAAATTCATTTCTGTGTTTGGATCGGCCAAAAATGGAGTGCTTGGATCAGCCACCTACATAAGTCGGATGCCGTTTATTCTCGCATATGCTCGCTCGGTTTTTTTTTATAGAATTTTTGGATGGCTCGGATCGGCCGTCCGGTAGCCGGAATGTGCCCAGCGGGGCATCGGGATTCTTCCCGTCGGGAACTGTAGCACCACTCATCTTTTCTCTTCAATATTTGTTTGGATTATGTTGATGATTTGTTGGGTCATTTAGGTTGATCCAATTAATATCCAATTGAGACCCAATTATTAAATGGGTTAGATAAGTTGGACCCATTCTAATCCAACTAATTAATGGATTGGATTTGGTCTATTTTCTAGTAGATGAGTTTGAGTTAATTAATTAATGGGTTTGAGTTTAAATTGTCATCCATGGCTAGAATCCATTGTTGAACTGGTTTTGGTTTCTAGGGTTGGAGACTTATGTTTTTGGATATAGTAATAGTTTCTTCTTGTTTTAAAAATAGTGCATGAGGTACATGTGTGTATCTATATATAGGAGAAGTAGATGAATAGGGTTTCTTTATTTATATTTATTTTTATCTCTATCTCTTATCTAAAATTTTCAAATAATGAAATTATTGATATCTGCCCATAAATTTTGGTTTTCATAACCATATTTCGTTTTCGATAATTGATATCCTGACTTTCCTTAACTTCATAGGCTTTGTTCATGATGGGCAAGGTTCCTTTCTTTCCTCTTATTCCCTAAAGCTTCCTAACTTGATTGTAATAGTTTAATTCCTTACTTTTAGGTTCAGTTTGAATGACAAGAATCAAACAATCAGGAATGTATATCGTATTCCTTGGAATGACTGGGTAATCTTATTTCAAGCATTTGGTTAACCCATGAATCTTGTCAAGGGAAAAAAAATAAAAAGGCCGCCGCGATTTGCAGCATAGTTCTTGCTACTTGCAGTCGATTAAAACTTTTATCAATTATGGACAAAAATGCCCTCGTGCAGTTTAACCATTATACCCCTAAGACCTCATGTTATTTGACTATTTTACCCTTTAAGAATATTACATAACCCATTACATACAACCACATACTCTCATCTCCCTGATTTCCCTCCCTCCCTCCCAGAACGTCTCCTCCCTCCCCCATTCAAACTCCTTCATTTTCATCCCTATCCAGCTGCCATCACCCACCATCAGGCCCCTCCCACCAGCAGCCAAGTCTGCCTTTCTTCCTCCCCTCCTCTTCCTCCTACATTGTCAATGGAAATCTCGATTGCTTCCTCTCCCTCCATTGATAAAGAAGAAATAGTTGACCCATCAATACATCACGATTTGGAGTCGGAAGATCACATAATGGAAGTTGAGAAAACAAGTTACAGATGTTGTAGCGACAGAGCAAAAACCGCAGTAAGAGGTAAGTCTGCCCTCCATCTTCAATTTCAGAAGAAGCCCTCCATTTTCAATTTCAGTTCTGCCCGACACAATTGGACACACAATGCCAAAACTTTACAACCTTTTCGGACTCTAATGTCTGAATTTTGTACAACTATTCAGATATTAATATCCTAATATTGTCAACATTATTGGACACTTATATCCGAATTTAGTGCCAGTTTTCAGATATTAAGAGCTGAATGAAACTGCAGAGAATCCTGTACTTACAATTGGACACACAGTGCCAAAACTTTACTAACTTTTTGGACTCTAGTGTCTAAATTATGTACAACTATTCGGATATTAATATTCCGAATATTGTCAACATGGTTGGACTCTTATATCCGAATTTAGTGTCAGTTTTTCAGATATTAATATCTGAATGAAATTGCAGAGAATCTTACATTACCTGGTTTGTCTTTGGGTGTTACAGGGTGACACTTCAATACTTGGTAGTTATGTAGGGCCATCGACTATACCTACTTCCACTCGTCCTCCATAGGATCATACAGAGCATTTTACAACGGAGACGATTAGTGTTTTTTTAATAGAGCATCTATCATGTGCAATCTTACATTACAGGCTATAATTTTTTTTATTATGTGTGTGTAGGTTTTTCCTTCTGATGAAGCATTGGTAGATTGGATAAGATGCACTGGTAAACAACACGGGTTTATCATTGTGATTAAGGGTTCTGAGAAATGTATTAAGAATCTTAGACCTAGGATGAGGTTTTCATGTGAAAGGAGCGGTAAGTATAGGTCATTTGTGAAGAAGGTTGATGGGAAGGAGGTAGCTGTGAAGAAAAGAGTGTGGTCCACGGGCACCAAAAAATGTGAATGCCCATTTGAATTGAAAGCTGTAAAGGGCAATGATGGTTGGACTATCTCTGTCCACAATGGCACTCACAACCATCCTTCAGCGGTGTACTTGGAGGGCCATTCGTATGTCGGGAGGTTGTCGGCAGAGCAAACTAGCACGGTGGTTGATTTGTCAGTTGCTTTGGTGAAACCCAGAGAAATCCTAACCCATTTGAAGGTTCAAGATTCTGAGAATGTAAAGTCTATCAAAATCGTGTACAATGTACGACAAAGTATCGAGTGATAGAGAAAGCTAGGAAATCTCAAATGCAACATTTGTTGGATCAGCTAGAAAAGTACCAGTACATTCATTGGACCCGTGGGAACGAGACTGAGAATGTCATAGAGTTGTTTTGGTCTCCCCCATCTGCTGGGGAGATGTTACGTGCTTTTCCCGGAGTGTTAATGATGGATTGCACATACAAGACAAATAATTACAAATTTCCTTTGCTTCAAATTGTTGGTGTAACATCGACGGAGATGACTTTTTGTGCAACGTTTGCTTTCATGGAGTGTGAAAAAACGAAAAACTACACTTGGGTCTTGGAGAAGCTAAAAGGCATGATGGATCCCAACATGCTTCCGTCCGTTATTGTCACGGATAGGGAGTTGGCGCTTATGAATGCCATCACAAATATTTTCCCTCATGCTACCAACCTACTATGTAGGTGGCATATTGGCAAGAACGTATTAGTCAAGTGTAGAAAGATGTTTGATAACAAGATGTGGGAGGAGTTTATTTGCAGTTGGGGCTTAATCATCCTTTCAACGAGTGTTGCACAGTACGAGAAGCGTCTTTGTGTTTTGAAGCGTAATTTTGAAATGGTTCCTCCAGCACTTGAGTACGTTGAGAAAATTGGTTGGTACCCTACAAAGAGAGGTTTGTAGGAGCTTGGACGGACAAAGTCATGCATTTTGGAAACCTAACAAATAATAGGTAAACGCTTCATTCTCAACTCCGACACTTTTATTAATATTCATGTTATTCATGCATTTTTTGAAAATTTTCATATATTCATGTTATTTGCTATGGCTAATATCTTGCCATATTTATTCGTAGGGTGGAGAGTTCACATTTGAAACTTAAAAATCATCTTGAAAACTCACAATGCAATTTTGATTCTATATGGGAGAAGATTCACAGATTGATGCTGTTATAAGTTACTGAAGTCAAAACTTCTTTTGAGAAGGCTATTGAAGCGTCAGTGCGAGTGTTCTTTGAGGCACACCTATGGTTTACTTTGCGCTCATGATGCTCCTTACAAGATGACAAATATCTCCCTACCGATTGAGTTAATCCACGACCATTGGAAGAGGCTTTCTTTGCTTGCACCTTGGAATGAGGGTTCGATGGAGGAGACACTTTTGGCTCACTTTGATTGTTTTTACAACAAGTTCTTGAATGAAGATCAATATAATGTAAAGGTCAACTATGTTAAGAAAATGCAAAAGCTTGCTCATCCGAAAGGCAGTACTCTCCTTGAACCCAAAGTGAATGCAAGACCATGCGGTCGGAAATCAATAAAAGAAAAAAATGCAGCCAAAGAACAAAATTCGACGCATAGGGATCCCTCGGAGTTTGAGCATGTTCTGGCCTTCCTTCAAACCCCTAAGCTCGTTAAAGAGAAATCGCGGCGTAATCTGAAAGGGAAAGCAAAAGTTCCAGCACAACTTTTGATATGCCCCTTCATCAATCAGTTTCCAGAAGCAATAAAACCTTACATAGAATCGGTCAAGGATGTTGAAGATGATGGGAATTGTGGGTTTCGAGCAGTGTCAGGCTTCATGAAAGGCGATGTTCATGAGTGGTTAATGGTAAGAAGTGATTTGCTGAAAGAGTTGAAAACACATTTAGACCTTTACGAACAAGTGGTAGGGGGGAGCCAGAGGGCTATGGAATTACTTCACATCTTGTCATGGTATGAAAGTTCGGCGCCCTAGGAAATATTGGATGACAATGCCAGACATGGGTCACATCATAGCATCTGCTTATAATTGTGTTATTGTCCATTTATCAAATATTCAATGTCTTACATTCCTCCCCCTCCGATCGAAGCCCTTACCCTCCATGAAACGAAAGGTTATTGCTATCGGGTTTGTTGACGGTGGACACTTTGTACAGGTACTATTTTGGTAAATAATTTGTTATCATCTATATAATGAATGAGCTCCTTAAGTCCAACTTAATTTCTCTTATATAAGTACCTAATGCAATATGACAGATATTCCTAAAGTCAGGTTCCCCTATGACGCCAATAGCTTGTAATTGAAAAAGACATCGTCTTTCTATCGCTAAAAATTGGGATGCAGCACATGTTGCGGCCATTCATAAGTTCAACGAGATCATCGGCATTGGCGTAGCAACAAAGGAGGTCATCCATGTCAATTAGCCATTTTTCGATTGACAAACGATTTAATGTGTTGTATTATATAATGTGTTCTAATATTATGAAAATTGAATGATTACGTCTGCTTGTAGTTTTCGGATAGTCAAGGAAACTCTTATATTGTATTTCTGTTTGAAAACTCATAGTTGTCAAGTCTGTGACATTCTTTTCAGAAACTAGAATGGTGTCATGTTATCTCATAGTTTTCATTCTGTTTGGAGATTAGAATCCAATTCAAGGTGTACAAATCAGATACTAAAGTCCAAACATAGGTATAAATTTAGGATATTTTTTTTCCAAAATTATTGATCCAATTCAAACATTAGTATCCGAATGGTGTCATGCTATCTCATAGTTTCATTCTGTTCAGAAATTAGAATCCAATTAAAGGTATGCAGTTCAGATATTAAAGTCTGAACATGGGTATAACTTTTGAATATTTGTTTCGAAATTATCGATCCAGTTTGAACATTTGTATCCGATTGGTGTTATTCTATCTGATAATTTTCATTCCGTTCAAAAATTAAAATCCAAGTACTGGTATATAAATCAGAAATTAAAGTTCAAAACTTGTTATATATTTTGGATATTTGTTTCCGAATTTAATTTTCTCCGAATGAATGGGCTGTAATGGACGAAAAAGAGTGTGGATATGAAAAGGGGAATTTGAAAATCAACTCCCTTATTTATTATTGGTTATGGGATGTAATTCTTCCTCGTATAACGTGCCAACATGAAAATATATATTTGTAGGAATTTTATTTCTCGAAAAACGTGTTCGTGTCCAAAAATTCAATGATGCTGGCATTTTTCTGTAGTAAAAAATGGGTTATTTGGAGCGAATTTATTCCTCGAAATACGCGCTGATAGGACTATTAAATGACACCCGAGATTTTTTCAAATAAGACAACGGATTTTGTGTAGAAATTTTTCCGACATGACTATTCAAAGAAATTTTAGATTCCCTAAAAAATTCCAATAGGTTATTTAGAGAACAAAATGATTTTTGGAGCAAAATTCTTTCTTGTCAAATGTGCTGACAAGAGTATTCAATGACACTTCAGATTCTTTCAAATAATGCAACGGGTTATCTGGAGTACGAAATGGATTTTTGGAGCAAAGTTCTTCGTCGTCGAACGTGCTGACAAGAGTATTCAATGACATTTCAGATTCTTTCAAATGATGCAGCAGGTTATCTGAAGCAAAAAAAATGAGTTTTTGGAGCAAATTTCTTCTTGACACCTGTTTTTTTCTCCAAATAAGACAACCAATTTTGTAGACTAAATTTACCGACATGACTATTCAATGACTCATGAGAATCTGTGAAATAATACAGTGGGTTTTCTGGAGGAAATTTTCCACAACACTTTTCAATAACAATGACAGCTCAGAATCTTTCCAATTATTCAGCGGATTTTCTGGAGCAAAAATTTAGGGTATTGGAGAAAAATTTCATTATTATAACCCATGCATGCTCAATTCTACTATCCTCTATCATTCGTTGTCAAGTCTCTATCAAAGTTTTCTTTAACCACTTCTACGAAATACTATAAGTGCATCATTCCTTACCAAGTCTCTATCAAAAAGGAAACAACCAATCCAAAAGCATTGTAGAATGGAAGATTCATCAGCTTATTTTGAAGATTACACAAATCATGTTACTACAAACACGGTGAGATATTTTTTGAAACATATTTTCCTATGTACAATGTGGGTAATGGTAATATTAGATGTTTGATAATTGAATTCAAGTTGTATTACTGATTTATAATTGGGTCTATTCAAACTTGTTTTGCATAGGTCTTTCCCACTGAAACAACGTTAAGAGAGTAGTTGATGTCGATCGCTACGAAACACAATTTTGGAATTATCATCAAGGGTTTAGAGTTAAAGACAATGAAGCGAAGACCGAGGATTAGATTTGCATCCCAAAGAATGGGGAAGAGCTTGCGTTAGACAAGTTGCAATTTTAAATGTCAATGCCCATTCGAAGTAATATGTGTTAAGGAGGATGAAGGTTGGAAACAACCCTGAACTTTTGACTCTCATAAGTTTCCTCTCATTTGCCTCCACTATTGACCACTTCATCAAATTGCGTCCGTGTGAGTGCAGTTTCAACAATGGTTGCTCCCTACGGTTCCAAATATCAACAACAACATGGTTCCTAAAATCCACTAACAAACTCCAGTCTTGTGGACCAACTGCCTCATCGTCTACCTCCTTTTGCCTCGCCTAACGCCCTCTCCCTCGTCCTCTCCCCCGTCCTTATCCTCTCCCCTGTCCTTTGGCTTGTGTCGTTTCTTGTATATATTACAAACAATAGTTTAGTCTAATAAATGAATTCTAAATGAAACATAAACGAAAAATTCTAGACTACTACTAGTAGTAGTAGTAGTAGTTGAGTGAAATATATCTATCTAATACAAAGCTAGAAACACAGAATCGTATTCTAACTTTCATGTACCTCGTCCTCCTGTTGATCAGACTCACGCTCATTCTCCCGTACATCAACATGTGACTCATTCTCATAAATTTTGGCATGTAGCTCATTACTCGGCTTATCCTCACAAATTTTAGTATATGGCTCATCCTCCTGTAGATCAGCATGTGGCTCATCCTCCTCAACCTCCACATCCTTCTCAACCTGAGCATGTTGCTCAACCTCCACATCCTCCTCTACCTCTGAATGTACCTCAACCTCTTGCCTCTGTTTTCGTCCTCATGTTTTTCCTTGTTTACTTTCTGAAGCTAAAGCTTGCTCAGCCTTCCCCTTCTTTGCAGAAACGGTAGGAGGAACTCATTTCATTTCCTGTACATTGCAATCAATATAGTTGAACCATAGTTGTCAAAATCATATGATTCACACAACGATATGAATCTATACATGAATCAAGGTTTATCACATTGTTGCATTTGACTAATATGAAACCACATGAATGAGCTAACAATTCAACTTTTATAATTGGGAAAAAGGTCAATCCGATTCTCAATCCGATTCAATATTTAACAACTATGTTAGAACAAATGAATTAAAGATAGGAGGATCGGATACTAATTTCTGAATAAAGATAAGTAAATCGGATTCTAATAACCAAATTAGAGGGGACTAATCGGATAGTAATGTCTGAATGGGGTGTAAAGATTTGGATATTAAAATCCAAATGAGGCAATAAATTTTGGATATTAAATTCTGAATGACCTAACAATTCATGTAGGGTGATTAATAAATGAACAGAAGAATCCTTAGGCATATAAACAATTCGACACACTGATGGCTATATTTTACAAATAATAAAGACAAAACAGGATTAACACAAGATTTCTTGTTATGCTATGCATGTTGCAAATGGATCTCTTTCTCTCACTCTTTATCCTATGTCCATAAAAAAACTATATCACAACTATTGATGTGACAAAGTAGTTATTTGCCTTTCTTGTCTGTGTTTACGGGTCCTGTGCTGCTTTGTTTGGTGGTTGACATGTCAAATATTTCAAGATACTATGGCATTGGTAGCCTGTGCCATGTTGGTGGACACTACTTAAGACAAATATTAGAAACTTTTCGCCTGAAGACAAATACAGGAAACATTATAGAATCCACCTTCTCTTTCCCACACTAATTCTACACATTGTCGACTTTCTTCATTCCTAAAGGAAAAGTTTCAGTTCTATTTGGAACTATAACTTCTTTTGATGAAGTTGGTATGCTGGAGTTTCTTTACATGCAGGTGGTGGAACATTACAACTTAAAAACAGCATGCATGTGAAAAATTCAATTCGAACACTTGATAGAAAAGGACATCATCAAAACGGTCTAGAATTAGTTGGGAAAATGTCCAATTACGAGCTTACTACTGCACTGTACAACACTTAGTTTGAAGATGAATTTCTATCATGTTGTACATGCTAAAATATGCAACAATCAAAGTTGGTGGCTCCTTTTCCCGAAATGAAGTTACGGGAGGTGTCTGAAAGTCTGTTGTATTGCACTATTGAAGGTGTGTTTCTCTTGGTTTTAGTATACCAAGTTACCAATTGACTACATTAACAACCTTTGGTGACTCGTTTCCGAAGAACATAGCCAATTGAACTTTGGTATCAAAACCGAAGGTAATTAATTATTTCAGAAAGGGGTTTTCTTCGCATTTGTGTTAATGGTACTATTTCTAGGAGTGTAATCAAAACAGACTTTTCACTAGGTTATTGTGTTACAAATTGGAAGTGTTTCTACGTGTCATGATATTGAGTAATAGTTGTGAAGCCATATCGTGTCTTTATAAGCATAATAAAAGAGCTACAATTGGTGTGTTGAGCACTGTTCCTGCATATTGCATCTTATAGATTTATTAACATGTGTATAGACTACAGAGCTCATCGATTTGGCTTGCTTTTACATTTAGACATTCAAAAATTGGTTGAAAGAAAAGCTACAGCTATGGCTACAACCAAGGGGTGCTAATCGAAATAGAGGGGACTAATCAGACTGTAATGTCCGAATGGGGTATAAAGATTTGGATATTAAAATCCGGATGAGACAATAAATTTTGGATGTTAAATTCTGAATGACCTAACAATTCAGCTTTTATAATATTCGACTAGGGGGCCATTTGGAAATTAAAATTCAAATGAGGCAATCAATTTCAGATATTAAAATCCGAATAGGGGGCAAACAATCATCTATTTGAAATTGTGAAAAACAATCGGACTCTAATGTCCGATTAAATTTTAAATACACAAATAGCGTACTGTGGGTTTCTCGAGAAAAAAAAAACAAAAATCAAACCAAAAAAAACTTGCGTAATAAGAAGATTCAAAATTTTATTGATGTTCCACTTCGAAATTGTTGGTGATGCCGGCGTGGTGTGCTTTCTTCTCACACCTCCTTCGCCTCAAAGTTGTACTGCTATTGTGGTGTGGTGAGAGTGGTGTTGGTGGTATCAACTTGTTTAAGAAGGTATCAACTTGTTTATGGGAATGGTAAAGAAATCCGAAGAATGGTCTAGTAAGATGTTCCTTCCATCTAAATTACCTCCAACATTTGGTGTTTTGGAATTGTCTACTAAACTAAAGATGTGACATAAATCTTAACATGCCTTATAGTGATATCATTCAGTGACCTTTTCGTTGCTGATGTGGAAAAATTCTTCTCCTGAGACATTGTTTATAGCTTCCTTCTTCTAATGGCATGTAAGCAGGGAAATCTTTTCATGCAGTGTTTCAAATATTGAAAAGTGGTTCTTAAAGTTGATCTCTGAACAAAAACGAATTGCATAAGAACCCAAGATCTTGTATTGTTGTTAACTAGTTGTAGTAGGAGGAGTAGTTGTGGTGGTGTATAATGTTTCCATAAAATAACTCATATACACATTATATCGTAACTCGAAATGAACATGTCGGTGAATTGGGAGCTTCCGACTAATCTCAGGTATTAAAGAAGCTTAAAGTTCGAATGAGGCAATACATTTTGGATAGACTAACAATTCAACTTTTATAATATTCGAATAGGGGCGAATCAGAAATTAAAATCCGAATGAGGCAATCAATTTCAGATATGAAAATCCGAATAGGGGGCAAACAATCAAACTTTAATATCTGAAACTGTGGAAAACAATCGGACTCTAATGTTCGATCAAATCTAAAATATACGAAATAGAGACGTACTTATTGTGGGTTTCTCAAAAAAAATTCAAACAAAAATTGAACAAAAAAAAACCTCGCGTAATAACAAGATTCAAAATTTTACCGATGTTCAACTTCGAAATAGTTGGTGATGCCAGCGTGTTGTGTTTCTTCTCACACCTCCTTCGCCTCAAACTTGTATTGCTATTGTGGTGTGGTGAGAGTGGCGTTGGTGGTGATTGATGGAAGAGAAGAAGAAACGGGGGGAGAGAGAGAGAGAGAGAGAGAGAGAGAGAGAGAGAGAGAGAGAGAGACGGGAGGTGGGGCTGTGGGGTGGCGGTAATGGTTCGACTGGAACTGTTGACTGGAGAAGAAAAGGAACAGACTGGCGGAGCTGTGGACTGGATAAAGAAAACCCAGGTTAGGAAAGGGAACGAACGTACTGAAGAAGGAACGGATTGTTAGGTTGTATGTTTTTTTTGTATAAAATGGCAAAAAGGGGAGTTCAGGGATAATTTCTTGGTTGTAAGTAACAATTTCTTATAAGGTGGTGGTTTGTAGGTAGCAATCGACTGCGAGTAGCAAGAACTGGGCTGCAAATAGCGGCCGCCAAATAAAAAATCCTAATCGAGTGTCTGGTTTGACCATTGAAGGCATGGGAATGAATTGAAGTTTTTACCCTATTTCCCAAAGCTACCCTTTTAACTCTTCATAATCACTTCCCAACGCTACCCTTTTAACTCTTCATAATCACGGCAACAATTTTTGTTTCTTTCTCGTCTCACTGCTTTGCAATAAACATATATCAAAACATTTATAATTGTATCAGATTAAACCAAAGAAAGAACAAATAATCTTTCTCATTTTTTCAGCCAAAATTTTTTTTTCATTACCTTGTCATTCCTAATTCTATTTTTTCCCTCAGCAAAAAACTAGACATTTACCCCTTCATCAAGAATTTGTTTGGCTTCATAGAAGAGAAAAAAAAAGAAAAAAGAAAAAAGAGAGAGCATGTAGTAAAGATAAAGAAAGCAACTGGCGGGAGACTATGTGAGGTTGGAATTGAGGGTATAAGAGGAAAAAAATTGAGCTTTCCATATTTCCCAGATTAGATTACCCTATAATCTCACATTCCCATGGGATAATATTGGAGGGATCAGATTCCTCCTCTATTCAGGAAAGAGATTGCTCCGGGATTGAGAGATAAGGAATTCTATTCTCATTCAAACTCTAGCCAAAAGTATATAGGAATCAAAATAAAAAGACTTTGAAAATTGCACATGAAGGCAATTTGTAGTAATGTTGAATTTATGAGAAAGAAAACTATACGGTATGTACCTGTACGAAGTGATCTCCGTTCACGAGTCCAATTCCAAGAACCCTTATTTTGTCTAATGATGGAGCACGAGAATGGAGTGGAAGGAAAGTAAGGCATTGAAGTTGGGATAGAAGGACAACCACCACATTATAAGTAGGAGCTACAACGTGACCCATGTCAGGAAAAATCATCCACCTGTCTTCGGGTGTAGTTCCGTCTTCAAAGAATGACAATCTATAACGCAACTTGTTAGCACCTCCGATACCAGTCATCTTTTCGTAAAAGTCATAATGGTTATTCACCTCCAAGAGCAAATCATTTCGGCATGTCTTTCAATTGTGCTCGAATTGGTGCATAAAATAAGCTACCGCTCGGTACCCACAATTTCCATCACTTGTCACATCTGTAATAGATTTTACGTGCGGCCGAATTGGTTCTGAAAAGTTATTAAGGTACGGTCTTACAAAAAGGGTTCCAAGAAGTTTTGGCTTCTTTCGCCTCGGTAACTCCTTTGCCGCCTTGGGAGTTCTCACAACGGCCTTTCCCTTGGGGCTATTATCATCCACGCCCGCCTTGGCATTCGCCTTGGGCCTTTTTTTCACAGCTGCCTTAGCCTTGGAGGTTTTTTCCTTCACCGACTTAGGAATTTCCAAAGATGCCTCAACATACTCAAACTCAGACGGGTTCCTATGCATTGACTTATTGACCGAACCGGACTTTCAACCGCGGGTCTGGACCTTCTGTTGGGGTGAAGACAGGGATATGGTTGATGGATTCAAAATGGGTTTCAAAGTCTTCATCCAATGCATATGGGTCATAGGATTTTGGCCATAAAGATATTCCAATCGGCATTCATTAGTTTCAAAATTGCCCCATCATCTTTATGTTTCTCGAACGAAAGTATCTTCCAATGATCATTAATCAACGACAACGGTATGGGTTCACCCTGATTCTTGAATGGAGCAATCTCGTGAGCACAAGGTAAATCATGGATTCGGCGAATAGGACAGCCACAGTCAACCTTGTCCTCCACGACCATGTCATCAATTTTCTTAATCTCCAGCAACATCAAACCCATGGCAGTCTGTGAAGCAGCTCCCCTTAAATGGTCAAAGATAGGAATTCTAAACTGGTGTTGCAACAATTCAAACTTTTCTCAAAGCTACCCTTTATATCCGTGATTTGTAATTTAACCAAGTTGTGCATTTTAGCCCAGGTCGCCGAGAAGTTGGCTTGGCAATTCGCAATGTGGGATTTCAGCTTCGCATGTTCAGACTCAACCCTGTGGAAATGGAAAAGGAAAGTTTTAGGCATCAAAATATCAATATCTAATTGTGAAAAGATATGAACACCGTGAAACATGCATATGGTGCTAGCCATTTACCTATTGCTTGTCAGGTTGCCAAAGTGCATTACATTGTTCGTCCAAGCTAATACAAATTTCTACCTATACAGTCCCAACCAATTTGTCTCAACGTACAGAAGCGCATCTGGATATAGCACAAACTCCCGCTTCATTGTACAAAGTGTTTGCTCGTATAAAGATATAGTTTCATCTAGGATTGGATAAAAACTATGGATCACAATATCAAGTATACAATATGTGAGTCAAATCACGGATGAGATATTTGACATTTTCTTTTGTAATGTTCCTTGTCCCATGAAAATGAAGGGATGTATAATCCCCCTGCCCATCCCGAAGATAGTCCTAACCCATCTTATCCTGTCTGTTGTGTCCTACAACCAAACCTGGCCATAGGGTACGCAAAACCATAAAAGCTCGTCAAAAGCTAAACAAAAATTTAAAAAACCTGCTTTTCTATAGCAAGCTTGAGATTTTAAATCTTCTGCGCAAGTTTTTGTTTTGTTCTTATTCTTATCTACACGGCTATCCGCTTTCCATATTCCCTGACTCAGTCTTTTGATGGAGTTGACTCAGCAACTGTTTCAAAAGCCCCCTTTTCTACTCCCACATTAACACCCCTAGTATTTATGTTGACTGGAACTGCTATGACAACGGTTGATGTAAATATCTCCTGCTCGCAATGTGCATATCTCGATTTCTATTTAATTGTGGGTTGGCTTTTTTTTTACAGTTCTTGAAGAGTTATGCAAGTGCATCTCCACCAAAGGAATAGAAAGTTAAGGTAACTAGCCTCTTTGAGCTGTAATAAGACATTTGTGGGAGTAATATGGTTCTCCAACTCAATATTCTACAAGAAGCGTAAAATTTTCAAGGCTTATATGATGTGTTAGCAACGGGGAGGTGATGGTGTCAACTTTCGATATGGATATGCTAACCACAGCCCAAGGAGTGGATGATAACCTCATTAAATATGTAGAAAGTGTATTGAAATATGTGCAAAAGTGAAAAGTGCACCGAGATCTAAATATTTAGCATTATATCTTCTTCATTCTTCACCAACGCCTAGTTCTCGATATCCTAATTATGCCACTAGATTTGCACCAAAGGAACGGAAAGATAACCTAATTTGCTTATTTGAGCTGTGATGACTTATTTGCAGATATATATCGCCGTTGGTATTATTTGCGGATATATATTCAATGCTTTCTTAGGGCATATATATCGCTGTTGGTATATCTTTCTTTCAGTTTCTCACTTTGTTATACATTTCAGGTGCCTCTCACAATGTATGGGGTTTCTGGAAACTAGGCCACTGCTCTGTACATTGCTGCAGCAAAAGCTAATGCACTGGAAAAGGTTGAATCTGAGCTTCTTGACGTTAGTGAGGCTTCCAAGAAGAGTACTACATTTTTGATGTTCATGAAAGATTTGTCAGTCCCTGCCGATATGAGAATAAAGGCAATAACATAAATTTGTGCTGAAGCTAAATTTTCAGATCTTACTCGGAACTTTTTGGGTATGGCAAAGCTGAATATTACTTAGATGGAAATTTTTGAGTTGTTACTTTGTTATTTCCTGTAATCAACTTAAAGAGTATCTAGTTCTGTTTGGTAAGTCAAAAAGAGATTTAAACTTATTGAGAAGTATTGGCAGCACATTCCAGATGATTTTAGCAACTAATTCAACTTGCATTGACAGTAATGTGTGTTGCATTTTCTGGATGCTTATAGTGTTTTTATGTTCTTGAGCAATGATGGTTATATCCTGAAAATGTTTATTTTACGAGGAATTTGCCACTGATGTTACCTTTATGTGGATGCCTCTGTCTCTAGCTTTGTCGATTAAAACCTTACTATAAGTTGCATGCACAGTACACTTTATGATTTCCAATGGAGATGATATCTCCAACTGCTACCGTTATGTCCACGCACACTTAACATACAGTAATCGGTTATGTGGGATGAGTCCACTTGAGAATCAATAATAGGTTCTGGTTTCTTCTCTTTAGAACCTGGACATCAAGCGGATCTGTGCTGTTGTCAATCTTTGCCCTTTAAAATACTTTCATTTCCCCTAATGGATGCCTCAGAGGAGTACAATGCTTGACAGTAATTGTTTTGGTTTAATAAATGGTCGGTGCAGCTGTCGTATGACATTCCAGATAAAGAAGGAAGTCATGGATGATTTGAACAGGAAGAGGGGATGATCAGGAAGAGGGGAAATAATGTTTATTTACATTCTAAGGACATAAGCAAATTTTCTTATTTGAAAACCTCTCTGATGTTCCAGGATTGATTTCATTTGGGGGTTGTAGGATTTCCAATGACAACTTGATACTATTTTGGTGGTTTCTTTTGTTGAGTCAGCATTTTGAAATACTTCCAGTAATCTAAATCTTCCATTGGTGGATGTTTGTAACGTTGATGCTTGATGCTTGATGTTTTTTTATTTATGTTTGCAAAAGTTTTGAAAACTTGTCATGTTTTGAAATGCTTTTTGTTTCTAATCAAATGTAAATATTTTCCAAGATTACTAAATCTTAAGGATCACAAAAATGTGCTTTCCCAAATTTGTAAACTATCTCAAAAACATGTAGTAATTTTGTTTCTACTCAAATGAAAATAGTTTGGGAGATACTAACTTCTAAGAAATACAAACAATTATTTTCTTTGTTTACATTTTTTTTTTCCAAGGCCTCCTCACTCCACTACCGTTGGTCACCACCTCCTGCCACTCCCACCCCCACCAACCCCCTTGGCTACCACCTCCTGCCACCGCCGCTGGTCACCACCAACAACGCATGTTACATGGATGCGGGTATAGGTGTCGGGTATGGGTATGTGTATGTGTCAAAGTGTCAGAGTCTTAGTTGCATGAAGTAGGAGTGGAAGTGGAACCAGAGGCATGAGCGCTGAAGCGAGGGGATATAGGAGCTCCCAAGGTTGGGAGCCTGGAAGGAACGTGTACATATATATGATGAAAATGAAAATAATGTAGCATAGAATATAAATTTCAATCATTTTAGGGAGTAAACTATGTGCCAAGTCCACCATAAGTGTAAGAAATGGGCTAGTGTTATAATATATGGTTTTCTTTCAAGATATCATGACTTGGACTAGATACATAAGTTCATCAAAGACCACTTAATAAAGTCAAGTGATAAATCCCTATTTTTTGATCTTTGGAAGGAGCGTGCTCCCATTGAGGCTTCTGTCAAGCTCTTTAGTTGGAGCGTAGGAGCGCACTTCTAAGGTGGGAGCAACACCACTTTAGAAGCTCCCTGCTACTAAGGTCGGGCCAAGAACTCAAATTTGCTGGTATATTTGTTTGTTTTCTTGGATATATAGTGTTTATTAATTGCCTTGGGGAATTTTGATTATAATATAGGAGTTCCAAGCACAGTTAATGGTAAATTCAGATTACATAGTATGCTTACTAGGTGATTATCCAACTAATTATGTCAGACACAGATACCATACCCTTATCTCAGTGTCAGGCCTCCGTCACGGGTATTTTAGACATTTAGAAGGAACCATGTTGCAATAGCCCACAACCACTACCTCTGGTCCCTGTGATGACTTCTGGTCAATGATGGCCACCTCCAGCAACCTGCTCGCTTGCTTTAAGAACAAGTTTTTGCAGAACATATGTACATACAGTTGGGTTTTTGCTTTTGTTTTTAGAAGCGAAAAACATGCTTTGCCATCCCGAAAAAGTCGTGTACAGAGAATAGTTGCTAAGTATTCAGGCGCAACCATCTTTATCAGTCATGATATCAACAGGTGCATAATAGCTTATTTGAAGCGGTGTTTTCTTCCTCGACTTTGACTGTTTACAAATGTACGTATTGTAACATTGTTTATTTCAAAATTTTCCACTAAATGCATTATAGACTTTCATTTTGTTTAGAAAGTTACACTTAAAGGGTGAATGTGGATTTACGTAATTGCCTTTCTTTTTGATGTGTCTGTCTTTAGTTGACCTGGAATACAAATCTGATTGTACTTTGTAGGGAGGTATTCCCGAACAGACAAAAGAAGTGCCTGAGCACAATGTAAAGGTCAACGCGTTATGGACCAGTGACATGAGAAGTTATTGGTCCAGAGAGGTTGTACGACTCTCAAGTTCAGTAAAACATGAGAAGTTATTAGACCAATTAAAAGGAAAGTGACACGTGAAATCTCTGTTCAAAAACCTTGTTCGGCTACGAGAATGCTGAACAGGAGGAGAACTCCTACAGAAAGAAATGGTCCAAATAATTAATAAAGGACCAGTTACATGAGAAGTAACTTGTCCAGGCCCTCTGTTCGGCCATGAGATGGCCGAACAAGGAAATAAGTCCTATCAGATGTTGAAGTAAAGAGAACATTCTGGAAGAGTCCAGAAACAGTGGTATTCCGTTAAAGAATAAGATCCCGAGAATGTAGGATCTCGAAAAGATACCCAACAGGAATGAGAAGTTCGGCTAGTTATGGAAAAGAGTCCTGAAAGGACTAAAGTAGCTAACTAATAAAGGAAACGAGAATCCTTGATATCCTAGGTTTCCTTTACGAGATAGGAATCCTAGGGCGATAGGGATGCTTGGGCAGCAAGCATCGATGAATCTATAAATACGAGGTAAACTCAGAGGAAAAAGGTACGCAATATATTGCATTCTTATTGCTTTCCTACTGATAATTAGGGTTCAATTGCTAGTACGTGATACTAACTTTGGCATTGGAGGGCCTTTGCCACGAGAGGCAAAGGTGCACTCACCCCCTGTCTATTTTGCAGATTAGGGTTCAGACGACGAATTAAGGTTCCGGTGAAGAGGCACGAATAAGCCGTTACAATCCAGTGCTGTTTAAAACACTAATAGAATTTCTCCACCTACAATTGGCGCCGTCTGTGGGAAACGAAAGAGTTCCCTTTGAAATACGACCATGGTGGAAGTAGACCCAGCAACACCGCATGACCCAAAGGATGTGTTAGATGGAGGAAGGGATAAATCTCCACCCGGGGCTCCGAGAAAGCCGGAGGGTGGACACAGGAGGACCACGAGTAAGGGCCGCCCCCTTACTGTCCACGATAAAAATAGAGATGGAGAGACGGCTTCAAAATCCATGAGAAGGAGTAAATCCCATCGAGGGGATGAATCAGTCGCACATTCTAGAAGCGTGCACCGTAGCGAAGACATTCTTGATAAAAAGAGACAAGAAATTGAGCAGTATGCACGTCTGATTAAAAAACGAGAACATGAGATCAGAGAATTGAAAAGAATCAGGGATCATCCAGAGGACTCCGGACTGTCTCAAAGAAATTCCAGAGGCAGTGGGTATGCTATGGTACAATTCAGAAAAGCTCCTTCACGAGGAAGAAGGAGCAGGAGCAGAAGTCCAACCCTAAGGCGACGTAAAGCCTCTCCACGAAAAGAGAGGAGCAAGACTCGAACGCCGGAAAGAAGAAGAGATTCTCCAAGAAAAAGGAGAAGCAGAGGTCGAAGCTCTACCCCTGAAGAGGAAGGGAGTAGGAAACATCATAGGGACAGGTACGAAAGACCTGATTCCGATTGGGAAAGAATTAGACCCAACCAAAAGAAAGGACCAGAGGATGAAACCATGACTGCACGAAAAGCAGCACGGAAAGCACTCAAGAATATAGCATCCTCCCCTTTTGCTAGAAAGTTACAGGAGGCTAAATTGCCGACCAGAGTGAAACACGGAATGTTCATCCTCTACGAGACAGATGCTGATCCCGTGGCACATATACAACATTACCAGTAGGCAATGTTTGTGCATGAAGGAGATGATGCAATTATGTGCAAGATGTTCCCGTCAAGCTTAGGGAAGGTAGCTTTGTCTTGGTTCCATAGATTGGGTTCACGTTCCATCCGAACATGGGTACAGTTGGCCGAGGAGTTCACTACACGGTTTTTGACGAGCAGGAAAGCTCCAAAAACTTTTGAGAGCCTTTCCTTTATGAAGCAAGGTGAGGACGAGCCGATCAGGACATATGCAAAGAAATATTGGGAAACCTTTAACAAAATTGAAGGTTGTAGTGAGGAATATGCCATTGCAACGTTCAAGACAGGTTTGCCTGTTCGGGGGGAGCTGCGTAAGTCCTTAAACATGAGCCCAGTGCAGACCTTGGCAAAGCTAATGGAGCGAATAGAGCAGTACGCCAGAAACGAGGATGATATTCTTCGGGAAGATGGCAAGTTGGCCACCGAGCAAGTAAAGGGGCCCATAAAGAAAGTAGAAAAGCCAGAACCCAAAACTTATCGTGAAAGGAAGGATTATGGGCAAGCAAAGAAAGAATTGTACAAGGATAAACAAGCTCCGGATCCCAAGTCATTCTTTTCAATAAGCACGGTTTGGAAAGAGCCTATCTACAGGATTCTTTATCGAATAAAGAATCAACCTTATTTCAAATGGCCTCCAATTTTAGGTGGAAATAAAGATGCAAAACGTGCTACGAATCAGCACTGCAGCTACCATAAGGATTGGGGCCATATGACTGAAGATTGTGAAATGTTTAAACGGCACCTTGATGATTTGGTCTCACGAGGTTATCTCAAAGAATTTATCCAAGAAGATTTCAAGGATAAAGACAAGGCGATGGAGTTGGATTACGAACATAATCCAAAAGGGGTAATCCATATGATACATGGATTGGCCGAACCTTATACGAGAAATGAGGTGAGATTGCTTCAGAGACAAGTGAAACATGACCAACATGTAATGCAGTTGGGGAAGAAAAGAGGGCGCAACGAAGGGGCAAGCAACGAGGGCATAGTTTTTATGGATGAAGATCTGGGAGGAATCCAGGTACCTCACAATGATGCTTTGGTCATAACCCTACGAGTTGGGGAATATGACATGGAGAGAATCCTGGTGGACTCTGGGAGTTGCACCGAAGTGCTATATTATGATGCATTCAAGAAATTGGGGCTCACTCAAGAAGATTTGGTACAATCAGTAACTCATTTGGTCGGATTTGGAGCAGGAGCAGTTTGGCTGTTAGGCAAGGTAACTTTGCCTGTTCGGGCTGGAACAGTGGTGCTACGAACCGACTTCCTAGTGGTGGATGTACCGTCCTCCTATAACGTGATTAAAGGGAGAACATGGTTGCACAAGATGAGGGCAGTCTCTTCAACTTTCCATCAGATGGTAAAGTTCCCAGGGTCTAATGAGATTGAGCACATCAAAGGTAACCAAAAGGTAGCTCAACAATGTTTGGTATCCATCATAAAGAGAACCCATAATGCCCACCATGTTAATACTGTGGAAATTCTGGATCTGCCGATCATTGAGTATATTGGAAAAAACCCAACCGAGAGGGTAGTTGAGGATTTGAAGAAAACACTGATCAACGAGACTGATCCAAATAGGTATTTTTTGATCGGGGAATCATTGCCAGTAGAAGAAGAGAATGAATTGATAAGTTTCTTGAAGACTTATGTTGATGTATTTGCCTGGACACCAGAAGAGATGCTTGGGGTAGATGCAGACGTCATCTGCCATCATTTGAACATAGATCCACAGCATCAGCCGGTCATTCAGAAAAAAAGAAGGGCAGCTATACAGCACGTTGACGCTGTAATTGAAGAAGTAGACCATTTGTTGGAAGTCGAGGCAATAAGGGAAGTTTATTATCCAAATTGGCTATCAAATACTGTTGTTGTTAGGAAAAAGAATGGAAAATGGCGTGTTTGTGTAGACTTCACAGATTTAAACAAGGCGTGTCCAAAGGACAGTTTTCCTTTTCCAAGGATTGACCAGTTGGTTGATGCAACAGCAGGATACAGGCGGATGAATTTTCTCAATGCATATCGAGGATATCATCAAATTGCCATGTTCGGACCAGATCAAGAGAAGACCTCTTTTATTACACCACGTGGGTTGTACTGTTACAATGTCATGCCCTTTGGATTGAAGAATGCAGGGGCAACATATCAGAGATTGGCAACCATCATGTTCAGAAAATTGCTCGGCAAAACTATGGAGGTCTACATAGATGACATGGTGGTGAAAAGTAAAACTGGGCAGGGACATATAGCAGATTTGAAGGAGGCTTTTGAAATTTTGAGGAAATATAAGTTGAAACTCAACGCCTCGAAGTGTGCGTTTGGAGTCGGTTCTGAAAAGTTTTTGGGTCATCTTGTAACCTTGAGGTGGATAGAGGCGAGTCCCGACCAAATAAAGGCCTTACAGAATCTGTAGAGTTCTCAGACAACGAAAGAAGTTCAACGGTTGACTGGGATGGCAGCGGCTCTTAATCGATTTATTAGCCGGTCAAGTGACAAGTGCAGACCTTTTTTTCAGCTATTAAAGAAAAGGACAGGATTCAAATAGGAAGCAGAATGTGAACAAGCCTTCCAGGATCTGAAGGGATATTTGGCCTCTCCTCCCCTTCTTTCGACCCCAGAACCAGGTGAGTCCCTAGTTTTGTACTTAGCTGTTTCTGAGCATGCTGTAAGTGCAGTCCTTTTGAGAAATAAAGGATCTGAACAAATCCCTATTTATTATGTGAGTAAAACGTTGTTAGATGCGGAAACACGATATTTGCCCCTTGAGAAATTAGTCCTGGCACTAAGGTCAGCAACTAGAAAATTGCCACATTATTTCCAGAGCCATAAAGTAGTGGTTTATACGGAGTTCCCATTAAAATCATTGCTACGAAAGGCAGACTTCTCGGGAAGGATCTCAACTTGGTCCGTGAGTTGAGCCAATATGACATCGATTATCAGCCGCGCACGACAATCAAAGGCCAGGTGTTGGCAGATTTTGTAGCAGAATTCTCACCTGCGGTTGCACCTTTGCCTACGAGAAAGGAGTGTGAAGCAAAGTCTCCTGTAACGAAGAAACAGGCATTAGCCGAACAAGATCCCCTGGAATGGAAGCTGTTCGTTGATGGGTCAGCTTGCAACACCGGATCAGGGATAGGGGTAGTGCTTTTTCCCCCTGAAGGATCAATGTTGGAGCTATCTGTTCGGCTTGGGTTCAATGCATCAAATTACGTGGCGGAGTATGAGGCACTTTTAGTTGGTTTGAGAAGTGCAAAAACCCTAAAAGCCGAACATGTTAGGGTATATTGTGATTCACAACTTGTAGTCCATCAGCTGTCCGGGCAATATGAAGTCCGGAGCGAGAAGATGGTGGCCTATGTATAGGCAACCAGAGATCTGCTTGATACTTTCGAAAGGGTGTATATTGAGCAGATAAGTTCTGGAAAGAATGCACATGCAGATTCATTATCATGGTTAGCTGCAGCTGTACCAACTGAGTTTAAAAGAAAGATAGCCGTAGAGTGTCTAACTGAGCCGAGCATTGGGAGAAGCGTGGAGATGGTCTTGGACGTGAACCAAGGACCAAGTTGGATGGACCCAATTGTTGAGTTTTTACAAGATGAAAAACTCCCTTCAGACAAAAAGGAGGCTCACAAAATTAGGACCAAATTTGCTCGGTTCTGGTTATCACCTGAGGGAAAATTGTACAGGAAGTCTTTTACAGGACCCTATTTGCTTTGCGTGCATCCTGAAATGGTGCAGAAGTTCCTCCATGCAATTCACGAAGGAACATGTGGAAGCCATGTTGGGGGCAGGTCCATAGCCCACCGAGCAATCACCCAAGGATATTGGTGGCCGTACATGCAAGAGGATGCTAAGGTATACGTAAAGATTTGTGAAAAGTGTCAGAAGTTTTCACCATTGATTCGAACACCAGCCGAGGATTTGGTGCCTTTGACAAGTCCCTGGCCGTTTGCTCAATGGGGAATGGACATTGTGGGTCCATTACACAAAGCAACTGGGAACCGAAAATTCCTGCTAGTTACAACAGATTATTTCACTAAGTGGATTGAGGCAGAACCATTAGCCAAGATCACTAAACCTATGATAGAAAGGTTCGTGTGGAAGAGCATCATCACTCATTTTGGGGTCCCTTATTCATTGATTACTGACAATGGATCCCAGTTTCAGAAGAAGTTCAAAGCTTTTTGTACCCAGTATGGGATAAGGAATTACTATTCAACTCCAGCCTATTCTCAAAGTAACGGACAAGCAGAAGCTTCTAACAAAATAATTCTTGATGGAATTAAAAAGAGGTTGGATAAAGTAAAGGGGAAGTGGCCTGATGAATTGCCATTGGTTTTATGGGCATACCGAACAACGCCAAGGAGGTCTACGGGAGAGACCCCCTATTCATTAGCATATGGAACGGAAGCCGTTATTCCATTAGAAATGGGTTTGCCGACCAATAGGACCAATTTGGTTGAAATTGGAGGAAATGATAGAGCCTTGGAGATTGAATTAGATCTTGCCGAGGAAAAATGAGAACTGGCCCTAGTGCACTTGGCCTCGTACCAAGAGCAGCTAATCGAAGGCTACAACAAACATGTGCATCCACGGGAATTCGGTGTTGGGGACCTTGTGTTATGAAAGGTGCTCGGCAACACTAAAGTGGTTAATGAGGGAAAGTTAGGGGCCAATTGGGAAGGCCCATACCGAGTTACAGAGATTGTGGGCATTGGGGCTTATCGATTGATAGACCTGGACGGGAACCCGGTTCCAAGACCTTAGAATGTCCACAACTTGAGAAAGTTCTTTATATGAATATGTTTTAGCATATATTTATATTTCTTTATACACATCGTGATTGTGTGAGAGTTACGAATAAAACTCTCTTGTGTTTTTAGTTGCAAGGGGTACGCATACCGCCCCCTTGAGTTATTCAAATTCCAATAAAGTGTTCTTCTTTTATCCTGGGTTCTATAAATATGAAGTCTGCCACTTCTTTATCGAACATCCTTCATATTGGGGAGCAGGGCATGGTCCCATATGATTCTACGTTTTTCTTTGCTTTCATCTAGAATCAAGCACCAAGGTTATACGAATATATAGCTGAACTGGTTATACGAATATATAGCTGAACTGCTTTACAGTATGAGTATACTTAGGCATATATCCAAGCACAACTGCTCCAGTACGATCAAACTGGAAAAGCATACGAATACATGCATAAGTACGAGAAACTTAACAAACAAAAGCATACGAATACATGCATAAGTACGAAATACTTAAACGTATCACACACAGTATTCCAAAACTACAAACATCCATGTTTATAAAGCTTGTACCATGAAAGGGAACAAATCCAAAACAGGTGGTAAAAACAGCATGAAGATTAAACTCATTCGTCTTCAGTGAGATCTTGAACAGTTGAAGGGGCAGTTGTAACAGCTGCTGGTGCAGTCAAGTCCTCCGTGGTATTTTCATCTCCAAGTTGACCACCACTGACTTCCTTTTGGCCAGGGTTGGTCATATCATTATGTGGTTCAACTTCAGTAACAGGTGGCCCAGACGTATGCACGTCTGGTTCTTCATCTCCCTCCTTAGTGATGTCCTCCTCTTGACCAGCAGCTGCACTTGGTAATTCGATGTTGCTTCAGAGGGGACAGGACTCAGGAATCTCAGCTTTTGCAAGGCAAGCTGTCCAAGATGCCACCCAAATTTGATCTTGTATCCCAGGCATCTGGTTCGTATAACTTTCCGTAGCAACCTTGATTCTTTCATTGTACCCCTTTTCAAAAGCAGATTTTGCTTCAGTCTGGCTCACCTCGAGTTCTTTTAGAGTTTGATTCAGACTATCCTCAGCCCCCTTCAGTTGTCCCTTTAAGCCATCTGCTACCCCCAAGGCTTGATTTCTTTCTCTCTCAAGCCTAATAATGGTACGTTGCAATTTGGTATTTTCACTGACAAGCTTGACACGCTGAGGCTCGGATTGGCTAAGCTTCTGAGCCATGGCAACCAATTTTTGCATCACCTGGAACGTACAAAACAGATAAACTTAGATACCAAACGCTATGGTAAGCTATGGTTTACAAAGAGAAACTTTACCTTGGCGTTATGGGACATGAAAGAGCTTAAGAGATTGTCAGGAGACATTGCAACTTCTTTTTGCATATCCCCAGGCAATAGAAAGGCTTGGGACAATGCAAGTGCAGTCCCTTCAGTCTCAACAGTGTCCCGAGCAGCGATAGCTCGGTTCCCATGAGAAAAAGAGGGAGCCCATGCAGGAGCAGGAGATGAGGAGGATGGTGGGGGTCTTTCTTGGGATTCTTCCACCCGTTGATGTTTATCTCTGTGGAGGGCTTCAATTTCTTCTGGAGAAAATCCAGGAGGAGCATCAGTTTGAGTCTGGATACGACGGCCACAACCTTGACCACCTTGGCCCCGAACAGTACCACGACCTCGACCAGGAATGGTGAGAAGACTTCCTAAGTCAATTGGCCAGTTCATATATGGAGGTGAGGGGGTGTAGCCACGGGAAGAAGAGCCGGATGTGGAACTGGAAGCTTCCTCAGCAAGAGGGATTGGTTCGTCAGAGATTGGAGGTGTCCAAGAACGCCTCTCTTCTTGTTCGGGAGCTGGTCTTGAAGGGCCAGCAATGACGGGATTGTCGGCTGCACGGGTTCGCCAATCAATAAACCCACCGTACGAAGCCTTGTAGCTGAGTAGTACCTGAGCTGCTCTTGCTCAGCCTGCTAGGTAAGTCCCTTCACTATTGAATGCAAGAGCTCGTCTGATATCTGCTACGTGAACTTGACGGGTTATGATGTTATATCCACGATTGATGTTTGATGCTGAAACATGACAAAGCACAAACAATAAGAAGCATGAAAAAGCTTTTCTTTTGAGAAAGACAAACATATGAATTAGGAGGAAAGAACTAACGTGAGCTCCCGAAAACGTGAGGAGCATGAAAACCAATCACTTGGCCGTCCTCATCCCTGGGTTCGAAGTTGCCCGTAACAATCAGAAAGTCGTTGTCATCCCCACGAGCAGAGTCAGGGAGTTCGAGAACAAGCTTCTTTCTAGAATCCCTACTTTTTAAATAATAAGTAAGGGCGTCCCCGGTTCTGGAAATACTGTATAAGTGGTGGATATCGTATAAGCCTAAAGAGATCCCTAACATTTGATTTAGAGCATTTATACCCATAACTACTCGGAAGAAATTAACAGAAACCCGCATTAGAGAAAGCCTATAGTATGCTAGGACTTGACGAAGCAGAGGAGCCAAGGGAAACCTAACCCCACCCTCGACAACAGCTACCACTGGAATGTGAAGAGTGTCGAAATCGAAACTTTCACGAATGGCGTCTTCAGGGGCCAAAACAGTGGCTACGTTGTCAGGAATCTCATAACGAGATCTGAAACTTGCCATGGTCTGAGGCGTGTTACAGTACCTCCGAAATCTCCCCATTACCAGAAAGGTTTTTGGAATAGAGAAAAGGGGACGACGAAACCCTAAAAGAGATTGTAAAATAATCCACCAGAGAAATGGAGCAGTAAGAAGAAGAATTGTGACTTACGAAATTAGTCGATTGAATCCCTAAAGAGCAGAAAGGAGGAGGCCTTGAGATGATGAACAGTGCTTCAATGGCTGGTAAAAGCTTGAACCTTCTTTTTCTGCAGAGAGAGTTTAAGAGAGAGATTGGGGTTTTGAAAATGGGACGAAAATCCAAAAATACCCTAAAAAGTGGGGTGGCGTACGTGAAACGTCACCCAGATGCCGTTTGAGTGTTCCGTTCCCCAAAACACGTCTGTCCGCATTTAATGTGAGCAATATAATGATCGACACGTGTAAAGATTAGGATTAAAAGCCTGTGACGGCCTGACGAAAAGATGTTTTTGTCATGGTAAAATGATGACAAGTTGCATCAATATATAAGGTGCAGGAGCAGAATGAATTTGCTCAGGTGAAGGAGCTTTACTCGTCATCTGAGTAAAGGATAAACGAGTAAGGCTAGGGAGCAATTGTAGGGAGGTATTCCCGAACAGGCAAAAGAAGTGCCCGAGCACGATGTAAAGGTCAACGCGTTATGGACCAGTGACATAAGAAGTTATTGGTCCAGAGAGGTTGTACGACTCTCAAGTTCAGTAAAACATGAGAAGTTATTGGACCAATTAAAAGGAAAGTGACATGTGAAGCCTTTGTTCAAAAACCTTGTTCGGCTACGAGAATGCCAAACAGGAGGAGAACTCCTACAGAAAGAAATGGTCCAAATAATTAATAAAGGACCAGTTACATGAGAAGTAACTGGTCCAGGCCCTCTGTTCAGCCATGAGATGGCCGAACAAGGAAAGAAGTCCTATCAGATGTTGAAGTAGAGAGAACATTCTGGAAGAGTCCAGAAACAGTGGTATTCCGTTAAAGAATAAAATCCTGAGAATGTAAGATCTCGAAAAGATACCCAACAGGAATGGAAAGTTCGGCTAGTTATGGAAAAGAGTCCTGAAAGGACTAAAGTAGCTAACTAATAAAGGAAACGAGAATCCTTGATATCCTAGGTTTCCTTTACGAGATAGGAATCCTAGGGCGACAGGGATGCTTGGGCAGCAAGCATCTATGAATCTATAAATACGAGGTAAACTCAGAGAAAAAAGGTACGCAATATACTGCATTTTTATTGCTTTCCTACTGATAATTAGGGTTCAATTGCTAGTACGTGATACTAACTTTGGCATTGGAGGGCCTTTGCCACGAGAGACAAAAGTGCACTCACCCCTATTTATTTTGCAGATTAGGGTTCAGACGACGAATTAAGGTTCCGGTGAAGAGGCACGAATAAGCCGTTACAATCCAGTGCTGTTTAAAGCAATAATAGAATTTCTCCACCTACATACTTGTTATAACTTCGTTGTGATCTCCAAACATATTCAGCATACTTGTTATGTAGTTGGAATATGCACAATCATACCATCCATATGCCCTTGATTCTAGATGCCTTGGTGCTACTGAGGCTTGATATTACAATAATAATCACTAATTTCACAACTGAATTCGTGTACTATAATAATATTTTGATCTCATTTGTTACTAGTTGTTTTGGCTTAGAATGGGCGACTAAAGCACCTGGAAAGTATTGCGTAGAGATTTACAGAGTTGACCATGGTGCACAGGGGAGAAATGAAAGCCATTGTGACAACTGTTATTGTAAGTTCAACTTAGAATGCAAAATTTTGGTTTAACGTACTATATGCAACATATACTTTAAGCATGAATGACAAATGTATGGTCTTCTCTCTCTCTCTCTCTCTCTCTCTCTCTCTATGTTTCTTTATTGTTATAGGCTGCCTATATGATCTTATCTAGAAATGTGTTGGGTAAGGTCCACGGCGTGGGTGGCTTTCTCATTTGTGGCACCGCATTGAAGTCCTTGTCAGCAATTGAATGAGCTGAACTCTTATGTTGGCAGGAAATGAAGAAAACGTGGACGGCGTCAAGTTCTTTCCCAGCTGTGAAAAAACCCTACAGTTTTCTTTATGTTCGAAAGCCATTTTCGTAACTATGAAGTTAGCCTAGGTATTGGATTGAGAAATAGAGCAAAGAAAGGGAAAAATCATAGATTGATCTAATATATGTGTGGCCGAGTGCAAGAGAGGGATGTGTGACATAGAATATCAAAGTGCTGGGAACTGGGTACAACTTCAGGGGCTCTAGGGTCTTATTAATTTTGTCTCACCTTTTTTTAACTACCTATTTTTAGTGTATTATTTATCTAGAAGTACCCTCTTATAGGGTTGCTAGGCAAGTCGAACAAGCGGAGCATCTGATTATTCAAGCTTGGTTTGAAAACTTAATGAGCGACATGAACATGTTCAAGCCTAACTCATATATAGGGCAAGTCAATCTCACATGAGCTCTATCAAGCAAAACACAAGCTCACCTCTAGTAGCTGGAACTTTTATTCATTATAAGCCGAATGAGCCAAGTAGTAGCTTGTTTAACCTTAGTTTGAAAGGTTAACAAGCTTTGAAAGAATATTCAGGCTTGGTTTGTTTATGTAGTGAATTGATATTGAACGAGCAAACACAAGCTTGAACTCAAGTAGCTTGGTTTCTTTTATCAACCCTATCCTTTTTGTGTATGTCTATCCATTGTATACACAAGAGTACTCGTTATGATAAAAGTAATGTAATCATCTGTCTCATTTTTCTCTTTAGTGCATACGCTTTGGTTGTGTCATGGGTCTTGAAAAACCCAATAAGTGGTACTAGAGGATAGCTGTAAAGTTTTTGGTATTGGAGGATAGGTTAGAAAATTAGTTTTTTCAAAAAAAAAAAGAGGCAAAAAGATTGTTCGTGTGCTGCTCGGCATTGTAGCAAAAGACAAGAGACAGACGAGAAAACTTTCGGTGAACTAGGAGGGAACATCAGTTAATGAAAAACCAATTGATGGTCTTGGCTAGTTAATGTAGATTGATGACAACCAATATATGGTCTTGGCAAGTTAATGCAGATTGGATGTTATTGAAGTTTGCCTATCCTCTTGAGAAATTATCCAGTACACTGGAAAATTAGCAGCATCGAGTACTGGACCAAAAAATTGATTGTATGGATTCTCTATGTAGCATGGCCATAGATACAATATGGATATGGACACGGACACGGACATGGACACGTGACACGACAATTCTAAAAAAACGGGGATATGGACATGGCGGAGGACACGCCACATGTATAAATAAAATACACACACACACACTTAGGCTCTCCTAAGGGATCCTGGATAAGGAGTTGGTGCGGGACTCCACTGACAGCCGTTGGATTAAATCCAACGGCCATGGTTTTAAAATGCCTAAAACCCATTCTTCCCAATTTTTTCCCATTTTTTCAGCGGTAAGAGAGAGAGAGAGAGAGAGAGAGAGAGAGAGAGAGAGAGAGAGAGCGAAGACGAACGAAGAAAACGATTGAAGCCCAGAACGAAGAACATCGAAGCCCACAAGGTGTCTCTATCTCTCTCTCTCTGGCTCCTATATCTCTCAATCGGATTGTAAATTAGGGTTTTTTTTCCCCTTATTTTATACCAGATTGACGAAGAACGGAGACGTAATTGTAGAAAACGAAGACGAAGAGAGAGAATGAAAAGAGAGAGAGAGAGAGAGAGAGAGAGAGAGAGAGAGAGAGAGAGAGAGAGAACGTCGACGAAGAACAAAGAAATAGACAGGAGAACGAAGAAAGAATGAACAATAAGGCCTCTGTCTCTCTCTCTCGATCTCTGTCTCTCTCTCTCTCTGTCTCTCTCGATTGAACTCAAATTCTTTATTTACTGTGAGTCTGCGATTAAGGGCTTGAAACCAGAATATTTAGTTTTCAGAAACCCAAAAATTAGGGTTTCGATTGAACCGTTCTTGCTAAAGTCAGAATTTTTGCCAAAGTTAGGGATATGTTTTTAGTGATTTTCAATTTCACAACTGTTAGGGGAAACCCATAAATTAGGGCTTCAAAATCTGTGATAAACCATTCTTGGTAAAATTATAATTTTCTTTGTTATATTTTCTTTGAGTTAGGTTTTGACAGTAACAATATTGAGAGTAACAATAATTGAGAGTTCCATGTGTTTTCTGTTGGCTGGATTGGTTTGAAGCAGGAAAGTTGTGGCATAAATCTTATTTTTTTCACAAACCCAAAATAAGTTCAAACCCAGAGAGAGAGAGAGAGAGAGAGAGAGAGACCAAGTTTTGGGTTTCTGAAAACTAAATATTTTGGTTTCAAGCCCTAAACCCCAATTTTTGAGTTCAATCGATCGAGAGAGAGAGAGAGAGAGACCTTGTTGTTCGTCTTCATTTTCCAGAGCTACGTCTTCTTTCTTCGTCAATCTGGTACAAAATAAGGGAAAAAAACCCCCTAATTTACATTCCAGTTGAGAGAGATAGGAGCCAGAGATTCGAGAGAGAGATAGAGATACCTGGAGGGCTTCGATGTTCTTCTTCGTTCTGAGCTTCGATCAATTTCTTCGTTTGTCTTCATTCTCTCTCTCTCTTGAGCTCTCTTTTGCCGCTGAAAAAATGGGAAAAAATTGGGAAGAATGGGTTTTAGGCATTTTAAAACCGTGGCCGTTGGATTTAATCCAACATCTGTCCATGGAGTCCCGCACCAACTCCTCATCCGGGATCTCTTAGGAGATCCTGTGTGTGTGTGTGTGTATATATATATATATATATAATATAAATTTTTTATGAACCATTGTATATGACCAAATGAGCTTTCAGTGTATACGATCCATTTTCTGTTTTTTCTTGTCTATGTGTGTGTGTGTGTGTGTATATATATGTGTATATATATATATATGTATGCATATGTACAGACACGGAGAGAGAGAGAGAGAGAGAGAGAGAAAGAGAGAGAGATAAAGAGAGAGAGAGAGATAAAGAGAGAGATAGAGAGAGAGAGAGAGAAAGAGAGAGAGAGAGAAAGAGAGAGAAAGAGATGAGACACACACAGAGAGAGACGAGACTAAGATTCTTAGTGCACTTGATGGATGTTGTCTTGCTTGTAGTCTTGTGTTCTTTGATTAACATGGATATGTGATATTTCTTGCGTTAATTTTTAGTAAGCATGGGACGTTTTTTCAACGCCTCTTGAAGGAGCGGCAGAGAGGGGGTTGTTCCCAGCAGCAGGAAGCCTGTCATCCGTTTTTGAAAGTACCTCAATATCGAGGTGAAAAAGATAGGTAGTAATGCTTTTGGTTTTTTATTTACTGATAACTGAAATTATGTGCATATGCATTATTTTGTAGTTTGCTTGAGGGAGTTGAAATCGAGTAGAAATGCACACTATCACATTGGAGAATTTGGGGTGGTCTTGTCTTGCTTGTGATTGAGTCCGTTTGTTGTCGCTTGTTTGGGTTTCAGAAGGGTATGCCAGTTGCAAGACAGAAATGAAGGTAACAAGAAACCAAAAGAAAATGACAAAAGACATGCTGACTTAGACCCTCGACTGGCTCAGTTGTACTGTCTGACTATTTAAGGAGGTGTTCAAGATCTACAGGAGGTGTTCAAGATCTACAGGGGAAACCTTGTCTGGTTGTTCTTTACTTGAGCTAAGTCTGGTTGTGATGGCTTGATTGTTTACTTCCAAATAGTGAAACTTCGGCGAATTCGGATAAATTGAGAATTGAGTTTTGCAGCCTTTGGGTCCAAACTTTCGATGGATTGTGTCCACTGATTGCAAGTATCCTATTTACTATGAAGTTAAAGAAGTCCATGACTGCCTAGAAGGCTTGAGTCAAGGTCCTGACAATGTCCTAATTTGTAAAATGTCCAAATATGTACAACCATGATGACTAAATTGATTGGTGAAGATGTAGGAGAAGTACCTTCTTATAGGATTGCTAGGCGAGCCGAACGAGTGGAGCAGTTGATTGTTCAAGCTTGGTTTGAAAAGACAATGAGCTTCTAGAACATGTCCAAGCTTAACTCATTTATTGGGCGAGTCGAACTCAAACGAGCTCTAATCAAGTCAAGACCTCGATTAGCTTGAATTTTGTATTTATTATAAGCTGAACGAGCAGTGTAATAGCTTGTTTGAGCCTAGTTCAGAAGATTAACGAGCTTTGAAAAAATGTTAAAAGCTTGGTTTGTTTATGTAGCAAATTGATCTTGAACGAGCGAACACAAGCTCACACTTGAGTTGCTTGGTTTGTTTATCAATCGTACCCTTATCTCTATGTGTGTGTGTGTGTGTAGTGGATACACAATAGTAGTCATTAAGAGTCCGCCGAGAAAATAAATGTAATGTAATGTTGACTATATCTGTTAGCGGGGATTGTTTGTGTGCTCAAGTGTTCCTTTTAATAAGATTATGCATGTCTTTGTCTCCAATATCCGGTTATTGGGTGTTTCATTATGAAAAAGAAAGATGGCAAAATATTTGGGACATCATCCAAGGGTCTACAACATGCCTAAAAGGCAAAACTTCACTTCATCGAGAAACAACAGAACATGATGGGGATCCAATAGGAGTGGAAAGTAATCTTGTTATTAGATTAGAAGTTATCTTCTTTGTTATTTGGAAGTTATCTTGTTCCAGAATTTTAAGAATTATGATTATGGTATCTTTGGTTCTCTGCATCTGTGAGAGCTTATTTAAAGGACAACAGAATAATGTTTTTATCAGTTGATTGTACTATGAATTCAATATTAGTTATGGTTTTGGCATAGGGATGCCACTATATCTCCGGGCATGGGGATCTCTGAGGTCTTTAGGTATGGGGACGTTGTGGGCTGTTTTCCTATATTAATCTTGATGTTCTACTTCTAATTTTGGTTTTGCCAAGAGGGTATCCACTGTTTCTCTAGGCATGGTGTTGTCTAGGGGTCCTTAGGCATGGGTATGCTGTGGGTCATTTTCCTATATTAATCTTGATTCCGTACATCACAAGAGACCTGACCTATGCCTGCAAAAGAATAAACAAACCCGTTGGAATGCGAGAGGCTACACATAGACAAACCTGTTGCAACCATGAGGACAACATTGTAACCTGATTGTTTCTCACCCTCTAAAAACAATTTATTTGTGCTTTTATCTTAGTTTCTCTAGTATAAATGATCTACCTGTGTAATGACTGGAACATACTAATCAACATAATCTCTTGGTTGGCTAGCTGTTGAGGGTAGATTGGATAGCTCAGTGTTTTAAAAGGCGCCCGCCTAGGAGCTGAGGCAAGGTGAGGCGCAGCCAAATTGCCTTCAACACCAGGAGACGAGGTGCAGTTCGTAAAGCTCACCCGAGGCTCTTGAGGCACCCGCCTTACTCCTTTGAGTGAGTGGCGAGTCACATCTCTTCTATTTTTAACCCCCAAGTCTATGTTCTTCTTATGCTGTGTTTTCTTTTTTCTCGGAGTTTGTGTGCTTCTTTTTATCTACTATTTGTGTTCTATTTTGTTTTTTGGAAACTGGCAGTTTCTTCTTCTTCTGACACTCTGATTTTTCTTTTTTTAGCTCCATATTGTTTATGGATTCATGTAGCCGACCCAATTGATTGGGACATGAGGCTCAGTTTGGTTTGGTTTTGTTTGGTATGTTTGTTTTTGGGTTTGTGCTCTATTGGTTTTTTTTTATTCTCATGCCTTGTTTGTTTTTGGATTTGTTCTGGCCAGTGCTGTCGTTTTTTCCTGAATTTGCTGCTTTATGTTGAAGCATAATCTTTAAAGCGTTACTTTTTATAAACGGATCTCACGTTTTTGTTAGTATTTGGTGATAACATCTGGAATGTTACTTACTAAAAAAAAAATTCTGGAATGTTATGTTTAGTGATATTTGGAATTCTTGAAGTATTTTATTCTGTTGGTTATGCATATATTGAAATTACACTTATTTTCTATAACTTGCACCTTGGTCTCATGAGGTGTGCGCCTCGCCTCATGGTTAGGTTCCAATGAACCACGGCACCTCGGGCCACCTAGAGCTTTTTAAAACACTGGATAGCTATGGTGTCGATTACATGTTTTCCTTGTAAATGTGTGAAGTGCTTGTGTCAAACACCCGATACCAAGGTTTCATCTCTGTAAATAAGATGTTCCTGTGCAATTGTCTAGAACAGACTCATTGATCTGATCCGTTCATTGGCTGATGTTTGGTTAGGCTGGATAGCTATGGTTATATGATGTGGGTCTCTTGAGTATGTGAAGTACTGTCAAACACTTGACACTGCTGTGATTGTATGTGGGCTTAGCATATCCAGTGCATTACGTTTTGATAGCCCAGTATCCCTGCCCAATTAATCATCAGTATCCAGTGAGGGGACTCAAACTGTTGACCCCTTGAACATAAAGCCAGCGTCTTTACCAGCTGAGCTACCCCTCGTGGTAAACACATCCCATTTCATTATCATCTAGTCAGCACGACTCTTATCACATTAAACTATGTATATCATATCCTCATAGCGATACATAATTTTTATATTGGCGGTCGTTGACTAAACTGCTAAACAATCGAAGAAGTATATTATGACATTCCCAGAGAAAAGGTAAAAAGAGGTCTAGAATCTATCAGACCTGACAGTTAAGGAACTAGCAAATTTTAGATTAGAAATTTAGTTCTGTAGTGAATGTGAATTGCAAGATGTTAAAAGAAAAAGTAATTTGTAATCTTTTAATTTCTAGAAACATGTAGACTTTTGTACTAAAACATCTAATATAAAAAATATTTAGAATAGTGTAGAATGTAATAAAGAAAGAAGATATTTATAATTTAGGCACATGGGCTAAAACTAGAAAGGTCTAGAAGTTGTGAGAGATTTGTGTAATTAGGAAGACTATTCTAGAATAGTAAGGGTCGGTGGAACCTAGCTCTATAAATAGAGCTTCATTTGTAACTTTCCTGTGCTACAATTTGAAAAGCAATACAAAAAAGCCTCCTTTATTACAACACCCATCCCTCATCTTCTAAACATCTACTACCTCATACATATAACCTTTTTTCAGCACCCCAACAATTTTGGTATCAGAGCAGGCTTAACCGATCCATCCTTGTCCTTCTTTCATCCACCATGGAGACCAACTCTTCCACTTTCAACTATGCACAAAATCTCATCCCTATATTTGAGGGAGAGAACTATGACTATTGGAGCATCCAAATGAATACTTTATTTGTCTCACAAGAATTGTGGGATCTTATTGAAAGCGGATACGAGGCACCGGCAAATGCCGAAGAAGAAGCAACTTGGTCGGAAGTAAGGAAGAAGAAGTTCAAGGAGAACAAGAAGAGAGATGCTTTGGCTCTCCTCAACATTCAACGTGGGGTAAGCAAATCTATCTTTCCACGAATTATGGGTGTAAAAACTTCAAAAGATGCATGGGAGACATTAAAAATTGAATGTCAAGGTTATGATAGGGTTATCTCCATTAAACTTCAAACTATATAGAGAGACTTTAATAATCTAGCAATGAAGGAAAATGAATCCGTTCAAACGTTCTTTTCCCGAGTTGCTAGAATTATCAATCAAATTCGAAGTTATGGAGATACCCTTCCGGATAAAAGAATCATTGAAAAGGTTCTTAGGAGTTTGCCTCCAAAGTTTGATCATGTTGTAGCCGCTATTGAAGAATCCAAGGATTTGTCTAAACTTACTCGACATGAACTAATGAGTTCTCTCGAGGCCCATGAACAAAGAATGAGCAGGTTCACAAATCAATCCTTGGAGCAAGCATTTCAAAGCAAAATCAATTTTGGAGGAAAGAATCAAGAAGATCAAGAGAAGGGCTCATCTCGAGGAGGAGGCATGAACGGACAAAGACGTGGAGGCCAAAATGCATTTCAAGCCCGGAACAAAGGAAAAGGATACGACAATCAAAGGAATCCTAATGGCGGTAACTCTAACTCTTCTTGCATCATTTGTAAAAAATCTAATCATGCATCCAAAGATTGCAGATTTAAATGCAAGAGATGCAAGGTTTCTAATCATTCTGATCGAGATTGCTGGTTCAATCAAGAAAAAAATAAAGCTAATTTTTCAGAAGAAAATGAAGCTGAACACCTATTTTCTTGCATGAATGCTCAACAAGAATCAGATAACATTTGGTATCTGGATAGTGGATGCAGTAATCATATGACAGGCGATCGTGAAAAGTTCATGCAGCTTGATGATAAAATCTCTTCACAAGTAAAGCTCGGAGACGGAAAGCTGCAGAATGTGAAAGGAAAAGGAGTTATTGTTGTCCACACAAAGGGAGGTAACAAAAGATTAATTTCAGATGTCCTTTATGTTCCTGGGCTTACTCAAAACTTATTAAGTGTGGGGCAATTACTTCAAAAAGGATATGCACTTAACTTTGATAATGATGAGTGCACCATTATTGACAAGAAGAAAAATTTTAAAGTGGCAAGAGTCAAAATGACTAACAATAAAGTTTTTCCGTTAATAATGCCACTTAATGAAAATTTTGCCCTTAAAGGAGAAAAATTGATGACTCATATTTGTGGCATCTAAGATATGGCCACTTAAATTATAAGGGCATGAGATTACTAAAGGAGAAAAATATGGTGAAAGGGCTACCAAATATTGATAAAATTGATAAAATTTGTGAGGGGTGTATATATGGAAAAATGCATAGACTCCCATTTCCAAAGTTCGCTTGGAGAGCTAAAGTGCCTTTGGAATTGGTGCATTCTGATATTTTTGGCCCTACCAGAACACCATCTCTTGGTGGAAAAAGATATTTTCTCCTCTTTGTTGATGACTATACAAGGATGATGTGGCTATACATCCTTGACAAAAAATCAGAAGCTTTCTCTGTATTCCTCAAATTTCAAGCCTTGGTGGAAAGACAAAGCGGAAGACAAATAAAGACACTTCGGACAGATCATGGTGGCGAATTCATCTACACTCCATTCATGGACTATTGCAAGGAAAAAGGAATCAAGAGGCAACTCACAATCCGAAAAACACCTCAACAAAATGGAGTGGCAGAACGGAAGAATTGGACAATTGTAGAGATGGCACAGAGCATGCTTAAAGGCAAAGGGCTTCCTAACACATTCTGGGCCGAAGCTGTTAATACTGCCGTTTTCATCCTCAACCGTTCTCCCACTAAGGCAGTTCGAAACAAGACACCATATGAGGCGTGGAGCAAAGAGAAGCCCCAGGCAAATTTTCTAAAGATTTTCGGATGCATTGCATATGCATTAGTTCCCTCAGAAAAAAGGGAAAAATTTGATGCAAAAGGGGAGAAATATATTTTCATCGGATATAGTGATGAGTCCAAGGGTTATCGTCTCTATAATCCAAACACAAATAAATTTATGATTTCTCGAGATGTGATATTTGATGAAACTGCTGCGTGGAAGTGGGAGGACAATTCCTTCTAAGAGCCAAAGTTTTTTGAGCATGATGATGCAAGACATGAGCAAGAAACTTTGACTCTAGATCCAAGTCCAAATCAAAGCCCACGGACCAGTCCAGAGAGCTCATCATTGGATGATCTCAATCCAACAAGAAAGGTACGTTCCTTACGAGATATATATGACTCTTGTGATTTTGCCTTCTTCACTTGTGAACCACATAATTTTGAGGAAGCAGCAAAAGAAGAAATTTGGCTAAAAGTAATGAATGAAGAAATTACAACTATCGAGAAAAATCATACGTGGGATCTTGTGGAGCTACCAAAAGGAAAGGACGTAATCGGACTCAAATGGGTCTATAAAACAAAATACAAAGAAGATGGATCAATCTAGAAGCATAAAGCACGCTTAGTAGCAAAAGGCTACTCACAATAGCCTGGAGTGGATTTCAATGAAACATTTGCTCCTGTCGCTCGCATGGAGACCATCAGAACAGTTCTTGCCTTGGTAGCACATCACGAGCTTCTCGTATATCAGCTCGATGTTAAATCTGCTTTTCTCAATGGTGAACTAGAAGAAGAGGTTTACGTAGAGCAACCACAAGGCTATACAGTCAAAGGAAAAGAAGTCAAAGTGTATCGACTTCGGAAGGCCCTCTACGGCTTGAAGCAAGCACTGCGAGCTTGGAATAGCAATATTGACAAGTACTTCTGTCAAAGCGGATTTCAAAGAAGCCAAAGTGAACCATCCCTATATGTCAAAAAAGGAGGTACGCAAGATTTTCTCATTGTTTGCCTTTATGTTGATGATTTAATCTACAGAGGCACCAATGTAGCAATGCTCGATGAATTTAAAAATGCTATGATGAAGGAATATGAGATGACAGATCTAGGCCTTATGAGATATTTTCTCGGCATTCAAGTAAGGCAGTTTAAAGGAGAGATTTTTATCTCTCAAGAAAAATATCTTGAAGACTTATTAAAGAAATTCCGCATGAGCGACTGTAAACCAGTCTCTACACCCCTCTCTTTAAATGAGAAGTTGCAATTAAATGATGGAGCGGAGAAGGTCGATGCTACGGCCTATCGAAGATTGGTTGGATCGCTAAACTATCTCACTCATACAAGGCTTGATATTGTGTATTCTGTAAATCTTATCTCGAGATTTATGCACGAGCCGAGCAAGCTACACTATGCAGCAGCCAAGCAGATCCTCTGTTATCTCCAAGGGACGAAGAAATTTGGCATCAAGTATACAAAAGAGAATGACTGCAAGCTTATTGGCTACACCGATAGTGATTGGGCCGGATCAATTGACGATCGAAAGAGCACATTTGGCCAAGTATTTTGCTTGGGAATTAAAATTATATCTTGGAGTTCCAAAAAGCAAAAGACGATTGCCTTGTCCTCAGTAGAAGCAGAATATATTGCAGCAACAGATGCAGCATGTGAAGCTGTATGGCTCAGAAGAATACTTTCTGATATGAAGCATAAAGAAGAAGGCCCTACAGTCATCTATTGCGATAATATGTCAGCCATAGCAATGAGCAAAAATCCAGTCTTTCATGGCAGGACAAAGCACATTGAGCTTCGACATCACTTTATTAGAGACTTAGTGCAGGACGGAGAAATTCAGCTTGAATTTGTCAATACGAAGGAACAGCTAGCCGACATAATGACCAAAGCAGTGGCAGCAGATAAAATCTATCAGTTTCATGAAGTCATGAAGATTACAAATTAAGGAGGAGTGTTAAAAGAAAAAGTAATTTGTAATCTTTTAATTTCTAGAAACATGTAGACTTTTGTACTAAAATATCTAATATAAAAAATATTTAGAATAGTGTAGAATGTAATAAAGAAAGAAGATATTTGTAATTTAGGCACATGGGCTAAAACTAGAAAGGTCTAGAAGTTGTGAGAGATTTGTGTAATTTGGAAGACTATTCTAGAATAGTAAGGGTCGGTGGAACCTAGCTCTATAAATAGAGCTTCATTTGTAACTTTCCTGTGCTACAATTTGAAAAGCAATACAAAAAAGCCTCCTTTATTACAACACCCATCCCTCATCTTCTAAACATCTACTACCTCATACATATAACCTTTTTTCAGCACCCCAACACAAGATTCCTCACCATTTCTATGCAAAAGTAAATGACATGAATGCAGTTATCATTTTGAATCGTAAGTTGAATCATAGACTGCATTTAGGAGATGTAAGGTTGCCTTTTTTGCATTGAAACTTGAATACTCAAGCTAGTTGGGGTTCATCCCAATTCATAAAAATAATGTTGGTTTCAATGGGCTTTAATTAGGTAATGAAATGTTTGATATGTTTACCAATTTTATCAATGTCATTTTGGTTGTTTAGAATACATTTCTGGTTGAGTCTACTTGGTGGAAGCCATTGGGAACTCTACTGTTACTATCACAGTTTCTATTTGTTTGCCAGCCGCTTCCCGCTGAAGAAGAGAAAGAGCTGAAAGAAACACTGTAGGATATAATTGGACAGGGGAAGAAGATTAAACCTTGAACAGACGGTAACTAACTTTCCCGTGCAAATATTAAATCACACTGTCATACACTGAAATGGGCGGCTTGTTTTCTCAGTCTCTAATTTTGCCGTGCATGTGTCAGATCGATCCTAGTATTCTTGGTGGACTAGTGGTGGAATTCGGGCAAAAGGTG
>CM033799.1:28352627-28380530 GCA_019656835.1 Rhododendron ovatum
GATTGGAGATGCTCTTAGATTATTTAATGTTGCTTCTGCTGAAACATTTTAATAATGACTTGTTTGGGGAATATTACTTCCTCTCCGTCCCCAGTTACTGGTCTATTTTTTCATTTTTGTTTCTCTCAAAAATAGTGTTCCCGTTAAAATTTGACAGATTAAGGTTCGTGATTGTATCCATTCATCCTTTTCTTATCAAGAAACTAGCGCATGCCCGTGCCTGAAGGCACGACTCAAAGAATGTGGCATTGGAACTGGCTTTTAGTGTCGTTACTCTTCAGCAAGATCGTGCCTATGGATACACACCCACATAACTTCACCCCAACACAAATCGATTTTTAATTAGTGGGGACCACTTCGACTAATCTAAAATTCAACAGCTCCATCGAGAGTCAGTCACACTCACACTTGAAGTGAAATTAACTACAAACAATGTCATCTTAGCCTAAACGTAATGTGATTGCATGTTCAACAAATCGTATACAATAGCAATTACAAAACCAGACACAACACCAGTGAGAGACCCATCTTCGTCCTCTAACCTATTAAAACACAATTAACCGTAATAAATTTCAAACCCCAATTTTTCATGACTTACATTTGAATCCTCCTTTAGATTCTCACCCATTCTAACCCACTTCAACCCATTCGTGTCTCTTTCCACTTCTTACCATAATCAAATCCTCTATTCTCATCTCCCTCTAGTAATAGTAGGAGGACCTCACATCTTGCAATATTTCTGCATGAAAACTGAAACCCATTTCATGTGATCCTTATGCACCCGCCCATCTCCATAGCTCTCTCGTGCAGTTTCTCCCATCTGCAACACCAACCCCTGCTTCATAACCTAATAAAAAGAAATTAACAAAACTAAGAATATTATCAAAATAAATATTTTATTTGTCCTGCCGCATATTAATTGGACGCAACATCGAAAAAGCAACAAAGACACAATCTTCAATTAGAATTGGAATTCCCATAAGAAACTGGAATAGAGATCATGTTGGTAATGAATCTAATGAGACAACGAAATTATGTTTACTATAGTATTAGTTTCAAGCAATGAGTTTCACCAAGGCTTTTTATCACACATAGCGATCACATCTTTTTATCAAAGATGTGGTTTTTTTTTTTGTCTACATTCAAAAAATGAAAAAAGCAGATTTAGTAGAAATAAAAAATCTCACCAAACAAACCGTCTACCTTCAATATAGTAAAAATTCATAAGCATGCGAATGGATAAATGTAAACAAAAACTTTAAGTGTACCTCAATTTTTCGATAAACTCATTAGGTAAACCTGCTGCAAAACAAACTCAAACATCATAAATTAATTTAGAAATAATCCCTACGTAATCGAGTTTTGATGCGATAAAAAAGAAGAAGACCTGAACAGAAAGACCCAAATGGGAGCATAGGAAGAATAGAACTTTGTTGCCATCGACGTTGTTGGATGAACTCATATTCATGTTGCAAAAATGTGAACAAGAGAGAGAGAGAGAGAGAGAGAGAGAGACAGAGAGAGAGAGAGAGAGAGAGAGAGAGAGAGAGAGAGAGAGAGAGAGAGAAGGTTTCAAATTTTGAACCAAAAAGGAGAAGGGAACAAAATTAGGTTTTGGAAAAGGAAACAAAATTAAATCAAAATCATACCTCGTTACTGATTCATCTAATTCTATATCAGGGAAACATTTAAGACTAAAAAAGGAATATAAAATAAAGGGCGGAGATTTATACAGAATGAGGGGATAAATCTAGAGCGTTAGTTGTCTTTTGGATTCAAACACAGCTCTGTTTTATTTTATAGATTTGCATCGATTTCAAATTCAAACTGAATTTTCTCTTGTATTATTAGGAAAGCATACATATATAGAGTTTAATCAATTGCAAGGCTCAAAGTTTTTAAGGTAACAGAATTACAAGAGCAACAGGTCAACAATTATTACGTTGACAAAAGGGCAACATTTTTTTTCCCCTGAACGGTGAAAGAGGATTTTATTAACAAACAAAGGATTGAATCGAAAGAGGAAATCAATACAATAAGAGGCCAAATGTATTGAGAGAGCCTCGAGGAGTACAAATACTCTTCCTACTAATTAGGAATGGCAACGGGGTGGGTTTTTGTGTACCCCGACTCTGGCTGGGTATTTTTTGGGTATCCCGTTCCCACCGCGATCGGGGAATGGGTTTACCTGTCCTGCTTCGTAAAAAATTTAAAAAATTGGCAATCTTAAAGCAAAAAAAAGAAAATAAGTATAAATGAAGTGTTAGTTTAGTATAATGGTGAAAATATAAGGGTAAGAATATAAGGGTTTTTAGTATAATGATAATAATATTAGGGTAAAAATATATAATTTGAGTATTAATGATAATTAGATTAGGATAAAAGTATAATTTTATAAATAAATACATTTCGGGGCGGGTTTGGGGACGGGGTACTATCACCTACTTGAACCCGGCCAGATTTTAATATTTTTACCCTGACCGAAAAGGTGATGGAAAACCCGCCCCGTTCGGTTCGGGGCCGATTGCCATCTCTAGTTGGTGATGCCCTAAAAAGTGGAGAAAACATATCAGAACTGAACAAAATTTTTTCTTTATTAAAAAAAAAAGGTTTTTAGCATAGTTTTTATTTTTTTAGATTTTTCTTGTTGAGACAAATCAATAATCTACACAAATTGACGCAAAACAAAAAAATGCAAACAAAATTTGAATAAAGAAAAATAATACTTCCTCTGTCTCTTATTTAGAGTTCAGTATTCTATTTTGGGCTATCCCTTAATAAGTGTCCATTTTGTAAAGTTAGTGGGTAAAAGTTGGTGCATTGTCTATTTTATCTCTAAAAGTAGATTCCATTTTGAAAAATTAGTGAGTAAAAGTGTAATGATGATGCGTAAGTAGGGGAAATGGAGGAAAAAGTTGATGTGAAATGTATAATGATATTTTTTTAATAGGTTGGAGTTACGAAGCAGAACACTTAAAAAGGGACGAATGGAGTAATCCACAAGAATTATTAAGCCAACCACCCCTTAGTCATTACAACAAAGTCGCTCTATTTTTCGGACAAAACAATGAAACAGATAAAACAATGAAACAATTTATATGCTACAAAAGTTGTTAATTTTTTCCCATATCAATTCAAAGAACTAATTAAGATATTTAGATTTTGTAAAAAAAATTTACGAATGCATAAAAATATGTTTTTATTTATTTAAAAAGGATACAGCATTCGTAGTAGGCTAAAATTATGGGACGGAAGGAATAGCATGATTAAGTATCCTAAGGATGTGGCCTACATTAATGTGGCTAATGTGAGCCTAACATTAAACTGGGTGGTTTCCTCACTTTTTTTTTTGTTTATATTCAATTTTTTTTTGAATTTGTTAATTTTGTGTCAAACTTTTGTAACTTATTGATCCATCTCGTTGAGAATAATTAGAAAATTAATTTTTTAATCGAAACTCATAATTTTTTTAAAAAGACAAAAATAGGTCAGAAAGATAATATTTAAACTTATTTTTTATCTTTATTTAAAAAATTATGAGTTTCGATTATAATTTTTTACTTTTTTGATTCATCTTGTTAAGACGAATTAATAAGTCACAAAAGTTTCACGTAAAACAAACAAATGCAAAAAAAAAAAATTGAATAATAACAAAAATAGTAACTTAACTTATTAAGCCAAAACCACCCGAAGGCTAAGTTCCGCCAAGTATTTTGGCCGTTTTGTCCTTAATTATTCAAATTTATTTTGCGTTTATTAGTTTTGCGCCTACTTTTTGTGAATTATTAATTCGTCTCGAAGAGATGAATCGAAAAAGTAAAAAATTACCCAAATATTTTTGAAAATATATATCCAAGATAAAGCTTTTTCTTGGATATTTTCAAAAATATTTGGTTAAAAGTCATAAATTAATCTTACTTTTCCGACTCACCTCTTCGAGACGAATCAATAATTCATAAAAGTTAATCGCAAGATTAACAAATGCAGAAAAAATTTGAGTGAGGACAAAACGTCCAAAAAGCTTAGCGGAACTTATTAGCCAAAAACTATGATTTAAACAGCCAATAACAGTTGTTAATCATTTGAAACAACGAACAGCCCACTGAAGAAAACAAATCAAACCACTGTTTTTTTTTTTGACTACCCTCCTGTACTACTATGCCTTGTATTTCAAGGAAGAAGTACTAGACCCTACCTTCCCCGATCTTCTTTTTCCCTTCTTCGATCTTCTTGTTCAAGAAGGATTGAAGGGTTGGTGAAGTTGGTGCGTGCATAAGGCTAGCTGGCCATTACAAATTAATTGTATCTCGTTTAAAATTTATAAGGAACGCATGCATTAATGATCGAGTACGTACGTAATATTCAGAGACAATATTATTGTGTCCGTCGATGGTGTTTGTATGTATAAAAACATGCGTAAGTGTCGGCAGGCAGGTGATTTGATCAGGTGATTTTTGTTTGCTTGAGAATTAAGATAAGATGATTAAGATCCCAAACGGAAATCTAATTTTCCAACTTGAGAGTGTAAGTCGTAACAAAAGTGCTTCTGTTTCTGTACTATCCCTCTCTCTCTCTCTCTCTCTCTCTCTCTAAATTGCTTGCATAACACATTGTTCACATGAATGAGAGAGAGAGAGAGAGAGAGTGGGTACACAACTACACATATTGCGGAATGATTATGTGAAGTGGAAGTAATATGCTAAATTCTAATATAGTTATTATTATGATGATTACCTTGTGAGTGAAGAAAGAAAAAGACAAAGATTGAGTAAGGACAAGACGAAGAACCATCCTCTCTCTCTCTCTCTCTCTCTCTCTCTCTCTCCAATAATCTAAGCAAACGTGAAACCCCACAACCATCACCATCATCCTCACCATTACCATTTCATGAAGCCTCCTCCTCCTCCTCTCTCTCTCTCACAGACACACACACACACACCCTTTATATATTCGCTATGTTATCTCCATCAAGTCAGTTACAATAAGAAATCTCTGTCTCCCCATCTCGAGCTTGTTGAAACCCTAAGATGAGGAAGCCAGCTGAGACAACAATGGGAAAAGAGAAAATGAAAAACAACAGCAGCAAAACCAAGCTGAGAAAAGGGTTGTGGTCGCCGGAAGAAGACGAGAAGCTTATCAAGTACATGTTGAGAAACGGGCAAGGTTGCTGGAGCGATATCGCGAGGAATGCCGGTTTGGAGAGGTGTGGGAAGAGCTGCCGCCTCCGTTGGATTAACTATCTGAGGCCTGATCTCAAGCGGGGCGCGTTTACCCCTTACGAGGAAGCACTCATCCTTCATTTGCATTCTAACCTTGGCAACAGGTCCCTCTCCCTCTCTAGCTACTTTGATAATCTCTCTCCCTTCTCTTTCTCTCACTTGTATTTGAAGAAGAATCTTGAACTTATATAGGCCACTTTTCTCTGTATGAAGTTTCTATCTATTTGTAGATCATTTTTTCCCCAAGAATTTTAGTTAGTGTGCAATGCAGGTAGATCTTCCATATACTGGAGCTAGAGCAGAATGTCAAACGCTTGGATATTTAATCCTTTTTTTAAAAACTACTCCAGATGAATATTCAATTTAGTGAGATTTTCATGTGCAAAATGAAATATGCGTAATAGGTTGGGAATGCAGACAACCTTTAAAACTTGTTCGTTTTTTTATTTTGAAGGAGGTTTAAGTGAAAATAAATAGATAGAGAAAATATATTAGAGACCGTACGAGGGGGTTTTAAAGTCCCCAAACGAACAAGCTCTTAGTCGCTTCATTAGACAGCCCCAGGGTGGGAGGTTGCTCCTGCGATTGTTGACCCGAATTAACTCTGTATATGTAACAGCAAGTCCATCAATTGCCATTTAGGGTGTAAAAGTCATAATTTGACAAGGTTTTTTTTTTTTTTTTTTTTTTTTTGCAAAATCCAAGTTCACTGTTCACCCATTGCCATTTCTTGATGCCAAAAAATGGCAATGACATGCCAAATTTGTCGCCCTAGACGGTTATTGCCGTTTCTCACACACCATCCAGTCCATTTGATTTCCTCAATTGCTTTTTTTTTAAGCACCATAGCAAGCCAAAATATGAATTTAACAAAGTCATTTTGACATTAACGAGTGGATTTGCTCTAGCGTCTTACTACTATATTTTTAGGTATGACAATTGGGGTGGGAGGGGGGGGGGGTGGGGGGGGGGGGGGGGGGGGGGGGGGGGGGTTGTGTGGTGGTGAACGTAGCTGTTCCTTGAGAGGGTGAAAAGGTGTACGTGTACTCCATAACTTGGATATAGTGAACTGTTGAGGCTTCCAAGTTCACTGTTCACCCATTGCCATTTTTTGATGCCATTTTGATGCCAAAACTGGGTTTGACAGTCATTTTTCGTGACAATAGGAGTAAAATGTGAGAGTTTATAGAAGCATCTCTTCTGTCTTTGGAATTTTGTTCAATTTCTTTCATACTCATCCATATCCACAATTGATACACCGCGTTCCTTGGTGGCACATACTTAGAGCATCTCCAATCAAATATTCTCTATTTTTTCTATTTTAGAGGATCAAATTAATATTTGTTGAATCAAATAGTGAATATAGAGGATTTTACTATCCAGATAAACTCCAATCACAACCCTCTATATCTCTATATATTTACGCTTTATTTCAAATACTTCATCACTCTTCCTCTCATCATTATTCGCTATACTGAAAAACATGTGGGAGGAACTTAATTATCATCATCCTGTCACTCACTCAAAATTTATTACTTTTTGCATTTTAGCAAAAAGTAGTTTTGGATGATCCTTCAAGAATTTTTTCCATACTCTATATATGGAGGATGAAATTCAATCCTCCAAAATGGAGAAAAATATGGAGGATGGGTAGGAGTTAGGGGTGAGTATGGTTCGGATAGCTCACTTCTTATTAGGACGCCCTTATTTTAGTTAAGGTAAGGACGTCCATTTTTCTCCCACTTCTCAACAAAATTTTGATGATCCGAGTCGGTCAATGTCTTCAGAACGTGAAGGGCTCAATCGGATCAATTTTTGATAAAGACGCTATAATAACGTTTTTATCAAAAGCTGATCCGATCGAGCTCCATCCAGACATTGTTTTTGCCAATTTCTCGGGAGTACATTTAAAATCTCATTCTGAAGATATTGAGCGGCTCGGATCATCGAAATTCGATCGGAAAATAACAAGTTAAGGGCGCCTTTATAAGAAGTGTGTGTGTGTGTGTGTATGTGTCTATATATATATATATATATATATATATATATATAGAGAGAGAGAGAGAGAGAGAGAGAGAGAGAGAGAGAGAGAGAGAGAGAGAGCAGCCATGCTTACGAGATGCAATATTTCATTTTGACTAATGCTATTACTTTCAGGTTAATTGTTTTCCTTATTTTGTTAATTTGATTATCGCAGGTGGTCTCAAATTGCGGCACGCCTTCCAGGAAGGACAGACAATGAGATCAAGAACTTTTGGAATTCCACCGTGAAAAAGAGGTTGAAAAACAACGGTAATTATTCCACATCCTCATCGTCTAACGTCAGCACCGATGAGTCAAACCCCAAAGATGCCACAGGAAGAGAGATCGTGTTCACACACGACCGCGACATCATGGCCATGTTGATGGACTCGTCATCGTCTTCATCAATATCCATGCATGGAATGGCCACTCCAAATTACCTCAACTACCCTTTCCCTTTCCTAGACAATAGCTACGACGTGTTCAATATGTCCCCTCTTTGCTTACCAAAGGGAGGTGCAGGAGAAGGGTATTGTGGGGAATTCTCGTTCGTTGAAGCAGGTGTGATGGAGCTAGAAAGTGACCCTCTAACTCCTCCATTAGAGAGTACTACTAGGTGTTTCGTTGAGAATAATGCTGGGGGTGATCACTACACCTTTGATCATAAGAAATATTGTAACAACTACTCCTTGGCTAATGTTGATGATCAGGGCAGCAAAATAGAGGACGTGTTTGAGGTTGGGAATCCTTGGCAAGGAGAAAATTACTCCAAAATGGGAGAATGGGATTTTGAGGGCTTGTTGGAGAATGTCTCAAGTTTTCCTTGCCTAACTGATTTTTAAGTTGCATTACTCTCTCTCTCTCTCTCTCTCTCTCTCTCTCTCTCTCTCTCTCTCTCTCTCTCTCTCTCTCTCAATGAGCTTTCCGGCCTATCACATAAGAAATGAGTCCTACTATTTGCACCGACGGTTTCCGTATGGAAACCGTACCGATGGCCACGCGCGGCAGTCTCCGGCCACTGGACGGCCAATCCGAGCCGTCCAAAAATTTTTTAAAAAAAAACGAGGGGGCTGTCGCGGAAATCAACGGCATCCGAGGTGTGTAAGGTGCTTGATCCGAGCACCCTTTTTTCGTGTATATATGTATATTCCTGCATATACATATATACATGAAAAAATGGTGCTCGGATTAAGCACATTACACACCTCGGATGCCGTTGATTCCCGACCTAGCCCCCTCGTTTTTTTTTTTTAAATTTTTGGACGGCTCGGATCGGCCGTCCGGTGGCCGGAGATGGCCGCGCGTGGCCGTCGGTACGGTTTCCCTACGGAAACCGTCGGTGCAGATATGATTTCCGATAAGAAATTTTGAAGATATATACAATTTTTCCTGTCATACGTACGTCAGAAACCTACATTTGCCTCTTTGAGCTCTGAAACCCTTCCCAACTCTTTATTAAGGTAGTGAGATCAATAGTATGAGCCAGAACTTCAGGGCCTCGGAATTAGTGGATGTATGAGCAAGTTGGCCCGAACATTCAATTGTGACAAAAAAAAAACAATACAAGCGAGAAATTGGATGAATGGGCGGCCACGGTACAACCAAGACCTATGATACGAAAACCAAAATCAGAATGAGGAGCTAGGCAGTGTAAATAGCGAATTGCAAGGTGGATATGAAAATAAAGGCTAGCTAAGCTAGCTAGTTTGTAATAAATTTCTATTTGTATGTTCCGATGGAATAATGAAGATGTGGAGGTTGTTATATATCCTGTGGAATGCAATAAAATAAGAATCATCTCTCTCCATGGCACAGAAACGTAACTATTTATGGCAGTGGCGGAGCCAATGTAGGATCACTGAAGGCACGGGCTTCCACTGTGTTTTTATTTATTTTTAGTTTTAGTTTTTCTTAAATCCAAATAGATATTGCTTTTTATGTCGTTCAACCAGTTCTTCCAAATACGCACATGCATATAAAAGATATTTTGTTCAACAAACTCAAGAGTAGGGTGAACATTTTAACATTACTATCTACTTTATTTAGGATCCGTATTAGGTGGGTGAATAAAACACGTACTGTTCTAAAATCTGAAAAACTTGCATTCATTTTTCGTGATGTAACACGTACGCCATTATCGTATTGCCAAAAAACATCAAGTTCTTGGTCGATGGGATGATATATCTGAGATTCGATCTGGAATTTTTATTTCATTGCGCCCCACTAATGCATATTTGTAGTCGCATGCACCACTGGTTCATGGTTGGACTATTCATAACGGACCCAACAAAGATGGTATTCTTTTGAAAACGGGAAGAATGTGTTTGTACCCAAACATGATGACTGTGGAATGTTAGTTTTTTCCTATTAGTGTGGCCCACAAGCCTCCGCGTTTTGTACATATGGGACTCCACTATCAGATAAGCCAATGAAGTGATATGGTTTATTACGATAACTAATTAAAATTATAGATGAAGAAAAACTCTTGATATTAAAAGAGACCTTGATGGACTAAGTGTCTTTTAATAATTATCTCTAAGGCCCTCTTCTCTCCTCTATAAAAGATAGAATACTCATTCCTTATTCCTACGGTTTTTCCATTAATTAAAGTTACTGGGGTATTTTAGAAAAGTAGAGACAGAGAAGGCGGCAAGAATTAAAGTATTTCTAATTAAGGGGTTTGTTCTCTCAAACCACGATGGCCAACAAAGGTACGCTATTTATTATTCTTGAGATGTGTTGAGTTCAAGATCCTGTTATATCTGTTTTCCGCATAATAGTTTTAATACAGATATAGATTTACATGGAATTGAGCGGACCGCTTTTTAAAGCTTAAAAATAATAGGCTTATTAAAATAAAAAAATATGTAATATGAATTTTGTTTGAGATCTATCAAATCCTAAAAAAAAAAAATTTTTAATTTATTTTCATAAGCCTATCATTTTTAAGTTTTAAAATAGGTTATTATTTTTTAAGTACTTATTTGAGAATCTGGAACGGGTCAGTCACATTTATCTTTAAATTTCAGTTTTTGTAGTCCAATACTATTTCCTTTTATTCTGCATATTTAATTTCCTCACACTCCATAGTTGTGACTTTTAATTTCGGTAATGAAAATCCCTAGCACTTTTCATTTCAACGGTGTTCTTTGCGTTTGAGCACCGCGCTCACTACTTTTTTTACATCGCTTGAGAAAATTATCAAATCTTTTTCGTTTAGGCAAAAATGAACCGGCGGTAGATTTCATCTACCTCGCATAATTAGCCTGTTCAGAAGTCGTTCTATAAGCACTTGGACCAACCGTGATCCTGATACACCTGCGCATCTTGATCAAGTCGTTCTATAAGCACTCGGACCAACCGTGATCCTGACATGCCTGCGATTCTTGATCACACAGCCAAGGCATCGTTTCATCTTTTTTATTTTTTATTCTAGAGAAGCAGAATGACATGCTAACATGCTAACCCACGGAGGAGCCGTGGGTTGGGTGTTGGTTTGGATTAGGGTTAGGGTTTGTTTTAATGGGTTTAATCTGTTGGGCTTTGTCTTTTTATTTGGGCTTCTAGGCCTCTTTCAGGTGTTGGATTGTAACCCATTTGTGCTCATTGTTTGATCTAGGCTTTTAGCCTCTTAGGTGTTGGGCTTTGTCTCTTGGGATTTCTTCTTGGGTCTCGAATGGACTTTTCTTGCCTTTTTCTTGTCCCTTTTAGTCTTTGTATCTCTCTCAAAGATTAATAAAAAATTTGACGTTAAAAACAAAAAAAAAAACCTGCTGTTTCCTTCACTTTCTTTTTCAACAATTTGGATGGATCCAATTCTCACCTTTGAGTAAACTAGTTTTACCCATGTCAATTTAGTCTTTTGTCTTTGAGGTAAACTTCATACCTCAAAAAAAGCAGTACATGGATTAATTTTGTTACCGAGGGAGAATGAAATGCCAGGGACACATCAATGTGTCACATCGGTTCTAATTACATCTCTCTTACATGCATGTGTGAGAATTCCATAATAAATGTTAGAAACCCGCAAGTAATCCACATGTATGCGAGAGAGGTGTGGTTGAGGTATAACAAATTGATACACCCAAAAAGAAAGATGAATTTTGTTGTTTTTATTTTTAAAAAAAAGAAAGATGGATTTCGTTTTTATGGTTTAATATTCGATTTTTGCAAGGTTCTTTTGGAGGGGGGGGGGGGTTGTGTGTGTTTAGAATTTGCTAGTTTCCAATATTCGGAGTTCTTTTTTTTTAAGGTACCATTAGGCCTAAATTTCAAATATGTTGCTAATGCCAAAACTGTTGTGCATAAAAAACTTGTACTATGTACAAAGTACAAGACTTTTATGCACAATAGTTTTTGTATTATCATTTCCCTTTCAAATCTCTCTCAATCGTATATTTCCCTTCCAAAACTGATGTGCATACAAAATTAACTTGTATCATGTGCAAAGTACAAGACTTTTTATGTACAATAGTTTTAACATTAACAAAAACAGTTTTGGTATTATCATTTTCTTTTCAAATCTCACTCAATCGTATATTTCTTCTCGCAATTAGATTTTAAAACCCTACACGAAACCTTTAAATGTGTCGAAATCTTTTGAGATCCTTTTGAGATCCCAAACAAGACGATGGATCCATCCGTCTCAAGTTATACTGACGGTCATCTCAAAGGAAAACACCACCATTTACCAAAAAAGAGAGGAGAAATGACGGACAAGGACGTTTTTTTAATAATTAATATCCATCAAAAACATAATTATCAAAACACGTCTTTAACCGTCATTTTCCAAAGAAAAAAAAGGAAAACAACACCAACCCGTATCGTGGATTTTATAGTTAACCGTATAATACACCTTGGTTCACTTTTTATATATATGCACGAATTTAAAAAACTCCATAAGTAAATTGATCGAAAAAGTAGCGTGCGCCATAAAACTCCTGTGTACCCAAAACCATAACTAAAACCGTACATACATAGCTTATCTATTTTCCATGCCTTGTTTCATATTTCCTTAGTCTTGCTTCTTTTCGCGCATGATTTAACCAACTGCTTTAGACCCATCTTCTTCTTTTTCTTCACCTGGGCAGCTGGTAACGCCTTCTCGCTCTCCAGTTCTTCTTCAAACTGCACGCATAGCTGATACGAAAAACATGGTGAATGAAATGCATTTACTTCAATTTTTAAAATATTGGATTGGAAAAGAAAAATAGAAAAAAAAATCATAAGATTTCATTTTTGCCTGTCAATATACATAAACACGAAATGCTGTTATGCTTATTGAATTATATGTAAACATTATACAGAATGATCCGCGTGCTGAATTTGTGATAGCGGTATTTTGGAAACAATCAAGGACAAGAAGCTGTGTATCCCTATATATAAAGGAGAGAGAAACACAAAAAGAAACCGTAAAGAGCAATGCTACTGACACCGTATTTTGACACTGGCCACAACTGCATTGGGCTCCACACAAACACTCAGTGTAGGGGATCATCACACTTGCATCCTTTGGAGGAAAAAAATGCAATGTCAAAATGCGATGTCATTAGAATTTTCCAATCTTAAACTCTACAAATGGTTGGACCCAAGAATTCAATACAGAGCTTGATGTTTCCAGACCAAGTGAGATGATGAGTTTTCAAGTTCGAAAAAAAACTGCCAACCCTTATATATGCTTTGTCTTCATGCTAAAAGCAGATAAGGTATTCCATGGAAACCTTTAGGCTAATAGCAGTACAAGAAATTATGAATAGTAGCCTTCAATTCACTCGCAAAACTATGTGTATTAGCTAAATAATTGAGCCAGATTATTGTTTTTCTTTGGTCATTTTCCCCTTAGTTTAGGGCCGATTTTGTGTGGATTATTGATTTTTTTTGTCAATCGATATAAGAGATCATTTTTACATCAGATATGAAATACAGAGTACAATCCTGAGATTCTATATCAATTGTGAGAGTCCACGGGACAATCAAGCCCAACAACCCAACCAATACACAAAATAAGCCTATTATAGGGTAAAAACAAATAAAGAAAGGAAAAACAATCTAAGAAAGAACACCCATACGCAGGCGTAGAGACTCGAACTCTTGAACTCCTAGTGAGATGCAAGAATCCTGATCAATTGAGCTAGCCCCTGTTGGTCGTGGATTATTGGCTGAACGATAAAGATCTAAAAAGTAAAAGGTTAAACGCTTTAGTTCACTAAAAAAATTAATCCAAAACATGTCAACTTTTTGTATTATGTTTCTTTATTTAAAAAAAATTAAATTTAGTTTACAATTCTTTACCTTTTAAATTCTCTCGTCAACAAGAATTAAAAATCCACAAAAAAAATTGGTACAAAACTAATAAATGAAAAAAAAAACCCCTCAAAGTCGGCTTTTGAATTGTTCTTGGATATTTCTCCAAAAAAATTGGGTAAAAGTCAAAATGTTTTACTTTTCCAATTTCTCATGTCAAGAAGAAATCAAACCAACAATACATAAAATATTGGTGTAAAAATAAAAAACTTGAAAAAATATGAATAAGAACAAAACAAAAAGTCGGTAGTCTACCACTGGTTGATTAGTAAAAACACCCTGAAATAGCCTTTCCTGTAAATTAACAAGTACGGATATAGAGATACATGCATTCTGTCACCTCCCATTTTACCTTCCGATTTTAGAACCATGATTTGTTATTTTTCTGAATTAATAATGAATGGAGTATAGTATATTAATTAATACGTACATACCTTAAGCACTCGATTCTCCACGAGAACCAGCCTCTCAAGGAGGGTACCCTTCATCTCAGCCTCCACCACCACGACGTCGACCGGAAGGCAGTGATCCTCTATGCTCTCCGGAGATAAATCCACGGTGGACGATACCCGGCCGTCCCCACCACTAGTGAGGGTCTCACTTGAGGTAGTAGTGGACGCATACGAGCTCCTTGGTGACCTGGTTCTACTGCCTCTTCTTTCTTCCAAGTGATTCAACTGCATCATCATCGTAAATTAGCAATGATTTTTTTTTTTTGGGTAAAATAGACAAACAAAACATATATATTTTTTGCCAATACTGTATATATAAGCGGGGTTAGCAGAATGTTAAAGATTAGTCCATATGACTCACAACGAAGTTTGAACCCTGACCTTCTACATTGGAATCGAGGACAAGGATTACCAACTGAAACAGGAGCCCATTGGTAAACAAAGCATGTTGTTTGATAGTGTATACTTCCTTCCTATTCATCAGAAGACAAAAAGTCATGTTCCTTTCTTATTTGTCCTTATTTTAGGTAATATTCCCAAAAAATGAGTACTCTGGCTATTAAGCATTTCGACCACTTGGTTTTCCAAATATATCTTTTCCTCACGTCCAAGTATACACTCTCCATCAGTTCTGAATTGTTGGTCTTATACGAAAAAATGTGCAATTTGTGGACTAAAAAAATCAAGTACTTTCGTGCATAAATTTTCAAATTTCTTGATTTTTAATGAAAGAACTAATTGAGATCTCTAATTTAGTGTTAAAAAATTTTAAATTTTTGCACGAAGATGCTTTATTTTATAATCCAAAATTTGTACGTTTTTTCGTATATGACCCAACAACTTGGGACGGAGGGAGAGCGTTTTTTTGAGGTTTGGTTTAATTTCCAGGAAAATGACTACAAACCTATACTTGTAATTCTTTTGAAAACAAATACTATATGAAATCTAACAGACACTCTCAGTATCTCAAAAATAAAAATAAAAATCCTTGTTGAAAGTTTTTGAAAGATAAAAGACAAATCATTATCAGAGAGAGATATTTTTTAAAACAAAAAACGAATAACGAGATAGGAAGACAAGATACGGTTTTCGAAACATCAACTTTTTTTTTTTTCCCTCGACGAAAAGAATTCATTAATATCTGAAAAGATTACAAAAGATTAAACGGCCGGACCGAGACTTCCAATGGAATGCGCCACCCGAGATCACAAAAAGTAAGATGGCAAGAAACCAACCAAAATAACAAGGGCGATCGATCGATCGAGAAATATTGAATCCAATTAGTCAAGCAACAATTAAACTCTTTAACACAAAATTAGTAAGAACTTACAATTTTGTCTAGACGATGGAGTCTAGACATGATCGGCTCTTCGGTAGTAATCATTTCTGGGTTTTTCTTTTGAATCTGCGCTTTGGAGGGTAGTATTTGGGAATGGGGTGATGAATAAATACTCCAGATTGAGAGACAAGGCGTAATCAAAATAATGAGACGGTGACACGTGACTGAGTATTGGAAGGCACGTGTATGTTAGGGCAAGAGATATAGGACACGTGGGGACTTGGAACGTGTGAGTCCGATGATATATATATATATATATATATATATATATACAGTGGGGATCTCCTCCGGGATCCCGGATGGAGGCACTGGTGCGGGACGCGATGGATAGCCGTTGGATTTAATCCAACGGCCACGGTTAAAAGGCCACTTAAAAACAAAACACGCGGGTCAAGCAGCAAAAACGGGTCAAGGGGAACCCGGTTATTTGCCCATTTCCCATTTGTTACGCGTTGACTGAGAGAGAGAGAAGAGGCGACGAAGAACACGATCGAAGAATAACCGACGAAGAAGACGAAGAAGAATCGATCGAAGCAGAGATCTCATCCTAGGTATCTATCTCCCTCTCTCTCTATCTGTCTCGAATCACTCGAAGAATCTTGTTAGGGTTTTGCCGAGTGTAACAGAAATTGGGGCTTTTTTTGCCGATTCGAAATTAGGGTTTTACTCTCTCTCTTCATCTCCCTCTGGTACAAGAGATTTGCTACCTTTGTGGTGTGGTCAGCTTTTATGTCTCTAGGCCGAGTCCCGCACCAAAAATTAGGGGATTTTTTGTAGTTCGATTTAGGGCTTCGAACCGGATTTTTTTCTGCGTTTTTCTGGGAGATTGATTTAGGGCTTCGAAAGGCTTACGTCTTCATTTGTGAAACACAGAAACTGACCAACGATTTCATTTGGCCTAGGGCTTGATTTTGATTTCGGTTAAGTTTTGCCAAACCGAAAAAATTTAGATAATACGAAATGCATTTTTTTATAAACAATTTTTTTGGCAAATTTCTAATGTCTTGCTGTTCTCATTTCGTTATTTTGAAGGTCATACGTGTAGAACGTTTTGATTTTTTGATTTTTTATTATTTTCTTAGCTCAACAAATGCTGGACTACAAAAAATTCTGAAAAGTAGGGATGGAGCCAGGTGTTTGTAATTTGAGTAGTAGATCAAGACCTCTCTCCCTGCATGAATGTGTCACAGGAGCTGTGGAGCAAGTATAGTTCTTTTACTGCTCAGTCACTATGGATTTGTAGCTATCAGGAAATAAGGTAGAGTACACTCAATCCTATTCATGAATGTTAAGTAGTGGATAGTGACAAGTAACATTCCATGAAACAGCACATATCAGCTAGCTTATGTAGCCATTTGGTGTAAACAATTTTTCCTTTTATCCGTGATTGCCCAAGTCATTAATCATTTCCCTATTCTTAATTAATTGGGGATGAGAGATGTTGGCGCCTTCTTGTGCAAAATTGGTGTCACTGCCTTCTCAAAAGGGGGGAATTGACATCTCTCGATCATGATCGTAAGTGTGTATTATGGCCTTGTGATTTGGATATAAAACCTTATTAAATGCTTCTTATTTGTGACTAGATTAGAATATGGAAGATCAATTAGTTGATCCATGTGTGTCCCAGTGTAGCTAATGTAAGGGTAATTGGCATTTAAAGTATATGTCTCTGCGTGGATAAATGAGCAATGGTATTCACCAAGAAATCCTCTTTGATCAGCTATCTGCTAAAGCTAGTAGCATGTTCAGATGCCACATGTTCATTGCTTGACTTCAAAACAAAACTCATTCGAGCGTCCCTAGCAGTATGTTGATGATCTTCTTCCTCTTTATGTTGTTAATTCATGTTGACGATCACCTTCCTGCTCCGAGCCTTTTCAGAGTCCAATTCGTATATTTTCTCGAATTCTTGTTTCAGTGGTTGTTACTGCACCACAATTTTGCGAACTCTAATTTACTTTTGTTTCTTCTCACTTTGCAGATAACAGTGAGTGGGAGTTCCAGAAGTACCACTAGAGCATTTAGTAGCATCGCAGCAGACCTGTTCAATACCAAATCCATTTCTTTCTTCTTTTTTCTGGGGATAGATATTATTTCTTTCTTTCTTTTTTGGATAGATACTAGTATCAAAGATGGGTGATCCATAATATTCTCCACAAAATTGAAGTGTAATGTATTTTTGACTTGGGAGTTTTCATCTTTTTTGTAATTGGATTGATGAAACTTGTTTACAATGAATTGAATGGATTTTTCTTTGACGTCCAAACTTGTTTATTTCGTTACGAGAAATCTGATCCGGATGTCTCAAGCCCCATTAACATGTTGCTTTCCCGTGTCTGCAAGAAGTTGTAGTGTTTCCGGAGGACTTATACCGTTATGGAAGCAGTACTGTTTTCTAGAGAATACCTTCTCTCCTCCCCTATTTTCGACCCTTTTTGCTTGTTTCTCCTCCACTAAAATTCAATAATACAAAAAAGAAAAGAAAAAAAAGAGGGTGCAATGAGAGACCAACCGGAGAGCAACTGGAATTGCATAGAGCAAATGTTTGCAAATGTTCACAATTCATAACATAACTCCATAACATGGCTCTATCTCTCTATCTCTCCATAACTCCATAACATAAGTTGATCATCTTTTATAATCAAACTAAAACTTATATTAGAAATCAGAAATACATTGATCAAAGCCACAGAATACGAGTCCTGATTTTTACTGGTTCCCTAACATAGTACAACAATCTTCCCCCCGCCAATTTCGCTATGCATCAACAATCTTCATGGCCTTGGTCTGTGAGCTTTCCAACACCTACAAATAAACTAAGCTTGTGATGATTGAGTTAGACTTCGGAAGAAATTATTTTAGAACATAGCATCTAAATCATCTTCAAGCATCTAAACATGTCAACAGATTCAATGTCTTACAACGCAAGAAACCCATCAAGAAACACAATTACTTGAGTTTACAGAATTTTGTTCATTCCAGTCTACAGAATGTTTGGCCATTGCTATGAAACTACCAAGTAGCTATGAAACTACAAAAATTTGTACAAGAGGGTTGGATTGACGCTGACATTATCTTCTTGTTCCATTTCTGGCCACAGATCAACGACAGCAAGCATCAATATATACAGCTAGTCTTCTACAGAATCAACGAATCATTCGATAGTTTTTTGGATGCCTTACGGTTATGACAACAAAGAAATGGAAATCAATCCTCCTGATGGTTTATAAATTGCAATGAATACCACATGGGCCCTGCAGCAATAGTTTATCTGGCAAAAGTGGGGGTCGTTTGCGTGGTATGGTACTAGTCCAAAATCAACTTATTCCTTGTTCACCACCAAAAATATTTTCTTTTGACAGTATTATTTCTCAACTTTCAAGTTTCGCTGCAGGAAATATCAGAAATACGAAAAAGTTTTATTTTTTTCTAAAAAAGAAAATATGTCACCGCAGGACAAACAGATAGTTAATGAACATTTAGAGTTCTTCCAAAATGATGTATGAACACTTTTCATGTAAATTTTCTGAATTACAGATTACCCCATGTCGATTTGGTACGAGAGATTCAAACCCTAAGTCATAGATTTCGAGTAACAGAAAAAAAAAAAAGCCCTAATCGACATGAGAAGAAAGAGAATGAGCCAGAGAGAGAGAGAGAACACAAAATCTGTACTTTTCCCAATTTTTTGAACCCAGAAAATTTTGGGGGTTTAGAATAAACGGATTCCAGAGAGAGAGAGAGAGAGAAACCTTGGGTTGTGGTGATGATTTTCGATCTTCTTCTGCTAGGTTTGATGTTCTTCTTCTTTGTCCCACTTCTTCTTCGTCTTCGTCGCTCTGTGTGTGTTTCAGCGAGTTTCAGCCAGAAACGAAAAGAAAGAAAGAAGGGATCCGTATGTGTGTGCCCATTACCCGCGAGAACTCTTTTGCCCGTGACCCGACAGCTTGGGATCCGCGAGATGCTCTTTAAAACGCCAACCGTTGGATCTCATCCAACGGCTCACAAAAGAATCCCGCACCAACACTAAAATCCGGGATCCCTCAGGGGAACCGGAGTGTATATATTCTTTCTTTTCGTTTCTGGCTGAAACTCGCTGAAACACACACAGAGCGACGAAGACGAAGAAGAAGTGGGACGAAGAAGAAGAACATCAAACCTAGCAGAAGAAGATCGAAAATCATCACCACAACCCAAGGTTTCTCTCTCTCTCTCTCTCTGGAATCCGTTTATTCTAAACCCCCAAAATTTTCTGGGTTCAAAAAATTGGGAAAAGTACAGATTTTGTGTTCTCTCTCTCTCTCTGGCTCATTCTCTTTCTTCTCATGTCGATTAGGGCTTTTTTTTTTTTCTGTTACTCGAAATCTATGACTTAGGGTTTGAATCTCTCGTACCAAATCGACATGGGGTAATCTGTAATTCAGAAAATTTACATGAAAAGTGTTCATACATCATTTTGGAAGAACTCTAAATGTTCATTAACTATCTGTTTGTCCTGCGGTGACATATTTTCTTTTTTAGAAAAAAATAAAACTTTTTCGTATTTCTGATATTTCCTGCAGCGAAACTTGAAAGTTGAGAAATAATACTGTCAAAAGAAAATATTTTTGGTGGTGAACAAGGAATAAGTTGATTTTGGACTAGTACCATACCACGCAAACGACCCCCACTTTTGCCAGATAAACTATTGCTGCAGGGCCCATGTGGTATTCATTGCAATTTATAAACCATCAGGAGGATTGATTTCCATTTCTTTGTTGTCATAACCGTAAGGCATCCAAAAAACTATCGAATGATTCGTTGATTCTGTAGAAGACTAGCTGTATATATTGATGCTTGCTGTCGTTGATCTGTGGCCAGAAATGGAACAAGAAGATAATGTCAGCGTCAATCCAACCCTCTTGTACAAATTTTTGTAGTTTCATAGCTACTTGGTAGTTTCATAGCAATGGCCAAACATTCTGTAGACTGGAATGAACAAAATTCTGTAAACTCAAGTAATTGTGTTTCTTGATGGGTTTCTTGCGTTGTAAGACATTGAATCTGTTGACATGTTTAGATGCTTGAAGATGATTTAGATGCTATGTTCTAAAATAATTTCTTCCGAAGTCTAACTCAATCATCACAAGCTTAGTTTATTTGTAGGTGTTGGAAAGCTCACAGACCAAGGCCATGAAGATTGTTGATGCATAGCGAAATTGGCGGGGGGAAGATTGTTGTACTATGTTAGGGAACCAGTAAAAATCAGGACTCGTATTCTGTGGCTTTGATCAATGTATTTCTGATTTCTAATATAAGTTTTAGTTTGATTATAAAAGATGATCAACTTATGTTATGGAGTTATGGAGAGATAGAGAGATAGAGCCATGTTATGGAGTTATGTTATGAATTGTGAACATTTGCAAACATTTGCTCTATGCAATTCCAGTTGCTCTCCGGTTGGTCTCTCATTGCACCCTCTTTTTTTTCTTTTCTTTTTTGTATTATTGAATTTTAGTGGAGGAGAAACAAGCAAAAAGGGTCGAAAATAGGGGAGGAGAGAAGGTATTCTCTAGAAAACAGTACTGCTTCCATAACGGTATAAGTCCTCCGGAAACACTACAACTTCTTGCAGACACGGGAAAGCAACATGTTAATGGGGCTTGAGACATCCGGATCAGATTTCTCGTAACGAAATAAACAAGTTTGGACGTCAAAGAAAAATCCATTCAATTCATTGTAAACAAGTTTCATCAATCCAATTACAAAAAAGATGAAAACTCCCAAGTCAAAAATACATTACACTTCAATTTTGTGGAGAATATTATGGATCACCCATCTTTGATACTAGTATCTATCCAAAAAAGAAAGAAAGAAATAATATCTATCCCCAGAAAAAAGAAGAAAGAAATGGATTTGGTATTGAACAGGTCTGCTGCGATGCTACTAAATGCTCTAGTGGTACTTCTGGAACTCCCACTCACTGTTATCTGCAAAGTGAGAAGAAACAAAAGTAAATTAGAGTTCGCAAAATTGTGGTGCAGTAACAACCACTGAAACAAGAATTCGAGAAAATATACGAATTGGACTCTGAAAAGGCTCGGAGCAGGAAGGTGATCGTCAACATGAATTAACAACATAAAGAGGAAGAAGATCATCAACATACTGCTAGGGACGCTCGAATGAGTTTTGTTTTGAAGTCAAGCAATGAACATGTGGCATCTGAACATGCTACTAGCTTTAGCAGATAGCTGATCAAAGAGGATTTCTTGGTGAATACCATTGCTCATTTATCCACGCAGAGACATATACTTTAAATGCCAATTACCCTTACATTAGCTACACTGGGACACACATGGATCAACTAATTGATCTTCCATATTCTAATCTAGTCACAAATAAGAAGCATTTAATAAGGTTTTATATCCAAATCACAAGGCCATAATACACACTTACGATCATGATCGAGAGATGTCAATTCCCCCCTTTTGAGAAGGCAGTGACACCAATTTTGCACAAGAAGGCGCCAACATCTCTCATCCCCAATTAATTAAGAATAGGGAAATGATTAATGACTTGGGCAATCACGGATAAAAGGAAAAATTGTTTACACCAAATGGCTACATAAGCTAGCTGATATGTGCTGTTTCATGGAATGTTACTTGTCACTATCCACTACTTAACATTCATGAATAGGATTGAGTGTACTCTACCTTATTTCCTGATAGCTACAAATCCATAGTGACTGAGCAGTAAAAGAACTATACTTGCTCCACAGCTCCTGTGACACATTCATGCAGGGAGAGAGGTCTTGATCTACTACTCAAATTACAAACACCTGGCTCCATCCCTACTTTTCAGAATTTTTTGTAGTCCAGCATTTGTTGAGCTAAGAAAATAATAAAAAATCAAAAAATCAAAACGGTCTACACGTATGACCTTCAAAATAACGAAATGAGAACAGCAAGACATTAGAAATTTGCCAAAAAAATTGTTTATAAAAAAATGCATTTCGTATTATCTAAATTTTTTCGGTTTGGCAAAACTTAACCGAAATCAAAATCAAGCCCTAGGCCAAATGAAATCGTTGGTCAGTTTCTGTGTTTCACAAATGAAGACGTAAGCCTTTCGAAGCCCTAAATCAATCTCCCAGAAAAACGCAGAAAAAAATCCGGTTCGAAGCCCTAAATCGAACTACAAAAAATCCCCTAATTTTTGGTGCGGGACTCGGCCCAGAGACATAAAAGCTGACCACACCACAAAGGTAGCAAATCTCTTGTACCAGAGGGAGATGAAGAGAGAGAGTAAAACCCTAATTTCGAATCGGCAAAAAAAGCCCCAATTTCTGTTACACTCGCAAAACCCTAACAAGATTCTTCGAGTGATTCGAGACAGATAGAGAGAGAGGGAGATAGATACCTAGGATGAGATCTCTGCTTCGATCGATTCTTCTTCGTCTTCTTCGTCGGTTATTCTTCGATCGTGTTCTTCGTCGCCTCTTCTCTCTCTCTCAGTCAACGTGTAACAAATGGGAAATGGGCAAATAACCGGGTTCCCCTTGACCCGTTTTTGCTGCTTGACCCGCGTGTTTTGTTTTTAAGTGGCCTTTTAACCGTGGCCGTTGGATTAAATCCAACGGCTATCCATCGCGTCCCGCACCAGTGCCTCCATCCGGGATCCCGGAGGAGATCCCCACTGTATATATATATATATATATATATATAGATATTAGAGCAAATTTCCAATGAGGGATCCCGCATGACCTTACCGTGAGGGACTCCCCTTTCCCGATCGAATTGCTACGATCTGAGCCGCTCAATGTGTTCAGAACGTGATTTTAAGGCTACCAGCGAAAAATCAGCAAAAAATATGATTGGAAAGGGTTTGATCCGAGCAGTTTTTTACTGAACCATTCAATGAAAAACTTTTCGGATCAAGCCCTTCCCGATCATTTTTTTTTTTCTGATTTCTCACAAATTTCCTTAAAATCACGTTCTGATCACTTTGAGCGGCTCGGATCATCGCAATTCGATTGGAAAAGGGGAGTCCCGCACGGTAAGGCCATGTAGGATCCCTTATAGGATCCGGTATACGGAAAGTTTTAAATTAGGACCTCTTAAAATGCGGACTCCCTTTTTCCGATCAAATTTTGATGATTTGAGCCGCTCAATGTCTTCAGAACATGATTTTAAGGGTACCCGTGAGAAATTAACAAAAAAAAATGACCTGGAAGAGCTTGATTTGAGTAGTTTTTTATTGAACCGTTCAATAAAAAACTGTTCGAATGAAGCCATTTCCGGTTCTTGTTTTTTTTGCTGATTTATCATGGGTACTCTTAAAATCACGTTCCGATCACATTGAACCACTTGGATCATCGAAATTCGATCAGAAAATAGAAGAAATAAGAAGGTCTGTATTTTAATTAAAGTGAGGACTTCCTCGTAGAAAATAGACGTACATTACTACTACTTGTGAATTGTAATGATTCCTACCTTCTGTGCGGTCTTTTAACAGTTGATTCCACACTCCAAACGAACCAATCCGGACCATGCTAGCTCACCCCTAATTCAACATACCATATGGGTTCTGGTTTTGTATGGGTGCGTGGGAGTTATGGGTTCTAGTTTTTGTATGGCTTTGAGTTATTTTGATCTGCTGCTGTGTATCAGAATGATAAAAGTGAAATTTGAAGCATCAGAATGAATGATAAGTGAGAGAATCTTGATTTTTGTTTGTTTGCATTGTTTTGAAAATGGTTCTGTTCCAATTTTTTTTTTTTAATTTTCACATTTGTGTATAGTTGAAAAAAATTGTTTTTTTTTTTCTTTTTTTGCTAAAATTCTGGAAGCATTTAAAAAAATGGATTGAATTCGGATATTCGATTTTATAGATTCGGGTTACCACGTACTAACGGATTTAGGAAGTTTGGATTTGGATTTGTCGGATTTAGATTCAATTCGGTCCATTGACAGGCCTAGTTCCACCATGTACGCATAATGGTTCGTAACTATCCGTAGTAAGAAAAATAAATAAATTTTACCACAAATTTCATTACTATTCTTACCACAAAATGTCATAACAAAGCAACATAATGGTTTTGGGACACAGAAATTTGGGTCATGCTATAAAGTCATGACCATATATGCACAACATATGATTTTATTGATTTAAATAAACAATTGGTAAAATCCTGTGTGATTTGTCCTTTACAAGGAAATAACAAATCCTATGATTCGATCTCCAAAACCGATCACGATCCAACGGCTATAAAGCTTGTTGTGGAATCTCCCCTATGATGAACTACTTCTAGCTCTGATGAACTACTTTCAATCTCGGCCCCAACATTTGGGTTGTTCAAGCCCGATCTCTAACTTGGTTGTTCAATTAATATTAAGCCATAAAAAAAAGTACAAAAACAAAAACAAGATTACATGAATTACCGTGTTTGGTTGACAATTTTAGAGTAAAAATTTTGAGTTAAAATGTAAAAACATGTGATTGGATGCAAGATCTCAAAGATGAGTGAGTCCCCTTGACTCTCTCATGAGAAGGGAAAAAAAAAACTCACTCCAATTACTCACGGGTTGCCCCAAGTTTTCAAAAGTCTGTTCTGAGCACCCAATCTCACTTTTTTAAAGCAAACAACTTCGGATCACTACTACAAAATGGTATAAAGATCACGGTCCAAAAACTAAAAAGATCTCACTTTTTGTAAAAGCGTAATAAAATGTTGTGGACTATAATTTTAATCTCAGTTATGCAAAAAAACTAAGATGAAAAGATTTTTTAATCTCAGTAATCTAAAAAGTGAGATTGTAACTTGAAGAATATATCTCATTCTCAAAAAACTGAGATTATATATGAAAGAATATATCTCGTTTCAAAAAAAAAAACTGAGATGAAAAGATTTTTTAATCTCAATAATCTAAATGTGAGATTGTAACTTAAAGAATAGATCTCGTTTTTGAAAAACTGAGATTGTATATAAAAGAATATATTTCATTTCGGAAAAACTGAGATAATAAGAACCTTTAATCTCAATCATCTAGAAACTGAGATAGTCAGTTAGAGAATACATCACAACTTTTTTTAGACTTGAGATGAAAGCTCTTATATAGGAAAAGTTGAAAGTCGCTTACCCCTTAATCGACTCTGCGCGCAGTACCCCTAAATAAATGTCACTTTCAACAATTCTACAAAAAAATATTTCGTCAAAAAATGGGGTACTTTCGGCGATGAAAATATATTTTGTCACCAAATGGGTACCTTTGGTGACAAAATTTATAAATGTTGTGTTTCATCGCCAAATGTATTTTGAGTATATATAACTCTATGTTCAAAACTCCATTAATTGAGATAATTCAAATTGCGTTTGAACAATAACATAAAGGGCTACAACGTTCATATTTATCAAAATTTCTAATTTTAATATTTAAAGATTCAAAATGATGTTCGAAATATATTTTAATGTTAAACGTATATGTTATATATTAAATATTTCAATTATATATTGAAAAGTGTGTGTGGTGCAGTTGGTTGAAACTTCTATACAAAAACTCAAGAGACGTTCAAATCCGAACCGGATAAATAAAGTGGGATTTTTTCCCTTGGGAAAACACCACTTTTAATCTCCCTTTTTCAAAGAACTGAGATTATTACTCTCTAAACAACCACGGTTTTATAATGAAACTGAGATATTAAGCTATTAAAGGTCATGGTTTTGTAATTTTTAATCATGGTTTTTATGTTTTTTGTCACGGTTTTAATGAGTTTTAATCACGATTTTTATCCTGTGGTTAAAAGATAGGGACTTTTAGTTACACCTTGATAGACCACGGTTTTGAATGCGAGATTAAAAATGAAAGATCACAGCAAATGACCGAGGTCTTTATCTATTTTTGTAGTAGTGGACCAATTTCGAAGAGAGAGAGAGAGAGAGAGAGAGAGAGTGACCAATTTCGGAGGGGAGAGAGAGAAGAGAAAGACAGGACCTCTTTTTTTAAGGGATCCACTACTTTTTGATCCACTTACTTTACAAAAAGTTTGCATTTAAAATTTACTTTCTGAAATAAAAGTTCAAAAAGATGAACCAAACACAGTATTGTGTTTTTAACTTGAATTACATCAAAATTTTAAAATCAAAAAGCAACCCCGATTATAATGTTTTATAATTAGCATGATCCAGTTCTAAAAAAAAAATTAATCCAATTCAAAGAAAATAACTTCTTGATAAGGTTTGGATTCATTTGGTCTCTTCCTTCGGCCTACAAAAGGCACTTTAATACCTTTGGTTCAAACACATCAAGAAAGAGTAATCCTCTTCTTCCTTGATAGTTTCTACTCCTAAAACTCCTTTGTTCTAGTGGGAGAGTACAAACACAGTTTGGCTCGACAGGGAGTTTAGGCAGCGTTTCTGCAACAGAGTTTGACCGAATTCCAGAGAGACGAATATTGCCGCCAAAACCTCCTCCAACCCCTGTAAGGCGGCGAATTTGTCTTAATGACAACGTGTGAAACACGGGCATCGATTTTCAATTCTGATCCTTTTAAAGTTTCTTTTATAATTTTAATTCAGCTACTATAATTATAATTAACTGTTTTTCCTAGCTAACACATGGTACCATAGGTTTGTCCATGTCACATGATCCATTGATATCAAGTAGGGGTGCAAACGAGTCAGGCTGAGCTTTGTAGTGTTCAAGCGACTTGTTTACTAAATGAGCCTAAAATTAGAGCTTGAGCTCGGTTCAGTTGTAAACAAGCCAAGCCTATGCAAATAAGCCGAGCTTTTAAGAACCGAGTTGAACTTTTGAGTGTTGATCGGCTCGTTTACTAAATAAACCTTAAACTCGATCTTGAGGTCAGCTCGATTACTAAAAAAAATGAGCCGAGCCACGAGCTACTCGCGAGCAGCTCAATTCATTTACAACCCTAACCAAGATAAACACACCCAGTGACATACAATTCCTTATGGAAATGCAAATTGCTATGAGAGAGTTTGTGCTTAGAGATAGCCTGAATATTAGGCAAGTTTTAGACTAGGCTTAGTAGTTATTTACTTCCTTGCACGCTATGTTTATTATGTTGATACTCTTGATGTGGTACTGTGTTTTGTAAGTTTTTTATGAATTTCCCGTTTGACCAAAAAAAAATGCATTTAAAAAAAATGACAGACAATGCATTTTTTTTTTTGGTTAGATAACAGAGAATACATAATAAATAATAATAATAATAATGATAATAATAAAAAAAAAACAAAGAGTACCCATGTGGATGTGATTTCAATCTTTGAAGGAATCCAATTGCCAATAGAAAGGTAGGTTTATATTTCTGATAATCACCCCACTCTTTCTCCTCTAACGTATCCCTTTCCAATTTGGTTAGAATGACAATAATAAAGCATCTTTTGCTCTAATCTTCCAAATTACAGCTAGCCTAGATTTGTGACGACCCACCAGAAAAAAATGACACTTGCAATTAGATTTGTCTCCTTAAACAAATCTTCCTCAATTCCTTTTTTTTTTCTTTTTTGGTCAAGCGGAAAATTCAATAAAACTTAAAGAGAGTACCACATTAAGAAAACAACCAG
>CM033799.1:28380630-28443923 GCA_019656835.1 Rhododendron ovatum
AGTTTTGGATACTAGAGCACAAGAGCTCGCAACCTAGTCAAGCACTTGTCTGATATTCAGGCTATCTCTAATTACAAATTCTCTCATCGCGATGGGCATGTCCATAACAAACACGAGGTCTTCGATGCGTTCCGCTCCCATCCTGACAAGGTGGTCGGCGCATTGATTGGCCGAACGAGAGATATGCCCAATCGTAGTGTTAGTCTGAGTCAGTAGGACATGGATTTCATTGATCAGCATACTCTGAGGGTGATTGCCTGGATTTCCTTCCGTGGTGAGGTTCACCGCTACGAGAGAGTCAGATTCAATCTTCACATTTTCCAGCTTCCTTTCTAGTATGACTTCCAGCCCCTTGTATATACTCCATAGCTCTGCCTCCAAGCTTGAATGAAAGCTTCGCTTGCCATAGTATCCCATGATCCAATCTCCCATATGATTTCTGAATAATCCTCCAAACCCTCTTGTTCCATTCGATTCATACCAGCATCCATCCATATTCAATTTGATATAACCTTTGGGAATCCAAGCCAATAACCAACGATTAATAACTAATTTGTTCTAATTTGTACTATTTTACTCACCTTCTTTGTTGTTTTTGGTATTTTGATTGATTATTGTTATGACGGAATTGAGGAAGATTGACGATACTCTGACGGATCTGCAACTGGGTCTCCTTCACTGGAGGATAGTTTCTCCTGGGTTCGGAGATTCATCCAAAAGTCGCTTCCATCGACAGCTGCACCACTCCTTCTTTACCTGCCTGTCGGGCGAAAGGAGGAAGAGCTTAAAGAGCTAGGTTTGTTTGCCTACATTCATAAAGACTGCCTAAGCATACTTTTTTGGATCCAAACTTCTTTGTTCTTTCTAAGCATGTCGGGCAGGTCCTGAGGAGGATATAGCTTTTGAATCAAGGAATATAACAAAACCCTGAAAACAATTCTAGATGGGAAACTCCTGCCTCAAAATCCATAGTCCAGAGACAGAGAAGGACATTTAAAGTCTTTTCCGATGAGCATGGGGGTTGTTGGTCTGAGACTCAGTAGTAGAAGACTTAATATAAAAGAGGAATTTCAAGGCGGATCTCTATCTCTGAAGGGCGGCATCACCACCTTGCTAAGTTACAAATATAGTTCCAGTTGTCCATAAACCTACTTGGGTCAATTGTGGCACCGTTGGTGAAAGTCTGTAAACCCGTGCGGGGTAGGTTGCTTCGTCCTTCAGGTTAGTAACCCGTAAAGTGCATGGGCTAGAGACTTCTAGTACGGTTGTTGGTTGGTTGTATCGATGCTAGCAATGATTGTTGATGCTTTTCAGTTTCTTGTTTGATTCTTTTTGCCAAACTTTGAAATAGATTTTCTATTGCATAATAGACATGGATTTAAGCACAGCAATGGTCACTAGTGCTGTAGATGATTTGTTGAGTACAAATGTTTATTGCAAATGAACAAAATTTTTGGCTTATCACCATTAACTTATTTGGTTTTCAAATTTATCACATTGAGCTTTCTCCTTTAATAAATTGAAAAAATCCTAGGTGTAATAGTGAGAATATATTATCTAAGTATGTATTTGATTCTTAATTGCACGAAGCGGGAGCGGGGATGGGAGCGGGAGTGGGAGCGGGGGAGCGGATGATCATATAAGTGTGGGAGCGCCGTCGGGAGCGTCTAGTAATTTTTTATTAAAATAATAAATGTTGTTATGTTTTTATATTATTCTACCCCTAAAATTGCAAAACCTAAAAATTTCCATTGATAATATTCAACATACATGACCACATATGGCATACAGCATAACAAAGAACTAGAATGTACTGGTTTCACAATCACCAAAACAAAGAACTTTCCTCATTTCTTTTGTCTTTTTCCTCGTGCTTTTTCAAGTCGCATTTGAGCTTGTGTTTTTTCTGTCAAAGCACTTGGAGGTTGAGTTGATGAAGTCATGGCAACGGAAGTAGAACTAGAACCCGGGCCAGTTGATGTGGGAGTAATGACAGCCTGGACAGCATCATCGTCGCTATCCAAAAGTATCACATTTTCTCTTTCTCCCACTGTCGGCATAGGTTCTTCAATGTTTGCATCTCCATCAAACACATCCCAATTTTTGAACGACTCATAATCAGCTCTGTACCTCGATAGTAGCCTATGATTATAGTGCACGAAGACTAACTTTTCTGCTCGATCACAATTTAACCGGTTCCTCTTCACACTATGGATATGTGAGTAAGTGCTCCAACACCTCTCCGCACAAGATGTGTTAACACCTTGGGACAACACTCTGAGTGCAACAGAATACAACTCAGGTGCGGGCCCACCATACATATGCCACCATGGCAAGGTTTGCATGGTGGCTCGATCTTTAATTGCTTGAGATTGTGCGAAAACACCCTTGTCACTAACAAAATCACTTATCTGATGCCTTATTTTAGTAGCTTCACTCGGATCAATAATCATTTTGTCAATTGCATCAAGATAGCCCTTTTGAAACTCCAAATCACAATGAGGTTTCATTCTCCTCACACCACCTGGAGCAGGTTTTGAAAGCCAAGAATGGGTGTAGTATTTGGGAACAAGAACATAAGCAAGGCAATGCAAAGGAATGTTCATCCTGTTCCACCTTTCCACAACGATTTGGTGAACCAAATTGTAAACCACGGGATCAATTACAAGAATATCTTTGAGCTTCCCCAACATGGTGTCCATCTGCTCATAAACCTCCCCAATAATGGCTTGATCAGTGTCACAAAACCTGAGCATCTTATATATGGGTTTTGTAATTTTGAGAACTCTCTTGGTTTTGCTCCAAAAATCCTCATCCATCACTGTTTTCTTGACTATGTCATGCTGATTTGGATTTGATGAGCTTCTTCTCAAGGTCTCCCAATGGTTGCTTAGAGCCATAGCAACCAAAGAACTTCTTACTGTTACCAGCCGTTGCATTACTATGAAAACATGCCCAAATCTAGTCTTCTTTGTTTTAAGAAGCTCCAAATCAGAGAAGGTTTTGTATAAAAACTGACATGAACCATGATTCTTTATATACTTCACCACTGCTTTGCCTTTATTATAGCTCTCATTGAAGAAAGATAGAGATGGATCAAAACTCTTACCAATATCTTTCATCAACAAATTCAATGTGTGAGCTAAGCAACCGGACCAAAAGATGTGTGGATGTTTGTCTTGAATTATTGCCCCTACAGCCTTGCAATTGGATGCATTATTAGTGATAACCTGCAACATGTATGTAATACTTGTTCAGAATTTGAGATTAGCATGAAAAAAAATTGATCGATGATCGAAATAAACAAAAAAGCTACTACCTGCACCACGTTGAAGGGCCCAACAAAATCGATGGCCTTGAAGATGAACTCAGCAATATTGAGTCCAGTTTTCTCTATTCCAGAAACATCATGCCCATTTACAAAAAATAGCTTTACCACCTGACACAGCCATGGTGTTAATCAACTGTTGGTTTTTTAAATTTGACCAACCATCTGAAGCAATAGACAATCCATGTGTGCTCCAATCTTGCATTATAAGGGTAAGGGCACGCTGCACCTTGCTCTGTTCTTTGTCCAACAAAGAAGTTCTTATCTTCTCATAGTTGGGGGCTTTGTACCCCTTTGGTGCATTATTGATGCCAGTAACCATATCTGTCCAAAAAGGGAACCTCGCAACATTGAAGGGAATGCCATTAACATAAAAGCATCTGGCAACCCTCTGGTCCACGTCCTCCTTGTCATTGATTTGAAAAATGTCTGCAATTGTTTTCTTCATACCAGGAGAGGACCCATTATCTTGTATAACCTGCAACAACCCAAATTTTTTCAGTTTTAAGCAAAGTAGCAAACTAAGATAAAATTCAGCACTTGTATTAACAGTTTAACACTACACTCCGAAATATAGATTACAATACCTTTGGCCTTTGAAGTTTTTTGGCCCTAGCGTTTCCACCAAAGATTCTTTGTGCATCTTCTTCCTCCTGTTTCAGCAATTCCCTCATTTCTTGGCTCACCTTCGGGCATAGGTTTACCCCTGCTTTCTTTTCACCAGGTTTTACGCCTATCAAATGGGCACGAACTCGTGAATAAGACCCAGTGAGATGCGTAGTTCAGCATTCAAAATTACATAGAAACTTTCCAGATCCACCACTTGCAGCTTTCTTTTCACCAGGAACTTTGGTAACGTATTTCCAAAGTGGGGTAGCCGATGGCTCTTCAATCTCTTGATCTTCTTCATCTTCTGAATATATGTTTTGACTAAGATCCATGGTGAATCTGAAGTGTGAATCAGAAAATTTTGGTCTCCTTTTTCATACTGTGGTGATATGTGTTTATATAGGCATAGGGTAGAACCGTAGAAGACTTTTTTTCCTTGGCAAGTGCCATTCTGCACTTTTTCGAGGATATTGGGAAGCTTCAGTGGCTTCAATTTTCTCTTTATCCTATATGCCCTTTGAGTTTCTTAGAAAAAAAGATCCAGCTAATAATAACTAAGTGTATAAAGTACGTTTGGATGTTTATATACAAAATATTAATATCTAAGTCACGTATAATTTAATAATGAATAGGTATATTTTATAACTAAAGTGTATAAAGTAGGTTTGCATATAATTTAATAATGAATAGGTATAATCTAAGTCACATAATGTGTGTGCAGGGTGAGCGTACGGTATCATGAGCATGAGTACGTTTCCTAACCGCATCATATTTCGTTAAATTATAGGTTGAACTTAGCTTGTTAGAGTATGAGAAATGTAGATTATTATTTGTGATCATGAAATCATAGGATTATATAGAGTAAGATTCAATGTGACGCTCATTAGTTAGTTAACTTAGTTATACTATGTTTTGTTAGTGTGACAAAGGGAGATCATTATACGAGATCATGGCTAGTATGGGCATTATAGATTCAACGGGGATTATTATTTGTGATCGTGAAATCATAAGATTGAGACATAGAGTAAGATTCAATGTGACGCTCATTAATTAGTTAGTTGTAATGTGCTTTGTACGAGTATGACAAATGGAGATCACTATATGTGATCATGACTACTATAGGCATTATAGGTTGAGCTTAATTAGCTTAATTGGAGTATAACAAACGAAGATTATTATTTGTGATCATGAAATCATAGAATTGAAAAATTAAAATATCGAATCTTTATGTAAATCATTCCATTAATAGCTTGCTTCTTTTATTTGCCAAATTCACTCATGATCAAGTTACAACCTAAGATCTCTTCCCCTCGAAAGCTTGCTTTGTTTATTTGCCAAATTCTTCACTCCGTCAATAGCCATTTGACCAGATCTTTATGTAAATCATTTCACTATGTATGGTCGTTTCAATGAGACCTTAATTCAAAAATATAGGAGAATAGAATCTTATCAAGGCTTTTCTTGTTTGAATAATACAAGAAATCATTATTTGTGATTGCGATTTGTTAATTCTCTTTCATGTTTGTTGACCACAATTATGTGGAAATCATAGATAATTTTATTTTGAAAGTAAACCTAAAGGAATTTAATTATTTGTAATGATGAAACAATTTTATAATGAGGCTCATTTTTCACTGTTCTATAGCTATTACTGCACACACATGCCAATAAATTAAAATTATTATATTTGATTAAATACAATGGCAAGCAATTGACTTTTACACTTTCCAAAAATCTACCAGCTATTCTTCTTTTTTTTCAAACGGAAATAGAAGCCGTCTTTGAATTTGACTTTTATACTTCCCCAAAAATCTACTACTAGCCATCTGTCCATCTTCATTTTTTCCGATAGCCATCTGTCCATCTTCTTTTTTCCCAAACGGAATAGAAGGGCTCTGCCATCTACATACAACAGAGAAACAGAGAGAGAGAGAGAGAGAGAGAGAGAGAGACATATGATCCACCGCGGCAGAGAGAGAGAAACGGAAACTGAGAGAGAAGTAACACCGCGGCACGGCGCACCGCCCAGCTCTCCCCCTTCCCAAATCGATCTCTTCTATTTCCCTCCAATTCCTCCACCATCCCTATCTAGTGAAGATAGAGAGAGATGATAAATTGACGCTGCCGGAGGCCCATCGCCGGAGAACAACCTGTATGTATTCCATTCGCCCTTTGTTTATGTGAATCGCTCCGATCGATCTGGTTTTGCTTCGAATTTGGGCGTAAGTCCCAGTCTAGGTCAGGAGCGTGTTCCCGTCATGATTGGAACGCGTTTCCAGGCGTTTCCGAGGACGAAACCGCGGTTCTCAGCAAGAAACGTTGCCTGATGAGGCGTTTCCTGCAACTAAGATTTGATTAAGTACCCCCTTTTCTTTCTATCGTTCCTATGTTTTTCTTGGTTTCTAATCTTAATGTGAAGTGTTTGTAATTGTTTTTAGAGGAGAAGTGAAATCCTCATGCTTGCAATGGAGAAAGGCATTAACTGTTGCTTCTCTGCTTCAGCATCAAATGTGTACATTTATTTCATTACTATCGCTATTGCGCTTGTTGTGATACGGGTTTCGTATGTCATATACCGGAGTAGCAAACCACTTCAAACTAAGTCTCCACAACCTCTTAGTACTCTCATTGTTCTCGGTTCAGGTTTGCTCATTTGTTTGAAGTTAATTCCTTATGTTTGGACGTACTTGGAACTACCTCTTAACTTACTGATGGAATCGATCCTAATGTAGGAGGTCATACAGCAGAGATGCTCAATCTGTTATCCGTGCTGCATACAGACAGCTTTACTCCTAGATTGTACATTGCAGCCGCCACAGATAATATGAGTCTTCAGAAGGCACGCTTGTTTGAGAATTCCATGATTGACAAGGTAGATTCTGTTAGAACTTAGAATGTTGGTATATAAATATTGTTTCTTATGTAAATACAAGTAAAACTCCTGGTTCATCACGGGAACAATTCCATCTTTTTCCTCCATATGCTTGCATCTATCTCCTTATTATTTTGGGGGGTTGCTGTAGTCTCCTGCCACCCATCATCTAGTATTGTATCTGGTTTCTATTGATTAACAAGTCTTGTGCCATTAGAGCATCTCAGGCTCTTGCCAATTTTTTTATACTCAAAACTTTTGGGTAAAAAACGCTTAGACTCTCGCCACTTCTTGACTCAAACCTATACCCATCTGAGATTTTGAAGTTTAAAACTTCTTTCTAAATTTTCTGTACTCAAATTACTCAAATCAAGGGAGACTTAAAATTTTCAGTCAAATTTTGGAAGGTTAATTTGTGTCTTTCTGAATTTAAAACTACGTGATTAGTGAAGCTTTTACTTAAATTTACACTTGGATATGAGTCTTCCCACTAGAGTGTTCCATATAAAATCAAGCTTTTAATGAGATTTGTACTTGAGTTTGAGTCAAAGCTAAAGGTTAGAGATGGTCTTATGAGGCTAAAGTAATTTCGGACTATTTAACCTTTGACGAAGGACATTTATACATCTTGTGCTAGAGTGCACCTGTAGCTTGCTGCTGTTCGGGAAGATCAAGAAGGATTTTCCATGGAAATAAAAGTAAAAAAAGTTCTATCAATTTGGTCTGACAAGTTGTGATAATGTCAATATTGGGATTTTTTCCCGCTAGTAGAATATGCATGTAACTTTGTGTGTCAAATTGAGAGAGGATTCTTGTTTTAGGATGGAGAAGACACTGTAACACGACTCCAATCCCATTCCAAAATGCTTACAAGACTCAGCAAATCAAAGTTCCTCAAAGATGAAATTTTACATTTGTTTACCTGTTGAGTTCTATCCCTCATTCTGAAATTTCAGGAATTCAGAATGGCTGCCCTAAAATGTAAGCTATCGCTTGTTTCAGGTACTCTATTATATAAGGTATAAGGATTTATATAACTTATTAATAATTGCATTTTGAGAACTAGTAAGAAAACTGAAGAAGTAACTAGTGAGATAGGAATTAGATGTAAATCTGATGTTTTGGCTGGAAATGTGCCTTTGCAAATAGGAAAATGTAAGAAAATTAACATTACCGCCTGATACTATCTGATATCTGCTAAAGATAACATATATATGAATGCAGTTGCAGAGTTCCAAAGGTGTAAACTTAAGTTGCTGGTCTTTTTGTGGTTGTAGTAAACTTGAGTTTCATCCAGTTTCATATGTCCGCTTATTTAGTGCACGGAAGTTCCATTCATTGTCATTGCAAGCTTTCATCCTTTAAGTGTCTGCATGTTGCTACGATATTACTATACTCTTACTAATGTCGCATGTCTACTGTTACTTATCAGAAAAAAAATGTCGCACGTCTACTGCTGAGTGCTGATGAAAATGCTTCAGCTCTTCCTAATTAAACTCGCTCCTGGAATTGGATTTGTTTGGAGGTTCAGTTTATGTTTCTTTGACATGCCTGATGTTGTTGAATACTAAAGAGTCCCAACTTCACTTGTTCAAAAAAGACTGGTGGAAATTGAAGTTAGGGAGCTTGGCACTATTCACTTCCACTTATATTTCCTCTGATTTTGTGGTTTGTGTTGGTGTTTTTGTTTTCCCCATGTGTTAGTAGGGACATTAGCACTGATAGAAGGTAAGATAAGAATAAAGGTGGTTTAGACATTTCTATCATAGATCAGCCAATGGGGTAATTAGGAGTAGCGATATGGTTACATAGATAGATGCACCAAATAGACTTTAGAGATGGTAGTGCAAAGAATAAAGGGTTTTTGGATATCACGGAAAACAATGCCCTTGCCAGAGCTCCATGAAGAAAACGGATGCATGTAGACGCTCCAATTGATTGGGGATTAAGGCTTGGTTTCTTTGGTTTGTTTTGTTAAGAGGGACATTTACTGTAGTTCTACACATGGAGAAAGAGCACTTTAGTGGTATTATGTGTCATGGTTTCGAGGAATTTGAAATCCAGAAAACTCTCTTTGTATAGCTTATGAAGTTTCCTCAACATAATTGGATTATGCTTGCTTTTTTTTCTTGTAAATAGTACTCGGATAAGTTATCTACTGCATCGGGGATCCTCTAGTTTTTTCCGGTTACTATTGACTTATTATATGTTCAAAATAGTTTTTGGTTCCTGTAGACAGGGGTGCTAGAAAATGCCCAGTTTATGCAAATATACCGAAGCCGTGAAGTAGGCCAGTCGTACTTAACTTCTATCGGGACAACCTTAATGGCTATTGCTCATGCTCTCTGGCTAATGATTAAAATCAGACCCCAAGTGGTACTAAATCTCTACTGTACCTGTTGCTTTTTGTTTCAAGGATACAGCTGTGTTTTTGTCTTAGTTTATATCTTCCATTTCAATATCCTATTTGATAAATTCTTTTTTTGGATTCTTTTGATAGATTCTATGCAACGGCCCTGGAACTTGTTTACCTCTATGTGTGATTGCATTCTTTTTCAAGGTTAAGACACTTCGATTTCTGCTAGCTTTATACATCAACTTGATTTTTGATTTCTGTAAATAGGCGATTAAGTTTATTGAGAAACTTTTGAATGTTGTTGACAGGTTGTGGGTATTAGATGGTCATCTACCTTTTATGTTGAGAGTATAGCGAGGGTGAGGAGGCTATCTTTAACTGGCTTGCTTCTCTATGAGTTACACATGGCGGATAAATTCTTTGTACAATGGCCACAACTACAAAGGAAATATCCTCGGGCTCATTATGTGGGTTGCCTCATGTAGTTGATTCGGTACTACTTCGTTGTGATTACCCTCACTTTGACCTCCCAATTATTTTCTTGTTTAACTAGCATTTTTTGAAGTATAGTCTTCTAGGTTTTTATGTTATTTTTAAGCTATTAACGTGGTTACTGTGTTACTGAAGAGTGTATTACCACCGGAGGAGGAGAAAAGTTGATTAGTTAGTGACGTGCACCTTTTCTTATTAGTTCTACATAAGCACCACTATGAACAACCACTACTACTGCTTACCCTTCACCATCACTATCACTATCATAGCCACTTGCACCATCATTTTCAGGGCTGAAGCAGCCGTTTACCAATGAGTACATTTTTGCCTGCCGAAGCAAACGGAGCGTGAGTCGCAATAAGATATTTCAAAAATGTCCAGTTTACACAGTTGCTGTCCAAGCAAACAGAGCACGAGTCACAATAAGAGAATTCAAAAGTGAAATTTGATGGAAGATACCTCTAGAGGCTTTAATAATGATTTGTACTAATGTAGTAACTTTCGAATTAGATTTATCATTTTTTAAATGGTTCATGGCTGTTTTTGGCCACTAACTCCTAAATTTGATCTAGCTTTCTGCTTTAGGTTTGAATATCATCCTGGGATTTTTGTAACGGAGACGAGCTGACGGATGGCTCATAATGTACCTACAATTGGTTAACATTTGTGCTTGACCGTTGCCATATTTTTTGGATGTGTATCATATGCGTCCCCAAAATGTTTTGATTCATAAAGGAAATGGTATAAATCATATTGCTAAAAAAGTTACGATTTTAGTGTAAAAGATATGACAACACCAAGATGTTATATCCTGGTGAAAATGTTACGAATCATAAACGTTACCAATTTTATTGCTGAAAAGTTACGATTTTGTAGTGTAAAAATTACGATATGCCCCAAGATGTTATGAGTTCTAATACAAATGTTATGAATTCTATTGTCAGAGAGTTACGAGTTTTTAGAACGAAAGTTACGAAATATACCAAAATTTTATGAAGTGTCACAATATGAATCATGTAATAAATGCATAGTGTACACACTAATAAAGGGGGTGTATTATTGACTTTTCCAAACATTATTATTCCATAGGGCAGAGCTTTTATTTGTAGAGATGTCCATTAATTGTGAAATAAGCTTGAAACTATTTCCGGTAGTTCCATGTTCAGAGGTTTTGTTGGAGATGCTCTTAAACGGGTCTTTTTCTTGGTAAGATGCACAAAGCTTTGAGCATATTTGTGATAACTGTGGATACAGATTTTACATTTTGGCTTCACATTTTGCTACAGATTTTAAATTCAAAATTCTAGTAGAAGTTGAAAAAATGGTATGTTCCAACTGCAAGATTTTGAGAATTTTTTTCATTTTTTGAGAATTTGAATGTAGAATTCCAAAAGCTACTCAAATCCAGCTTTGAAATTTTGAGAAATTCATTCATTTTTTAGCTATTTAGAATATGTAGAATCCAAGTATTCGTTATCTAGAATCTTCGGCAAACACTCTTTTCAAAAGCTAGAATTTCAAAATCTGCAAAAAAATTCCCGCAAACATGCAAAACTCCGTTTCAATTCTCGCTTTTTAAATTTCAAGTCTTTAACAGTTTGGATTATTGGATGTTTTTGAAAGAAGCTTTTACGCTCGCACCTACATTATGTGAAGTAGCTTTGAAATTTTTAGAATTTCATTTCTTTTTTAGCTTTTCAAAATCTGTAGAATCTGAGAATCTTTTATTTAGAATTTTTGGTTGACACTTCAAATTTATTCTATAAAGCTAGAATCTCAAAATTTGCAAAACATAATTTCTCGTAAACACGCACTAAATGACAGTTGAGAGCAAGAACAACCGGTCTTACTGAAGAATAATGAGACGTAGGTTCTGAAAGAGTTGATGAATGAGATTGTTGAGGCGTTTAAATCACCACTACAACACCTCTATAAAGCACCTCTTGTACTAAGCCTCCTTGACCTGACGTGGGTGGTGTTACTTCTCAAAACCCCAAGGTCAAGGGTGTTCAAGGCTTGGTTAAGGCCAAGATCCAAAAGAACAAGGAAAATAAAGCACCTCTTGTAACTAGTTAAATGACACTTCCTAATGCAGGAACGCCGAAGCTGAACACGAATGGGAGCTGGTACGAGAGCAACGGAAAATGCTGAAGGCAGATGGGTCCTAGGCTTCTATGGCAAGTTTGGCTGCAATTCTATCATATTCTGGAGATAGGAAGGGGTCATGTCAAGATTGAGGCCGACTCTCAACAGGCCACGATTATGGATGGTCCTCCTCAACATAGCTCGCAATGAGCAGCTATTATTCAAGATGCCCAAATGGCCCAATATTCCTAGCCCATTCAAATCTACAATCAAATCAGAGTGCAGACGATCGCTGGGCACGACTGTGGGCGGAACAAAATGAAGAGCTTATTGTGTGCTGATTGATACTCCCCTCATCGCCATCGGTCAGACATTTTGTTCTTGAAGACATCAAGGGGCAGGGCAGGCTGGTTTACTTAGGGATTAGCCCCTGTTCCCTTGTTGCATCTTTGCTTTTGTTTTTAGGTTGTTCTATTTCCTTTCTGAAGTATCAAAAAAAAGTTCTTTTTTTTCTTCATCTTCAAAACATTATATATATTGGGAATTGATTTTGCCACTCTCCTTTTTGTTAATATCACTCTTCTTCTGTTACGAAACAAATCATCTAATAAGACGCATAGGGGAGTTAACAAAATTGTTGGGTTCAAACTCTGTTTGGTTTGTGGAACAAATTTACAACTACCTTGTCAATTGGCATGCAGTGTTGTCGCGTGTGTTGACACTAATTTGTTCTAAGAATCTTATGCTTGATTGTATGTATATAGTAACCATTGTTTGTTGTCAAAGTTTGTTTCGCATTGATCAGTTATGGTGTCCACGTCTTCAACCTGGCCAGTAAGGCGGCCTCTTAATTACTCAGTATAAATGTATTTCGAATTGATTCTAAAAATATTAAACTCGTGATTTTAACATTAATATCCTCATCCCCTTCTTTTTTAAGAAAAAACACCACACATAGGTACTCTTTTGAAAAGAATGTAAATTATCTATTTTGGGGTTGCCCATTTATACTCTCGATTATGACATGTTTGGATTAAAAACTTGTTGAATGCAAGCATTGGTTATTTCTCCCATTTTTTACATGAAATATTGGAGTATATTTATGTTACTAGTTTACTACTTCCACATTAGGGACTATTTCCTTGAGCTAGGGGTTGCGGACGCTTGAATAGCTAATCTAGTGTGACAAATGTTGTTGTAATTCTATTCATATAGAGTTTGATATTATTTATCTCTCCACCTAAAAAAAGTTGGTGAATATTATCCACTGAAAAAGCCACATCCCCCAAGGTACCCTAACTAGTATTTCTAAGCGTTGATGGAACAACTTGCAAAGACTGGCTTTAGGCGTGCTCTTTTGCTCAATTAATTGTTCCATATGAGAAATTTCACACAAGAAGGGTGAAAAATAGAAATATATATATAAAATTCAACATTAGGGCACCGCCACGGGATGCCCCAGACCATTTCTCCACCACACAATCTGGTGCGATCTAAAAGACTAAGTGTGTAGATCCTATAACAATGTGTGATGAAGAAGAGTTCTGGGTGACAATGCCCCATTGACATTAAATAATTACTTAGGAAAAGAAAAAAAAAAGAAGAACCTGGACCATAGATGAAAGCCGAAAAGAACCCAAAAAATAAAAATATAAAATTCACCGTATGCGGACTTTTGCTGACTTGGAGGGATTTGCTGCACTTGCAAAACCCTCCAACCACGGAAAAAATTTCAGTGCCAAGCGGATATATCCTACATGGTACCCGTTCGCGTATCCGAATTGTCTATTGCGTATTTAAACAGCTTAGATTTGGAGAAAGAGAGAAAGTGTTGGAATGAGAGAAGAGAGAGGGTTTCAATCTGAGCCGTCCAAAAGTGTATCGGACGACTCAGATGCGCCGAACGAATATCACATAAGATATACCCTCTCGGTGCTGAAAAATCACTCTCCAACCACAACCTTCCTTCTTCTTCTTTTTTGATCGGTAGCACAAACCTTCTTGATGTGACAAAAGGATATAATGTTAGGGAGTAATATTTATTTCAAAATTGTGATATTCAAAAAAATCAAAATAACTCATTTTATTTAACTAAATAGATTAAAGGATACAATAATACTAGCAGTTAAGTATATAAGTTATAACCATATAAAAACACTTACTCTCACTCTCAAAATAGTGGTGGGTCCCGCACAAACTAGCATCACTATTGTGAGTGAGTGTGTATAATTGCTCTAGTATGCACAGGATACATCACTATTGTGAGTGAGCATGCGTAAGTGTTTATGGTAGCATTGTTATAATACTAGTACCAAAAACACTTGAACACACATCACACAAACCCTACACTTGATATGAATGATTTTATATACAAGTGTTTGTGATTATAAAATTATTATAAATGATATTTTTGATATTTGTAGAGGAAACAATTGGTGGTGAAGACAAAAACTCCTACCAAGGTGCACTGAGCTATGGTCAGACAGGGAACGCGAGAATTAGTTTCCAATATTTTTCCTATCCCCTTTCCCAGTGTACCAAAAAAAAAAAGAATATTTTTCCTATCCCTGCCAACGGATACTTGTGGTTGACAAGACGATAGCTTCGCCTCCTGTCCAGAAAAGAGCTCTCAGAGAGAGCTTCTTCAATGGCTACTGTGGGCTTCAATCCCACCAAAATCAGAACAACCCCATCATTCCAATCTCACAAACCCATCTCCACCTTCTTCACTTCCTTCTCGTCAAAACCCACCAAAAAACTCCCCCTCAACCTCTCCCAATCCTCTGCCAAATCACCACCCTCCCTCCGCCCTCTCCGCGGCGGTTCCATATCCGAAAGCTCCGTTTCGGCACCTTTATAAGAAGAACCAGGGACAGTTGATGATGAAGAAAAAGAAAAAGAAGGAGAAGAAGATGAAGATGAAGATAATGACGACCCAACCGCAGAGCTGTGCTATCTGGACCCAGAAGCCGATCCAAAGACCATTACTGAGTGGGAAATGGATTTCTGCTCCAGACCCATTCTTGATATCAAAGGAAAGAAGATCTGGGAGCTGGTGGTTTGCGATAGGTCTCTCTCTCTCCAGTTCACCAAGTACTTTCCCAATAATGTCATCAACAGTATCACTTTAAAAGACGCTATAGTGTCCATCACTGACGAGTTGGGTGTGCCTTTGCCGGATAAAAGCCGCTTCTTCAGGTGAACTCATTGGGGGTTTTTTTGTTTTTTTTCTTTTCCTGCAGATAATTATTCGATGAGATCCTTCTGAATGGGCTAAGAGAATTGAATTCGTGGAGTTTTTATTCTCTTTAGTTTGCTTAACTGAAGAAATAATTGGAAAATAGAACATCAAGTACAAAAATGAGGAATAACCCCCAGCAGAGACTGGTGGGATTCAATACAACATTTTGTTCGTTTGCGTTTGATTGTGTCATAGCTCTCTAATTTGGATTAGGTTGATCGTTGGATAAGTTGTGTTGCTGATATTGACCCTAAAAGTAGTACCCTTCGCTCTGAATTCTCGCTCTACGCTCCTGCTCTCGATCCTTGTTCTCATGAATTTTAATATTTGGAGCTTCTTATCCCTAGTCTTATGCAATTTTGAAGGCCTATGTAATGCATTTTTTAATAGGGTTTCTGGAATAAAGAGAGCACTAGACGGAGGCAGTGTCAGACATGAGCGTTGTAATCTTTACTGCGTATTGTGGACCGTTTTTCCTCTTCCTGTGATGTAGGCTCAGACAATGAACCACATACCTCATGTCTCATGTTATCCATGTGATTTTTCTTTTCTTTTGATTGTTTGATTTGACCAAGTTCTTGCATAACCTTTTTACTTGTTTGGATAAGGGTGTGGAGTCTCGAATCCATGGGGAGTGCAATATGTGGGTTGGGTTTGAACACTTGCATAGGATTAGCTGGTGTTTGAAATGTCTATGAATAGGAATGTGTAGGAATACTGGAGGATCAGGGTGAACCCTGAACGGGGAAATGGGATGGACCAGGGTATTGGTGTCAGGTTGGGTGTTTTGGGTCTCATGGTTGTAATATCCCCAGTACACTGTTGATTATCTATCTTGTGGATAGGCTGGTGGGGGCCCAGCTATGTAAATCTCTGGCGTCACTGTTTCTTTGGTGTGTGCGTGGCTTTGCTTCTATATGTGGTCGGGGACAACGTTCGCAACAATTTCATGAGTTTTTGTTATTGCATGATATAGATGAATGACATTGATTGGTTTTGGTCTATCATTTGTAGGTCACAAATGCAGACAAGGAATTAAACCTATTCCAAGTAAACGGGTTGGTTTTCTCTCTTTTCCCTTTTAGTTATGATTTTTCATCTATCCATGGACTGCTACATACCATAACGGTGAAGTTCAAAATTCGTAGGTGTGATAAACGCACAGAAGTATTAATCGTTGCTCTTAGTAGAAGGTTGCAGTGTACTTTCCAGTCTGTCCAGCCTTGGACATAGTTAACTAGTAATTTTCTTTGACTCTTTGCATATCTTCATTGAACGACATGGGCCCTAATCTGAAGAACATGATGAGGGTCTTGAAACCTAGCTTGCCTCTTTAACGAAGCTTTTGTCTTAGGAGACAGTCTGTAGTTGCGAGACAAATTGTGTACTCTTACTTCAAAAATTATGCAATGCTTGCTTTCCTAAATCATATTTAGCAAATGATCTCGGGTGTATGTCTGTACGCAACCTTTCCTTTTCAGACCCCATTGGTGGGGACTAAACCAGGTTTTTTTTTTCCAACTCGATGGATTTCACTCTAGAAGAAAATACCACCAAGAGTAAATGCTTTGTAGAACTTGATACGTAGCAGAATATATGGAAATTGCTATTGGATTTAAATTTTGTTGCTTCCGGTCTCGAAGCAGGGGTGCATCCACAGTACTAATCGAACTACAATAAATATCCAGCTAACTTATGAGTTTACAAAACATTAGATCTCTTCCCAGATTCGTCAATTGCAACATCCAAAACTAGTTTATGAACCCGGGCGTCCTCTCCGCTTATTGCCAATTGGTTTTTAGTTGGATGCCTTAACATGGTGTTAGAGCCAGGTTTTCAGAGGCTTTTGGACAAGACTCTCTTCATTGATTGACCTTTTGTTCGTGCCTTAAGCGCACGTTGTATCGTTGTGATCCCTATGTTATTGCCCATTGTTTACCTCTCCGCGTGCAAGCCAAGGGTCGCACGTGTGGGGGAATGTTAGAGATTGTCCCACATTGGTGAATTGTAACCGCCAAAGGTAGTATATGAGCTTGGGCGGCCTCTTCACTCATTGCTAATTGGTTTTAATTGGATGCTTTAACACATAACATCTTTTCGTGAGAAACTAAAACATGAAGTTAACAACTGGGTCAAACCGAACCAAAACCGAATAGAGCCTTAAGTCCCAATCAATTTGGTCGGCCACATGAATCCATTTTATCTATTGAACTTGCTCTGTCGATGGCATCGTGTTCCATAATGTTCAAGAAATCTATATCTTTTTGAATTATTGCCTCTAATGTCAATTTTGGTCTACCCTCCCCTTAGGGTTACCCTCAATCGTTGCCATATCAATCCTAACTATTGCATTGGTCAATCTGTAATAGACATGTCCAAAGCACCTTAATCTATTTTCTCTCATTTTATCTTCTTTTGGTGCTACCCCTACCATTCCCTGAATGTTCTCGTCTCTAATTTTGTCTCGCAAAGTCTTACCACACACTCATCTTACTCACATAAGTTAACATTTGGGCCCTTATCTAGATTCGCAACGGCAGATTGATCTTTTGAGTGCTAGAAGTAGATCTAGGGACCGTATGAGAACCTAAGGATGGCTGTTGATCATTGGCTGTGGATGTGGGCAACAATGGGTTGTTCATCTCTTGGCTCTCATCCATAAGATGCATGCTTTCGTTTTCTTTTTTGTATGCCGCATTTGACGGAGGTAGTTTTCAAATGGTTTTTCCCCTCTTGCAAAAAGACTTCTTTTCGAAATTGTGTTTATTAAAATCTACCTATTCATCTGCTTGAGTCTCATGCATTTAGGATAGAGACAATTTCCAACCATTGGTGATGAGTAGAGGCCAATCAGTGGATTACCTTCCCACTCAGTACCTTAGCCGTCGGACCTGTCTGTGGTGACACAAGGATTGAGCCTTTCCATAAAGTCATTCATGGTTCTTGGACCTATACCAAGTGGCAACTCTGAGTTTTGTTGAGTGTTTGTTAACCAAGTATTTGTGGTGTTGTGCCCAGTCATCATGCGCAATCAAGTGTACCCACTCGGGGTAGTCACTCAACCGTTCCACCCGGGGACGGCGGCGCTCATATTAGCGACTGTGCTGGGGATAATTATTTAACATGGTATTAGAGCAAACCAATGGAAATGTTGCTCACATTCCAACTAGATTCATCAATAAATTTTCCATTCTAATTGGTGAAATAAATAGTTTAGTACATGTATTACTCATGCCTGTCTTTTGAACTCTTCATTTGCTGCACCCCATGTTTATACCGATTGTGACCAATAGAATTTCAGTGAACCACCACCTGCATCAGCGTGCAACGGGTGAAAGTTCCATGTAGTAGAATATTCTTAACAGTAGTTTTGCTACTTTGTTTCACATGCCTACTGTTCTAATTTTGCTACGTTTGCTTGGTCTAAATACCAGTGTCTATCACTACTTCTGTGGCTGGAAGATCAGTACGAAACTGTATATATACGTCATCCTGGCTTTCAAAAAGGAGCGAAACCGCTTCTGGCACTAGATAACCTGTTTCCTATGCAACTTCCTGAAAATTTGTTCGGTGACAAATGGGCTTTTGTCCAGTTACCTTTTTCAGGTACATTCTTATGACATTGCTTTAAAGTTTGAGGTTTTCATCTTCGCTTTCTTTTCCTTGATCTGTCTTTTGTTTTTGGTAAAGAACATGTTCGTTATCCTCATCTGTTGGTTTGCATCCATAAAGTCAATTGAAAATTGGAAATGAAGATGTCAATTTTCATTCTGCTTTAAAAAAGTGGGGTATTTTTTTATTGGAAGAGTGGTGTATTATGTCCTAACTACTCAGCAATCCCTACCCTATAAACAATCCAGTTTCAGTTGTTCACTTATCCTGGAAATAAAGGACATCATTTACAATTTGTAGCATTTCGTAGCAACATGGTTAATAGTTTCCCGTTTCAGTTGTTCAGCAGGAGGCCTCTTCCTTAGAGACAAAGTATGTCTTTGGTGCAAATATAGACTTGGATCTTTTGGGGATTGAAATTGATGCCGACACATTGATTCCTGGATTGGCTGTTGCATCTTCACGTGCTAAACCATTAGCAGGTATGCCAATGTGTCCCTTTGGATTTAGCATCTAAATGTCAGTAGCGTGATATCATTTTTCTTGCACTTTCTTCACTACATCCATTATACATCCCTAAATATATGGCTCATATGTTGCCAAAATCAGGATTACTCCAACAGATTTATCATATCACCTTACAAGATCTCTGTAAGAAATTTTGCTTTGTGATACTTTATATAGCACGGTAGACCATAGAATTGCCAAGAATGGAAAAATAGATTGAGAAGATTCCTGATACAACTGGGACGAAAGAAAGGAATTAAAAAAGAATCTTGAACTTTATGTATGAAAAATTATAATATCATAATACCCCAGAAGACCAGAAATTTGTAATTGGTTGGTTTTTCAATTCTGCAATTTCTAGAGTCAGTTAACTGAGAAATTATAACCACAAACAATTTTGTTCTTTGTCGACAATTTGTGTCTCATTTTGTCCTTAGTATGCCAGGAGCAGACCCTCAACAGCATTTTCATTCCCAACTAACTGATATGTTAAGCCATACAAGTGTTCAATTATCAACAATGCTTTCTTCTCAGTTCACTTCTTTGTAACCAATTTATTTGGAAATTTGGTACATCTGCCGTTTCTATGAGGAAGCCAGATAAAATTCCTTTTTTTTTTTTTTTGGTTCTCCCCTGCTGCAGGTTGGATGAATGGATTAGAAGTCTGTTCGATGGAAGCAGATGCGGCTCGAGCCTCCTTGATTTTATCAGTTGGAATTTCCACACGATATGTTTATGCAACGTATAAGAAAACCCCAGTAACAACTAGTGAAGCTGAAGCTTGGGAAGCTGCAAAGAAGGCCTGTGGAGGCTTACATTTTCTTGCTTAACAAAGTTAAACTTAACAAAAATCTCCAAGTAAAAATCCCTTCAGCTTATTGGACGCGTGTCAATCCCTTGAGCTTAAATAAAATCGAAAATTCAAATATTTTATCACGATTAATATAACTCACAGTATTAACAAATCTCGACATGTAAAAAGAAACATCAAAGCTCCGATATTTACTTGGCCTATTTAATTAACTTCTTGTCGATTTTTACGTGGCCTATTATAAGCTTCCACATTTTGCTCTTCAATCCTCTCATACAGTTGGAACTCTTTTATTGTTACGCACGCAAATAATTAATATTGTGCTGGCAAAGGAGAAAGCAGTGCTCTGGAGTACAGTGGATCTAATAATAATCATCATAATAAGTAAACCTCAACTATATATTAAGTAGTTTGAACTTTAAAAACATAAAATTCCAATTGTTCCACAAATTAAACAAAATAATCTAAGCTGAGCTGAGATGACAAACTATTCTGCCACTAAGAACAGATATATACTAGCTAGTCTATCCTCTTGGATCGATTGGATTGAGTACTGCTCCAGAGAAAAAAATTAAACCCGATCTCTCTTCCCTAATCATAAAATACGAAAGGATGATCAGCAACGAAATTATATCTCTTAATTTTTGGCAAACCCGGTGCACATCCTCCAATACACGACATTTTAGTAATAGCTGCAACCTCTGTGCCCTTCTCATCTACCTCAATACAAGCTTTCTGAAACAAGTTTAAGCCAAATAATGGGACAGTCTCTGAATTTTGCACCATCTCGGACAAGTCTCTCGGATTCGTTATTATAGACAACGATTCCCCCATGTCGTCCATGACCTTAGAAACACCAAAATCGAATGAGCATTTAAATTTTGGGATCCAAATTTCCTCAAACGTCTCTTTCGTTAACTCGAAGTACTCCCCATTCATAAATCCGGTATCGGAATTGAACTTTCCAATAAGATTTTGTAACCCATCTCGCTCTTCCGGGAGAAAAATGTACATAGAGAGTGTTGGGCTGGCAACTTTGATATGAGATTTTAAGAACCTTGAAACCATCAAACGCTCCATAATAATAGTTTTTGCAGCTAGTCATGAATGGAACTAAAACACTGCTCCCATCGAGAGATAGAATTTTCTATTTTCAATCCTCCTTGCATGAAATTTATAGTCAGAGTCCCAAATTCCTTTGAAATAAATTCCATTTGCGAGAATAAGAGTTGTATCTGGATGTACGAACCCGGGCTGGAGAATTTCTTTGAGGAGACTTCTTGAGGCAGTATTGGCCCATGCGTGAATTTCACCTACCACTTGATTAGCCTGCATATCATTGTGCACAATGAATAATGGAACATGTCATTAATTTAAGCGTCACCATGAGCATAACTATAGTGGGGCTTGCAATTTTCATCGTGTATATGAGGTAATGGATTAAGTTTTTATATGAGTTGGTGATTTAACAATTCAATATAGGTACTTATTAATTGTTGCATGCGTTGGGCCAAAATTATATAACCGTATAGTGCATTATACTAGAACACTATGTATAAATGGAGCATTTTTTTCGCATGAATTTTTTTCTAATTGTTTGGCCCCCTCAGACGGAAAATTTGTCGACAAAAAAAAGAAGAAGAAGATAGAAAATGTGAGCTCCGTCATTGACCGCCACCCTCTTTCCTAATAAAAATAAATTAATTAATTGTCTAGTTGAGAATTGGGAAACTTGTTTCGATGAAAAAAAGATGTTTTGAAGAAAACACGAATTGATGTTTTAGATCCCTCATTAGTATTTTCGAGCACGCACACACAAGATTCAAACTATTTTCTTCGGGAAGGTAAAATTCAGTTTTACACCCAACCATCAAACATGGAAAAAATTAATAGTTTCCAAAAAAAAAAAAAAAAGTAACTTCAAAAAACATTGTTTCATAACTTATATATTTTCTATCTTTTTGTGAAATTTACAACGTTTAGTTACTATACCACTTTACCAAAGAATGAAACAAGATGGGAAGCACACCCAATTCTCAAAGTCACTCAGTTTTGGAGAGAGAGAGAGAGAGAGAGAGAATTGTACCAAGCATGATTCGTTCATATATCCAACGAAGTCTAATCAAATTAGGGGATGATCTTCTCCCTTGTGATTGTTCTGTTGAGGGCTTTGTGGATCCTTTTGAGTCCACATTAGGGGTGACTCCAAAAATATACATCGACGGGACAATAAGACCTTAAATTCTAATCATTACATAGAGAAATTTAACTTTGTACCCAAATAAATACCTAGCCATGTTTTTTTATTTAACAAAACACATATCACAAACTTAATTAGTTAAACTTCTCAGACGAATGAAGTAGAAGAGACTAAAAACATACATATGCTCATGACATGGTTTTCACCACAGATTAATATACAAACTCTGACTTTTTATTATTCCACTGCATACCAAGAGAGACACTCAGAAATTTCAAACTCTTTGTTTATTTTGTGACTGCTACAATGCAGTTTTAATCTGAAGTGTTCGATTTTCTGAATCCCAGTTGAATTTAATGACAAGCAATAGAAGAAAATAAGGCATACTAGCCGAGGGAGATCCATAAAAGAAGGAAAATCCTATAGGTACCGATCAAAAGCGTAGGGAAACTGTACCGACGGCCGCGCGCGGCCGTCTCCAGCCACCGGACGGCCGATCCGAGCCGTCCAAAAATTAAAAAAAAAAAAACCTAGGGGCCCCAACACGGGAATCAACGGCATCCGATGTGTGTAGGGTGCTTGATCTAGACACCCTATTTTTTGTGTATATGCACCCTACACACATCAGATGCCGTTGATTCCCGCGTTGGGCCCCTCGGTTTTTTTTTTTAATTTTTGGACGGCTCGGATCGGCCGTCCGGTCGCCGGAGACGGCCGCGCGCGGCCATCGGTATACCGTCGATATGTAAATATCGGTGCAAATAGCACCACTCATAAAAGAAAGATTACCTTTGTTTTAAAATCAACATTGTCCGTTTCGCACTTGAAAATACCTTTTAGAACATCCTCTTTGTATTTGGGTACCAAAGGAAAAAGTTGATCGACCCAAGCTCCGTTGACCATGGTCAAAATCGGACCATTGTTGACTTTTTCAGAGGATCTACCATCACAACCGGCTGCCACCGCCATCATCTTCCTCGATTTTGAATTGATTTCGTCAACATTTTTTGACCCAAGAAAGCCCAACATATGCTTTAAAATATGGCCCGCGATCCTGCTGCCACCATGTTCAAAACCGCATTAATTGACAGTGGAGAAGAGACTATGTTGTTGCCAAAACCGTTTTGAATTTGCTTTAGCATCAGCTGATTAGCAATACGTGTGCAGAACTCCATTGTTGATCTCCTTTTTAGGGTTTGTGGCTTTGTGCTATATATTAGTATGTGCTTGTACTTATAAGAGTTTTAGGCTTTGTTGATAGGCACGATATTTTTTTCTTTTTTTTGTGGTCTCCCTGAATTTTCTTTTATTGGTCTCCCTGGATTTTTTAGGGTTGGTACTGTGCTGTGAGATGCACAACATTATAAATGCGCACCTCTGAGCCGTCGAATCGTGCATCCGATGGCTCGGATCTCAACTCGGCAACCTACGATCGAGAGCCGTTCATTACCGAGATGAGATCCAAGCCATCGGATGCATGATCCGACGACTCGGAGGTGCGCAGCACAACACTATTCCCCAATTCCTTTTTGTTCACTAGTAATATAAGTCCTAGGAGTTTAGGATTCTAAAAATAAGAAAAACGAGAGTTGGACTCAATTCTGATCATTAATGTGAAAAGGAAAGAATAAAAAATATGCTTTGATTGGTTTCGTATTGGCGGATCAAAATAAATATATATATATATATATTGGTTTCCTAATAGAAATGATTATGGCAGATCTTGTTTTCTTACTAGTTGAGAGTAACAATGCACGATTGATTTTGGGTTTTCTTTACGTAAATTATGGGGTGGACATTGTTTGAAAGTATTTGAGGATTCAATATTAATTAATTTTGGGTGTGAATAGAAATTTATTTGTTTTAGAGTCACGTGTTTTCAATGACACATGTTCGTCGTGGACAGACGTGTCTTTTACAAATAGATCTGTTCCGCCCCTTAGTGACTCTTCAGATTAGTCACCGATTGCTCCATAAATATGATTTTCCTCATTCATTTTTTGGTTGGTTAATTTTTCATACTTTTCACCGAGTGAGTCTTTTCATATGAGAGAGTACAAAACACCAAGAGGTTCGTCATGCCGTCCATTAATTGAATGTCAAGGACTTATGCAAGATGCCATCTTTGGTTGCTGGACGAACTTGTTTCTAACGATCTGCAATTATATTATCCATTCTCTGTCATATGCTGCGTATGGAGTTATTCAAGTGCTGCCAAGACCTAGTTCAATTGCTGCTGATTCGTATTCTGAGGAGCGGCTAAATGTGTCCATTAATGTCGAAAGCTGTGGTGGGGATAGTTACGGGCTCATTTAATTTTCCCATCCGATGTAATTTTCTTTTCTTTTGTTTCCTTTCCTTGGCCTTTTACTATGCCTCATCCTCTGTGGCTAGTATTTGGTCTCGTCTCGATGTACCCTTTATTGCCTATAAAAAAAAGAAACAGATTTTTACCTCTAAGTACAGAAAAGTGGAACTTAATTTCCACTAAGAAGAGATGGAATACTTAATCACCACTAGGTCCACTTTTACAAAAATACGTTTACCATTATTGGAAGTGTCATGCATCCTAGGGTTTTAGGGTATCCTAGAGTTTTAGGTTACCCTGGATACTCTAAAATCTTAGGGTACCTTAGGTTTTTAGGGTACCCTAGAGTTTTAGGGTTTAGGATATTGTAGGGTTTAGGTTTAGGTGCTTTTATAGAGTCCTAGGGTTTAGGTTTTGGCACTTTTATAGGGATTTTAGGGTGCACTTTCCTTGTCACGCTCTTAATTTTTAACATAAATAAAGATAACGTCAATTAGACGAAATACTCTTGGAATACCAAACCGTACGCAAAAGCTTCAGTCCATGACATTTTCACATATTAAATTTAAAGCTCAAAAGTAACAAGAGATTACATCCACGGCTTCACGGCCCAAATATTACATAAGGATGTATTTGGGAAAGTATCTTAGTGCTTACATTCTTCCTCCTACAGAAGAGAATAAAAGTGAAGTTACAATTACATCTTTCAAAAGGGAATTCACAAAGAAGGTAAAGTAACTCTTCAATATGAGCTTTCAAAAAGGAAATTAGTCCATGCGTGCACCCATATACTCTATGCTCTTATCCTTGAGAAGTACCTGAAATGTCATGCCCTCGCTTTTCAACATAAATATGAGTAACTGTTCATAATTAAATTCCTCACAATAGCGTACATCATACCCCAAAAGAGTTTTCACCCATGGCACATCGGAACACTAACTTGTAATTGCAAAGAGTGAAGGCAAAATTAAATAATTTACAGTTATCTATTTGACAAAATAACTAAAGTGAAGTTACATTTACATCTTCTAAAGAAATCCAAAAAAGTGTTAATGCAATTTCCTCATGTCAGCTTTCAAAAGGTTTCCATTCAATGCATACACAACACTCCATGCTACTGCTCCGAATTTACACCTGAAAAATAAAGGGTTGAGCAAACATGCTTCTATTAAAAAAATCTCTACAAACCTTGTATGCAAATGAGATGATTTGAACATAAAAAGAATGAAATCTAAGACAACAAAAGGGAATCAATCAGGAAAAATTTCAAAAAAATCTCTGAACTTTCTGACAACTTGCAAAAAAACACATGAACTTTCACTATTAACAAAATAATACCTAAACTTAGCATTCCGTTAACAATTAGACCCCTGTCGTCCAATTCCATCAATTTGTAACGGATGGAGCTAACGGAAGGCGTTAACTTTTTATTTTTATTTTACTTTTTACATTCAAAAATTACTTCTAACGCTTTCTTTTTTTATTGGTAAATAAATATGCAATAAAGTTCTTTTTTTTTTTTATTATTTATCGAAAATTACTTTAACCCTATTTTTTATTTTCAAATTTTACCTTTTCCCCCTCTCTCTCTGTCCCCCTTTTTTTTATTAGAATCGACTCCACACCACCAATTAACCCCACAACCAACTGTCAAAGCCTTAGCCCCAATTTCAGAATTCGAAAGTACTTTTAACTTCCTCTTTGTAACCTTTTCTTTTTTTACTACTTTTACTTCCAAAAATTACTTTTAACTTATTCTTTTTTATGCAACGAAGTTCTTTTTTCCTTACTCTTTTTCAAAAATTATTCAACCCTATTTTTTTAACTATTTATGAAAATTCTTTTAACACCCCCTTGCTTCCCCACACCCCGCCTTGTTTTTTTTTTACTTTCAAATTTAACCCGACAACCAATTGGTAGAGGAATTTTGGGTTTCTCCAAACTGATTGGTGGAGAGAAGAGGGGGGAGGATTTCATCAGTGGAGAGAGAGAGAGTATTTGAAAGTAAAAATGGGTCTTAAAGTTATTATTATAAATAGTAAAGATTAGAGTTAAAGTAATTTTTTGATAAATAGTAAGAAAAAAAAACTTTATTTCATATTTATTTACTACTAAAAATAAAGAGTTAAAAGTAATTTTGGAAGTAAAAAATATAAAAAACAGGAATGCTAAAAAAAAGGAGGTTAAAAGTAATTTTGAATTTCTGAAATTAGAGTCAGAGCTTTAGCAATTGATTGTGAGATTCATTGGTGGTGTGGGGTTAATGTTCTAAAAAAAAAAAGAGGGAGAGAGGGAGAGAAGGGGAAAGGTAAAATTTGAAAGTAACAAAAAAGATGGTGGTCAAAGTTATTTTTGTAAATAGTAAAAAATAGAGTTAAAGTAATTTTTGATAAATTAATAATAAGAAAAAAAAGGAACTTTATTGCATATTTATTTACCGATAAAAAAAGAAAGAGTTAAAAGTAATTTTTGAATGTAAAAAGTAAAAATAAAATAAAAAGTTAACGTTCTCCGTTAGGACTAAACGGAATTAGACGGCAGGGGCCTAATTATTAACGGAATACTAAGTTTAGGTGTTTTTTTGCAAGTTGTCAGAAAATTCAGAAGTTTTTTGAAATTTTCCCAATCAATAAACACAAACTTCATGCCGGGAACTCAAGACTCAAGGAGTACTTCATTTGTCATTAATCCATCTAGTTAATCTATTAGTCATCTTTTATATTTTCTTTTTTATTTATTCAAAATTTCATTTCGCACACTTTTATATTAAGTGTCTTACATTCCAGGTCTTGAGGACCCCATACGTCTCCCATTGATCTCCAATGTGAGTTCAAATAGTTCTTTCTCCAATAACACATCGAATAGTGGACTTAAGAAACTTTTCGGGTCTTAAGACCCTGTATACCCACAATACATTTCTGGGTGCTCATGACCCGTACATCCACTTTACATTCCGGGTGCTCGTGACCTCATACATTGCTAAATATTAGATTTCTATCCACACTATACCCAGCCCAGTTTTTAAATAGAAACAATTTCGAATTCTCAATTCTCTACGACGTCTAGACGATAAAATTTTTTCAGGAATAAGCAAGTCATAATGAAGTTCCGGGTATCAAGACCCCGTATGCCGATTACAATTCATTTGTATTGCATTCCGTCATGTGTTTCTAAGACTCCAATTTGCAAGAATTTAGTTGATGAGGGATATTGATGTTAAGTAAACGGTTCACGTCCCAACTCGTATTTTCATTCTGATCCCAAACTCATTATCTAAACCTATTCCTTGTACTACATGGCATCCCGTGTCAACTTATCGCTTTTTGCTCATGATTCATCCACCATTTTATTTAACAATATTCAACCTTGTCAACACATATGCTGTTTACGAGTCCATATCCATTTAGCTTCACACCTTTTTTAGTTATGACAAGAGCCAAAAGAGTGGGAACGAACAATGAATCATGGGAACCCAAGCAATTAGGTTTAGAGGTGATTAGAATGTGATCAGAGAGTGTTGGAAGTGATCGGGGATCAACACAATCGACAAAGGATCAACAAAGTTCAAAACAGTTTTCTGAGCTATGGGTACCGATACCACAAAATATAGGTATCGGTACCAAACCAATCCAGAGAGCAATCAGAGATCAAGGTATCGGAACCAATGTATTCTAGTGCGCTATTTGCAAAAAATCGAGAAAGAACGCAACTATGAAATTCAACCAACAACAACATGACTTTGGCACATAATCTTCTCATAAACATATAAAGAGAGTAAGAAATCCCTACCTCGAAGTTGGAGAACAAACACAAGAAGAGATCGGGCCAAGCAAGCCCTAAAACTCCAAACTCCAAACCGAGCAAAATACGAGTCATTGAGTTCCTACCAATGCGATTCGATCTCCAATACGCATGTAGATGATAGATTGGAGGTTGATATGTATGGGTTTCGAGTTGTTTTGGAGGAATTTTGGGTGAGAGAGCAAGAGAGTGAGAGAGAGCTGAGAGATAGATCGGGAGAAAGAGAGAGAGTAGGAGGAGTATTTTTACTCCTCTACACCCACACCCACACATATATAAACTAACACAACTCCAAATCACACTCTTGCACTCCCTCATCTAACAATCTTATCACACAATGCCCCAAATTCAAATAAACCCAACAATTCTCACATTTTTCCTCTTTTCTTTTCAATTATAACCCTTTAAACAATTTTTCGAATATACGGGTGTCTACATGAAAAGAATAAAGGGTTGAGCTACACTAGTTCAGTAGGAAACCTCAACTATCCCTATATGGTTATGGAATGATGAGTGCTATAACGATTAGGAAGATAAAAGAGATATACTTTCGGTGAAACCCAACTATTGGCAAACAACCACATCACATTCCTACATATCCAACCTTTCCTTTCAAGGCTTAACCTGTGTGCTCATTTCAAGGCTTAACCTATTTTGCTCATTTCAAGGCTTAACCATTGGCGCACCATTTGAGCATTTATCAAGGCTTAATCTATTGCATTCCATCAAAGCTTATTCTTTGATCCAATCGTAACGTCATACGAAACAAACTCAATCATAGCTTTACACTAGTTCTTCATAACCAAACAATATCAATAAATCATATTCTAACACTTCCACATATCAAATTGCACACACTGACACAATCCAACCACGGCAAGATGATCCAATCATAGCGTCATACGAAACAAACTCCATCATAACTTTACACTAGTTCTTCACAACCAAACAATACCAAAAAATCATGTTCTAACACTTCCACATATCAAAATACACACACTGACACAATCCAACTGATGAGCACCCAATATTGTAGATATTTGGTTCAACTAGTCCCATTTTATGTTGTTTTAACATGCGTTTATTTAGCTTTTATAGCGATATTGCACGTAAAGTGTGTTTATAGTATTTTTAGGTAAACTGTGCAAATAAGGTGTATTTTGATGCCATGGACGGCCCAAGTGCTTCCAATTACCCGAAGACTCTGTCGGCCCCTTAAAATCTATCTAAGTATGAGAAAAATGACCTTCCGAAAAAGTATCGATTTTCGAAATGAAAAATGGCGGTAATTGATTCTTGAATTTTTCTAAGAGTAACTACAAAGTTGTAAGATTTTATTTGAAGAGCAAGGACATGTTTAAGAGCAATGTCATGTTTTGAGCCATTTCCTCCACACACAAAATGTGCAATTTTCCATTTTACACTAAAAGTAGGGGGTTGACATTTTGATATAATTGGAATCTTGAAATTTTGGTAATGCCATTGTTTTCAAATGGAGGGTACTTTGTTATTTCCATTAAATAAATTAAAGTAAAGAAAAGGTAAAAGAAAGATTTAAAATGTAGTCTTTACTTAAGTTTAGGGAATGCAAATAAGATGCTTGAAAGTCGCTGGGAGTTGTTTGCTGAATAAAAATGTATCGATACCACAGGCTTTCGGGCAAATTTTTGCAGTTTTTCAACTTTTCATTTATGGAAAGTTTCCAGTAGTAGTATGTTTTTGGGATATTTTGTAGAGAGAGAAGCAAATGTGTATATATAGCTCTCTCCCTCACAAATAGCAAGGATGGCCATTAGTTAGCTTTAAGCCTAAGTTTCTTTCTTGCTTAGAATTTTCATTTTGTGTTTTTAGTCTTTCAATTTTTCAATCTTCAAGAACTCAAGTAAGTTTAAGTGTTTTGATGTTTTCTCAAGTACTAAAGTAGTAACTACGGTTGAGATCCTTCGTAATATCAAGTTAATTTTCGTTTTTATCAGTTAAATCTCATGCCTCAATTTCTTACCATGCTTAGTTCTTTGAGTATGTGTGAGTAGTTGCTTAGACTTGGCAACGGGGTGAATAACACCTCAAGACTTAAGTTAATCTTGTTTTTCTCAACTTGAGACTTGAGGTTCGGTTTGGAAAATGAGAAGGATTCACCTTTTATGTAATAAAATTTGCCAATGTTAATCTTCGGTGATCATGTGCTCGCACACATAGTTCTGAAGCGATGTCTCTGTTCATGTTTGCCAAGAAAACTAAAGAACTCACTTGCTTTCCAAACTACACTTCTAGTCTTTCATTGGTTTCTTAGCTAAATCCTCCAGTTGATAGCCTATGCCATGCGATTCAATTGTGTTTTCGTTGAGAAGAGTTGGATAACTTAAGTTACGGGTGTTAGTGACTCCAACGCCTTGCCACTTGTTTAATCTTGTATAAAGCCATTTTTAGTCTTTTTCATAAGAGTGTTTTCCACCTTTCAAAGCAAAATCAAAAGTTGGCTGTCTATACGCCACAAACCCTTACACTTACAATTCGAATTAGCTGTATATGATTCCCTGTTGGTACGATACCGGTCTTACAGGTTATTATGTTGACAACGATTTAGCCCTACGCTTGGAGTTTTCAACCTTATTTGAAGGCTAGATTTTTGGCTAAGCATTTTTGGCGCCGTTGCCGATGATCTTCTTATTATAGCTTATTTGAAGGTTTGACAAACCACTGTAAGTATTCCGTTTCATTTTACTTTGTGCAATTTATACTTGTTCTAGCGGATACCTCTGACCAATCATCTTATCAAATTTGAGGTGAAACGAAGCTAGAGTAATTATCAATTGTCTTTTCTTTTATTGTTCATATATCGAGATGGCAGCATAGACCTCTAGCCTATTTACTTTATGTTTTTCTCTTTTGAATAGAATGGCGGCGGAAAATGAGGAAATAGTCCCCAAGACTATGCGGGAGTACATTTATCCCAATCAAATTTTTACACCCTCTTGCATAGTCAACCCTTCTACCAATGTTTTACATATTAAGTCGGGCATGTTTCAAGTGTTACCCCTTATTCATGGCTTAGCCTCTGAAAATTCATATGCACATATCATAGAACTTGAGGAGCTTTGCATGAGCGATAAAGTGGTCTTACTTAAGATATTTCCATCATTTTTGAAAGACAGGACTAAGAGTTGATTTCATTCATTGAACCCAAGATCAATTGTTACATGGCAAGATATGGAAACACAATTTTTCAAAAAGTTTTCCCTAATGCATGCGACTCATATGCTGCTACGTAAAATCGTAAACTTTTATCAACTTGATGAAGAGTCTTTTACATGTTGTTGATGGCGGTTTAAATATCTCATACTCTATTGCTCGCAACATAGCTGTGAAACAAGGCACCTTATTCTTATTTTCTATAAGAGTATGTTTAAATTCAACAACGCGTTAGCTTGTAGAAAGGATGTTTGATGGTGCATTTTTGGATAGAATCGCTAATGAGAGTTGGGATTACTTTGATGTATTTGTAGAAAATTCATAATCTTGGGTTTATGATGTCAATGTTGAAGATGTCACCTTAAATGTTGGGGAAGAGGAAATTGAGTCACATATCTTTGTTGAAAAGGTTAGCTTATATAATAACAGCTCCTTGGGGTCTAAATGGAGTGATAAGTCGAATATTGAGCCTAATGTCTAGTGTTCTCCCCCTGCTGAACCCCCTCTGTGTGAAGATCCGAGGGAGAAATTTATCATTGTTGAGGAAATGAATGCTGAGGTAGACTTTTTGTATGCTCCACTGAATGAGTATGATGAGAAGAATGTGAATACACCTGAAAATCTATCTCCTTCCTTTGAGGAGATACCATCCTCTCTCTCTCTCTCTCTCTCTCTCTCTCTCCCTTTTCTTTTCCTTTTTTGATAGTCCGCTATAGCCACCCGTTTCAAGCTTGAAGTTATTGTATGACTTTCTCTACGACACTTTGAGTGAGAAACGGGAAGAAAAATAGTACTCGTGTAATCGCGTGAAGATTTGGTTGTGTTTTACTTTCGGTTACTTTTGAGCCCGGATAACACAAGCCGGACGGTTCTAATGTCAATTGTCTTTTTGTAGGTTCTTCGTCCTTAAAAGCTTCTGCAAGGTTAACATGCTACCACACCAGCTTTGGTGGATTGGGTCTAACTCGGGTGAGTGAGGCATTCAAGATCCCTACGCATGGGTGCGATAATGTGTCGCGGTTGTTAGTCCGATAAAGCCTTGACCATGGCCCAGTGTGACTAGCTGGTGGTTCCGTCATGATGAACCGAATGAGTGAAGCCTTGGAAGCACACCACAACTCCGGATTGAACGGAGGCAATGACATAAAGCCTCAAACTTTGTCTAGGTATAGGGTGGTTGAGATTCCCCTCCGAAGGTACAATTTTTTCTTCTTTCCTCTCAATATTGTTGTTCATCATGCTATGAGGACATATCATTGTTTAAGTTGGGGGGAGGGATATACACAAAGACACCAATACAAGCCGAAATTATGCTGAAATCAAACAGCAATTGGGTACAATTAATAGTAACACCAAGAGAGTGCATAAATGAATTAGTGTGCAAATACTTACCTTCACCGACTTTGAATTCCAAAAGAGACATTTACAAACCAACTTGAGCATATAATTAAAAACATGCAATATACAGATAAGAAAGCTAATGAGAACGAGATGGTACAACGAAAAACACAATTTGTTTTCTGCTTGGTGCTTAATATTACAACTGGAAAACGGGTATTACAATGAAGCTGAAGACAGCACCCCCCAAGTCTTCTTATAGCTTTGAAAGAAGCAACGAGTGAGTAACAGGTTTGGACAGGAACATCAAGCTAGCCACATCAACACAACAGGAGTACATATGTTAATGCGGGTGTGTATAAATACCTATTCATCTTGCACATCAACAATCCTTCAATTTGTCGCATGGGAGCTCATGCATATGAAATCCTATTAGATTGTTTTTTTTTTTTTTTAATGCGTGTTCCATCTTTCATTCTCAAGTGCTATCCCTATGGCACGAAATGATACTGCTACATGTATGTGTAGTGTATCTATACATGTAGCTTTAGGCCAATTTTTTGTTTGACCGGATACAAGCATCAAATTGGACTATATATCCAAAATGACCAAATATTTGGTGTTTGGTTACAATATTTACCACCCGCGTTAAGCTTGCCTTGGATATCTAAACCCACAAAGTAGGAAACATACAATGCTATTAAAGCATCCAAGTTTCCAACTCAAAATCAATTGACAAAAAATGGAAAGGCTACCCGGGCTCACATACATGTTTTGGACATCCCATCACAATTAATCCAGTAGGATTGTGTATGGTTATTCCGGTGGGGTTATATGCCCTTCACTATTAAACCCATCAAACAAACCGGCTGTTAGAGTTTAAACTTTAAAGTGCTTTCTTGAAGTCAGTCACTCATGGGTTCAAGTCTTCAAGAAAGTCTTATTGTTTATGGATTTAGATTCTCCTTTGATGCTGATAAGATATTAGCGAGTAATTTCTATCAGCATCAAAGTAGAAAATAGACAGGGGAACAAGTTATGGCGGTAGGAGATCGATACCCCAACGGTTGCATAAGCTTTCTTTATGTCCATCCGCCTCTCCTAAGTCCCAAGTTAAAATCCTGATTCCATCTCGTACAAATATGAAGGGTCAACATACACAACTGCAAAAGCATGATGATAAAACAGATACTAGAAGCTATTGCTCCACATATTTCTAAAAGTCAGGCATCTAAGTTTCCAGTCAACGCTCTTTTATAAATGAACAAAAGGAGAACCCCAAGGGATTGTCACACCAGGCCTGAGGGGCTCAAGACTTAGGGTTTGTTCCTTCCTAGCTCTCACACTCACACGTTCAAAAGTGCTCTCAATTCCTTTTGGGGTCAGCGGTCAGCCCATACAGTGGGAGGTTTTCTCTAGCTTTAATTGGACGAGTGGTGGGATTTGTCTCATTATTAGTCGAGATCCACGTAAGCTTGCCTCATAGTGCAGCAAATGAATCAAGCTGCTCGTGAAGAGCTCGACTCGACGTTCGGCTTGTCAAGAATCTGCTCGATTCGACTCGTTTAGCTCGAGTTTTGGGCTTATTTAATAAACAAGCCGAGCTCAAGCACATTTGTTCACCATCCACTTGAGAGGGTGAACATTACTCTCTTTCTTATTGGTTGAAATGACATGAGTTTCACTATAAAGTGATGTCATGCTTACCAAAAAGTGTATTGCATGGTAAGCATTACATTAATTTATGGTGGGATCCACACCATTTCAACCAATAAGGGGAGGGTAATATTCACCCTCTTTTAAGAAGGGTGAACAAAATTGCACTCCATCAAAGCTCCGCTCGGCTCATTTGCAGCCCTTTGCCCGGACATTGTGAGTTATAAAAAAAGAATAATAATCGAACAAAAAGGACAGGGATATATGGCATTAACCTCGAGTTCGAGCTGAGCTAGGATAGAAACGTCTTCAGCGGAAGTAGGACTCCCATCATAATCACTACTATCATTATTACCGTACGGATCCCTAATTTCCACTTTCGGAGGCTCCATTGTTACCGCGGACGTGGTGGCAGAATTGGTGGTGGTCGGGGTGGATTTAGAGGTGGAAGGGGAAGAAATGGTGGTGGCGGAGGAGGTGGAGTAGAGATGATCGTCGTCGTTGTCGGGGGCCGGGGGAGGAGGGGCGGAGTACCAGAAAGGGCTGTTGAGCCAATCGGAAACTCGCTTCATCGACATCTGCGTGAATCGGGAGAGAGAGAGAGGGGGGGGGGGGGGGAGACAGAATTTTCAATGAGGCTATCCATAGTCCTGAAACTCCAAACCTCGTTCATTGTGGGACTCGAATCTTAGTCTCTACGGAGTATGGACATGAACAAACCATCTCACCAAACAGATGTGCTATTGGTACAGAAATTGTGCACAGATTGTGCCAGCAATGTGGGGTCTACTACAAGCCCCACATAAATAATTTGAGCTGATAGGGTCCTAGCGCTGCACGGATGAACAAACCGTTCAATAATTTATAAAAAAAAAAAAAAATTGAGTGGGTTCTTTAAAAATCAGCTCAATCAATATGTATAGGTGTTCGATTTAATCTTTTTATTTTTCACTCAAATTATAAAATCATACAATCTGAATGAAAAAATAGAAGATTGGATCGAGTACCTACACATATCGCTTTAAGCAAATTTTTCTCAGACGCACTCGGTTTAATTTTAAAATTAGGTGAAAGTACATGAAGACCCCCTCAACTATCAATTTTTGTTACAGAGAACCCCTAAAGGTTAAAATCGCTCATACAGACTCCCTCAACTGTAACCATTAACCAATCAGCACCCTTCTATCAAAAAGATCGCTAAGATGAAGGGGTCAGCGTGAACAATTTTTATAGATGAGATTGTCAGTGTGGGGTGATTTTTTAGGAGTAGAATCGTCATTTTCCCTCATTCCGTTAACATAATTAACCAATTTTTCATTTCATATAGTCTAGGGGTTCTGTATGAGTGGTTTTAAACATTAGGAGGTCTTTGTGGAAAAATGTGATAGTTGAGGGGGTCATTGCATACTTTCACCTTAAAATTATTGAATTGCTCAGATCATCTGTGGGGGATCCAAAGTGGGCCCGTGCACCCGTCCGTACCCATCGGTTCAAAAATCATCGGTCCCCTTAGAATTAACAAATGGCTTAATTCTGGATAAATTCTAGATGCGTCAACTCTATTGTTATCTAAGCGGTATTTTCAGTATTCCAATTAAAAAATACTCATTATTTAAGACAACTATTTCTCTTGACTTTGTTATTAATAAATGGTATTTTTGGTAGTTTTAGTACAAACAAGTGGTATTTTGGTGTTCATATAAAGCGTGAATTCACTCACTTTGTTTCCGGTCCTGACCCGTTAGAGCATCTCCGAACTTTATTCATACTTTCAATCAAATTTTCCCTAAATCTTAAGGTTATGTTTGGAACTTGTGATCATTAGAAATGGAAAATAAGGAAAATTTTGAAAAAATAAATTTTGAATACAAGTGCTTTTTCTCTCAATTTCTCTTTAACTTCTCTTCTCATTTTTCCTTCTTTTCTTTTACCTTTCCTAAGTTCCAAACAGAACCTATCAAAAAATTTATATTTACTACGAAACACACCAATGGGCAAACCCAAATTTAAGCAAAAATTTGGGTTAAAAACAACATTAATGGAATTGTTGTAGGTTTGAGGGGGGAATAACCTTGCAACATTTGAATAAAAGTTTTAGTCACCCTTGATTTGAATAAAACTCAATTTAGTATGGGTTGGGTAAAATGAGTGGAATAGATTGTTGGAAAATTACTCAAATTTTGAGTTTGAAGTATTAAAAAGAGTAAGGATTGGAGATGCTCTAATCAATTATTGATTCCCAACAAGCTAGTCATTTCAATTATTGATTCCCAACAATTCCTTGGATTGAAAAGTAATACAGTAACAAAGTAATTAAAAACCACCCATAGCTCTGATTTGGACACTCTCAAAACCATTAGTATCAAAGAACAACTTAATTTTGAACTCATGCTCTACTCTTAATGGATTGAAACGATTTAAGTTTGCCAACAGCACTTCTATGAAACTGGAACTCCGATATTTAGCCTATTAATTTACTTCATGTCAATTTTTATGTGGCCTATTATAAGCTTCCACATTTCGCTCTTCAATCCTGATCATGCAGTTGAACTTCTCTATTTTTTTTAACCGATTAAAATAAATTGATCAGCAATTTTTTTTTTATTAATCTTTGAAAAGAAAACAAAGATTAAAGGGATTACAGGCACACCGGCATATGCCACCCGAGAACCAAACCCAAAAGAAAGCAAGCTGTCAATTAGATCACCACAATAAACACCGAAAACCGAAAACCGAAAAAACCGCTAAAAAAACACCCAGCGACATGCAGTTGAACTAGAACACCACAACAACATCCAGTTGAACTCATGCCTCCACTATTTGAAGCTTTGTAGGATCCCTCCCAACAACTTAGATGCTTGACACTTCAACATCAAGATGTATTCTCTGACGAGAGCTCCAGTTTCAATTCCCTGTTGGATGTAATTTCTTTTTTGTTATTTTTCTTGTTCTCATCTTCCTAATGAGGCTTGGATATGACTTCTAAAAACCCACGATGTATCATTTGTTGAGTTTTAATAAAAAAATTCGCCGATCAAAAAAAACATCCAGTTGAACTCTTATATTGCTATGCAAACAAAATTGTGCCGGCAAAGGAGAAAGCAACGCTCTGGAGGACAGTGGATCATAACAACAGAATGTCTTCTTTACGGAGGTTTTCGTGAAAATGATTTTACAGAGGTGAATCTCACCCGTCCAAAGTGTTTTGGACGGTCTGGATTTTAAAAAAACTCTCGGAAAAAGTTAAACTTTTCCCAAAAAAGTTTCATTAAAATCCGGACCAACCAAAACACTTTTGATTATTCGCGATTGGTTGCTGAAGAACTTGAACCGTGAATAAGTTTCACTAAATAAGTAAACCTCAATTATGAAGTATGAACTTTAAAAACATCAAATTCCAATTGTTCCACAAAACCAAATTATCTAAGCTGAGAAGACAAACCATTCTGTCACTAAGAACAAGTACCCATACTATCCTCTTGGATTGGATTGAGTACCGCTCCGGAGAAAAATATTAAACCCGATCTCTCTTCCCTAATCATAAATAAGAAAGGACGATCAGCAACGAAATCGTATCTCTTAATTTTTGGTGGACGCCGGGCACATCCTGCCATAGAAGACATTTTAGTAACAGCTGCGGCCTCTGTGCCCTTCTCATCTACCTCAACACAAGCTTTCTGAAAAAGGTTTAAGACAAAGAATGGGATATCCTTAGAATTATGCACCATCTCAGACAAGTCTCTTGGATTTGCAATTATAGATAAGGATTCCCCCATGTCGTCCATGACCTTAGAAACATCAAAATTGAACGAGAATTTAAATTTTGGGATCCAAAATTCCTCGAGCATCTCTTTCCTTAACTCGAAGTACTCCCCATTCATAAATCCGGCATCAGAATTGAACTTTCCAATAAGATTTTGTAACCCATCTTGCTCGTCTGGGAGAAAAAAGTACATGGAGAAAGTGTTGGGCTGGCAACTTTGATATGGGATTTTAAGAACCTTGAAACCATCAAACGCTCCATAATAATAGCTTTTACTGCTAGTCATGAATGGAACTAAAACATTGCTCCCATCAAGAAGATAGAATTTTCTATTTTCAGTCCACCTTGCATCAAATTTATAGCCAAATTCACTCCTTTAAAGTAAAGTCCATTTGCGAGAATGAGTGTCGTATATAGAGGTACAGAGTCATGTTGGAGAATTTCTTTGATAAGGCCCCTTGATGCATTATTAGCACATGAATTAATTTCATCCACCACTTGATTAGCCTGCACATCATTGTTGAAAAGGAATAATGGGACATGTCGTTTAATCGTACGTCACCAAGAGCATAACTATAGTGGGGCTTGCAATTTTCATCTAGCATACGTATAAGAATTTCACGTACTAATTAATTGTTGCATGCGTTGGGCAAAAGTTATATAACCGTAGAGTGCATTATACTAGAACACAAAAGATATAAGTATAAAAAAAAAGAAGATAATTAATTGTCTGGTTGAGGATTTGGATACCTATTTTCAATGTTCTAAAAAGCAGCTGCCAAGGCCGATTAGTCTCTGCCTAAGCGCTAGGCGGTGGTCTGACGCCTAGATTAGACAACCGATTAGTCGGGTGCCTAGTCCCCGCCTAGGAGCTAGGCACGCGGCCAACTAGCTAGGAGCTAGGCGGCACCTAACTTATAGGCGCCCCTTTCCCGCCTGACTAGTGCCTAGCGATTTTTAGAACATTGCTTGTTTCAATGAAAAAAATATGTTTTGAAGAAAACAGGAATTGATGTTTCAGATCCCTCATTACTATTTTCGAACACACACACAAGATTGATGATGCATGCCTTCAGATGATGCATGAAACTATTTTCTTCAAAAGGTAAAATTCAGTTTCAAACCCAACCATCAAATATGGACAGAATTAATAGTTTCCAAAAAAAAAAAAAAAAGGGTAACTTCGAAAAACATTGTTTCATAATTTAGATATTTTCAATATCTTTGTGAAATTTGCAAAGTTTTGTTAAAAAAAAAAAAGGGTGCAAAAATCACTGCCTTAGGTTTTTGTTACTTTACCAAAGAATGAAACATGATGAGAAGCACACCAAATTCTCAAAATCACTCAGTTTTGGAGCGCGCGAGAGAGAGAATCGTAACAAACATAATTCTTTCATATATCAAACAAAGTCCGATCAAACTAGGGGATGATCTTCTCCCTTGTGATTGGATCGATGTTCTATTGAGGGCTTTGTGGGTCCTTTTGACTCCACATTAGGGGCAACTCCAAAAATATACTTCGACGGGGACAATAAGACATTAAATTCTAATCTTTACATAGAGAAATTTAACTTTGTACCCAAATAAATACCTAGTCATGGTTTTTTATTTAACAAAACACATATCACAAACTTAATTAGTTAAACTTCTCAGACTAATGAAGTAGAAGAGACTAAAAACATATGGTCATGACATGGTTTTCACCACAAATTAATATGCAAACCCTGACTTTTTATTAATCCACTGCATACCAAGAGAGACGATCAGAGATTTCAAAATAGCTAATTAGGCCTTGTTCGTTTTTTGGTCCTGGGCACGGTCTCGAATAAATTTTCTCTATCTATATTTCTCCAATAAATTTGACACCCGTCTTCAGGTCACGTTATTTGGGGAGATATAGTAGTTTATATTCCATAGCTCCTTTAATAGCAACATAACAAACATATAAATTGCTATCATGATATTCTCCTACTTTTCCTTCTTGTTTGAATCTTTGTTTATTTTGCGACTGCTACAATGCAGTTTTAATCTGGAGTGTTTGATTTTCTGAATCCAGTTGAATTTAATGGCAAGCTATAAAAGAAAAGAAGGCATATTAGCCGAGGGAGATCCGTAAAAGAAAGATTACCTTTGTTCTAAAATCAACATTGCCCGCTTCGCACTTGAAAATTTCTTTCAGAACCTCTTCTTTGTATTTAGGTACTAAAGGAAAAAGTTGATCGACCCAAGCTCCGTTGACCATTGTCAAAATCGGACCATTGTCGACGTTTGCCGAGGATCTACCATCGCAACTGGCTGCCACCGCCATCATCTCCCTCGATTTTGAATTGATTTCATCGACATTTTTTGACCCAAGAAAGCCCAACATATGCTTCAAAGTACCGCCCGTTGATCCTGCAACCACCATGTTCAAAACCGCATTAGTTGATAGTGGAGAAGAGACTATGTTCTTGCCAAAACCGTTTTGAATCTGCTTTAGCATCAGCTGATTAGCAATACGTGTGCAGAACTCCATTGTTGATCTCCTTTTTAGGGTTTGTGCTATATATTATGTGTTTGTACTCATGTATAAGAGTTTAAGGCTTTCTTGATGGGCACGGTTTTTTTTGTTGGCCTCCCTGAATTTTCTTTTATTGTTTTGTAATCATTTATTTCCTTGATTTTAGGGTATACATATGGCCTACCTTTTTGTTTACTAGTAAAATATAAATTCTAGGAATTTAGGATTCTGAAAAAAATAAGGAAAACGAGATCGAGTTGGACTCAATTCTGATTATTAATGTGAAAGGAAAGAAGAAAAAATTTGCTTTGATTGGTTTCCTAATAGAAACGATCATGGCTGATCTTGTTTTCTTCTAGTTGGGTTTACTTCACGTAAAATTATGGGGTGGACATTGTTGGAAAGTATTTGAGGATTCAATATTAATTAATTATAGATGTGAATAGAAATTTATTTGTTTTATAGTCACGTCTTTTCAGTGACACCTATTCGCCGTGGATGGACGTGTCCTTTACGAACAGATGTGTCCCTCTCATTTTCTTCATTCATTTTTTGGTGGGTTCATTTTTCGTACTTTTCACCAAGTGTCTTTTCATTTGCGAGAGTATAAAATACAAGGAGGTTCGCCAGACCCCCTATTAATTGTAATGCTACTTTAGGGGAATTTCGATCAAATAATGCTGCTTTAGGGGAATTTCGATCAAATAGTACTGGGAGATAGATATCCATGCAAATCGTAAGCACCCTAGTGGGAACAGATATGTCTTAACTAGAGAGTGCAACACTCGCCTTGAGCAGGTTTCTTGATGACCAAGGGTTCTTAATTTTTTTTCTTTATCTCTATCTTTTTTCTCAATTTTCCGAATAATGAAATTATCATATCCTAATAATCCACCCATAAATTTTGGTTTTCATAATCATATTTCGTTCTTGATAATTGGTATCCTGACTTTCCTGAACTTTATAGGCTTTTTTGATGGGCAAGGTTCCTTTCTTTCCTCTTCTCCCCCAAAATTTCCTAGCTTGATTGTAATCGTTTAATTTTTAGTTTTAGGGTGTAAGATGAAGTAATGCTAACATACCCGACCTATTTTGATTTTCAACAGCTATGTTGTGTTTTTTTTTTATATATATATCGGCAAAAGAGGATTTTATCAATCATTGAAACAAGTTACAACGATTAAAAGGATCTGAATAAATAGGCATCACGACGAGAAAAAATTGAAATCCCAATTAGGTTGGCACCCTAACTCTCGACAATCATTTGCCACCATGGACCCCGAAAAGTTGGTGAGAAACCAACCAAAGAAAAGTGAAAAAAAAAAAAACAAAGATTGCATAGCAATACACAAACAGGGGAATACAAAGTTATCAGCTGAAACAAAATCACAAGGACTGCCCCAATCTTTCCTTCACATAGCTCAAATCTTTGACCTGTAGGATTCCATCCAAATTGCCCCAGAAATCTTCCATTGTATATTCTCTGATGTTGAATTTTGATTTCATCCATAGTGCTACCCTTATTTTCACTATAAATTGCCAATTTATGATCTATGAGGATTGAGGAATTGAATTGCTGAAAATAGATCATTTCTTGCAATCCAAATTGACCATAGTAACCAAACCAAACAAACCAAGCCTCATGTTCCAATCACTTGGGGTTAGCTACATCAATCATTTTCCTCCATTGAGCTCTGTCAAGGGCCACTTGTTCATACAAACCTACTATACTCATATCGTTGCGCACCACAGCATCTAATGTCAATTTAGGTCTACCACTCCCCGTAGCATTGCTACCCATAGCTATCATATCTCTTTCTTAACTACTGCATCTCCTGGTCTACGATAGACATGCCCAAACCACCATTTGCAAGACAAAGACGAATTGTACTCACCACCTTCATCTAGAGTTCTTCCCAATCGTCATTAGACATGGCTTCTAGTTTCGCCTTCAACCCCTTGTATAAGCCCTGCTGCACCAACAAATCCTTTACCCGCTGTTGCCACAATCCAAAATTCGAAGTTCCATCGAACTTCGAAACGGACGAACTCAATGACATCGTTCTTCTATGTGATCTAAAACAGCCTGAAACTTTGATATCACTTGTTAGGATCGTCACACGCACACACACAATTTACGAGTATAAAACAGTAAAGAATCAACACAGAGATATACGTGGATCCCCAAAATCGGGTACGGCCATGGGAGCGAGAGCAGTTGCTGTTCTTTATTATCACAGTATGGAATAGAGTTTACAACATAGAGTATTTATACCTACTCTATTCAAACCCTAACCGGATTTCGCCTGTATCCCAAAAACACCCTTGTACGATACCGTACCATACACCCCTCAAGTACAAAACACCTGGGCCTTCGGCCCAGTCTACTTTCACTGGATTATCGACGATGGGCCAGATGTCGGAGCGTAGTGGAGAGCCGTCGCTCCGCTCCGCTACGCTCCGGCATCTAGCCTAATTTCTAAAACTCCTTAGTATCTCTTCATACTTAACATAGAGCCACCGTCCTAACATTCTGGAAGGAGATGCTAAGGCGATGCACAATTATTTCATGAAGATGAAAGCCAACAATTCTGACTTCTTTTTTGCAATGGATTTGGATGATAAAGGTCAACTAAGGAATGTATTTTGGGCTGATGCAAGGAGTAGAGCAGCTTCTAAGGAGTTCGATGATGTTGTGATCTTTGACACAACTTACTTGTTAAACAAGCATGACATGCCTTTTGCTCCATTTGTAGGTGTGAATCATCATGGCCAGTCTATTTTATTGGGATGCGGACTCATCTCTCACAAAGACACGGAGTCATTTTCATGGTTATTTCAGACTTGGAAGAAATGCATGTGGGGTTGTGCTCTGAAAGCAATTATTACCGACCAATATATGGCCATGAAGAATGCTATAGAAGCCTAACACTCTACATCGGTGGTGCATATGGCATAATATGAAAAAAATCCCAAAAAAGTTGAATGGGTGCAACGCGTATGCGAATATTAGTTGATGTATGCGTAGGGCAGTTTATGCTTCACTTACCATAAAACAATTTGAGGATATGCTTGGGATGTGTTCATTAAAAAGTATGAGCTTCAAAGTAACACATAGTTAGAGGGGTTGTATTTAGAGAGGAAACGGTGGGTGCCTGCTTATTTGAACGATGTGTTTTTGGACGGGTATGTCATCCACACAAAGAAGTGAGAATATAAATGCATATTTTGATGGTTACATTCATTCAAAGACGACCCCGAAACAATTTGTAGGATAATATGAAAATGCATTGGGGAATAAGGTGGAAAGTGAAAATAAAGCAGATGTGAAAAGTTGGAACACTTTAATCCCGTTAATGACTGAAGATGAGTTGGAGAAACAATTTCAAAGTGTTTACATGCATGCCAAGGTTAATGAGTTTTAGAAATATTTTTTTGATAAAATTCACTCTTTCTGTGATAAGCTGGCAAAAGTTGGTGAAATCGTGTCCGAACATGAGATAAATGAGTGGGTTACATATGGCAAAGGAGAAGAGAAAAAGAGGATTCAAGTGTCATTTACTATTGATTTCAATGCTGAAACCAATGAAACACATTGTAATTGTCGATTTTTCGAGTCTAGAGGAATGGTGTGTAAATATCAACTATTTGTGTGGCATCAAAAAGGAATTGAAAGAGTGCCTGACAAGTATGTGTTGAGAAGATGGTGTAAAAATGTGAAAAGGGTCCACACAAAAGTTCGAATCTATTACGATAAGTCGTCAATGTCAATTGAAGCACATCTGCATGACAACATGTGCAATATCTTTAATGAAGTTGTTAATTTAGTGGAAGAATCTCAAGAGAACTATGATGTGGTTATGAAACGGGTACACGAGCTAAAACGATAGTTGATGGAAGCTTTGGTTGTTTGTGAAAGTAATATGGTTTCACTTGGTGATGACACAGATACTCGAAATTTGTTTTTTTTTCACTTGGTGATGGGGTTATATCTCCTAAACAGAGCACGAACATACTTGATCCGGAAGGTCTTTGACGAAAAGAGAGACCGCCATGCAAAAGAAGGATCGGTGCTGTGGAAAAAGCTGTTAAGAAGAAAAGACAAACATCTAAGAAGCCATTGTCCAACGAAAAATTCAAGGTATAAGTTTTTTACGATTTGTTGCTTACTAGTTAATATGGACATATAGATTTGTTTGATGAATGTGTAATAGTTATATTATTTGCTAATTTAAGGAGATTGCAGTTAGCCACCATTTCGAGACACAAGAGAGTATTGTAAATGTAAATGTAAGAAATTTTATTTTTAATTGCATGATTTCATGTGTCATGTAATTGTTATTCAAAATTCCTTTTTTTTAATGGGCAGGGCCATCCAAGATACATGGGACACTCAATATGGCCAAGCATGATGCCCCATCCTATTTGACCAAATATGACAAAGCGGAAGCATCTTCCTATTTTCCCCAACTTTATGCCCCACCGGAACAAGCTTGAACCAATTTATGCCTTCTTTTCCAAGTACACAAAGCTTATTAAATGGTCAAGTTTGGATGGGTCAATCAACTATTGCAAGTAGTCAATGTTGGGGAGGAGGATAATAAGGTATTTTGGAAGCTCAAGGTCAATATTTGGGAGGACCACAGCCAAGTATGCTGGAAACTCAATGGCAAGGATGCGGAAGACAACAAAGTTATACGCAAATGATGAATGCACCAAATAATGTTGAAGAGTAGTTCACTTGCTTATATTGTTTTATATCGTGTAATATGTCCTTTGTCCCCTTTTGTGTCCTTAAAAGCTATCCATATCGTGTCCTGTGTCCCCTTTTATGTTCTTGAAAGACCTAACTGCTTGTTTGTCTTGTAATGACCTTTCATAAGGTATATGGTTTGGAGAATTTTGTTTGAAGTTGACTTTTTTAATGAGATGCATTCTACTTTAGTTCATAAAACTGCACCACTTCTGTACTTTCTTTGTGCTTATGTAATGACCTGATTGCTTGTTGAATTCATAAGTCCATCAGATAAGATTTTGAAAGATTTTTTTTTTATTTTATGGAGGATGATTTGGTCAGTTTAAGGTGTTATCGATAGGTTAGAGTAAAAGCAAAATAGTACGTTAGAGTAAAATCAAAATAGTACGTTAATTTTGAGGTGAATTCAATCACCAATATCAATACTAGAATTATGCTAGTGTATTTAGTTCCGAAAAAATTTTAGCATAGTCTCCCCTGTTTTTTGGTCTTAACCCGACGTCTCACGTCTCAATCAATACAGCAATAACAACAATAGAAACAACATGAGGTTATGCACAAGACCACGCCGGGCATTTCTCATTCTAAATCACCATTCACAAGCCACATTCATAGCCAAAATCTATTGTCAAATTATCATTTCACAACGAAAACCATAATACAATAAATTTAAAACCCACGCTGAGCCATTCTCATCACAATTATCAATTACATACGAAGTTAGGTTTCGCAATACTACAACTTGATATTACAAATTAAGCTTAGTACATATTGATATTCCAAACTACAACAAATTGATCATTTTCCTTGGCTTTTGATTCACTTGAATAGCTTCAATCTCTTTCACTGCCTTTTCGAGTCTCCACTAGTCTTTGCAAAGCTATTGGTCCCATAGTTAGTGTTGATACTTGTTTTGGATCAACCAAGGACTGGGATGTGTTGATGCTTTTCTTGATATGCTCCACCATCAAGTGATGCCATATAGTCATTGACTACAGATGGCTCTCTCCATTGGCCGCGCTATATGAACAAAGGCACGATTGGACTCATCCCATCTTGCTTGTCACTGAATTGAGCAGCAGTTCTAACCCATAAATCTTCTAAGCTCTCCCGTTCTTTTGCTTTTAAGTTAGCAGCCATATGTAATCAAGCTGCCCTCCCAATCTTCCAACCATAACCTGAGAATAACAATGATCAATAAGGATAAAACCATAACCATGTACTCAATTAAACTTAAGAGATGTTTCAATTTATCAAGTACAAACCATTCCAACATTATCTTTCATAATACAAACCAAAAGTGCCAATTTATCCAAAGTATACTTTATGCACAATAAAAAATGCTACAAACTAACCATGTACTCAATTAAATTCTATTCATAGCTTTGCTTCTAGCCATCACCCCAAATGTACCAAACATGAACTAGTGCACTTCAAATATAAATTTTTAGCAGTCAAATGTAGATTTCAGCACTTAGACAAAGTTCCACCACATAAAAAGAGCACTTCCAACTCATTGTTTATCAAATTCAACTTATTGGTCATAGTCCTGTGCAAAAGTCACCTAATTTTACTTTCAAGACATAATTTCCTGCATATATACCCGTAATTCCGCACTAAAGCAATAGCTCCAGCACTCTAAAAACATAGTTTCAGCACCATATAGCAATTTCCAGCACTTAGAGTATGAGTTTCAGCATATAAACTTTCGTTTTTAGCTTCCAATTATAATTTCCAGCACATACAAACATAATTTATACCATCTAAGCACAGAATTCAACATATTAGTTCGACTTTCAGCACTTAAGAACAACGATTTAGCTTTCCCTAATCAGCTTTCAGCATAGAAGTGTACATGTTCAAGGTGTAAATAACTAATTGCAGCATATACAATGAAATTCCTTCACTTAGAGACCCATTTTCAACACTTAATTGATAACCCAAGCACTCAAACACAATATTTTTGGAGCGGGTGCTTAAAACCCAGTTGTAAAAGCATAACAATTTTCTTCATCTAATTACCTAATTACCCAATCAAGCAAAGCTAATATGTATCTTACCAATAAAAGACAAAAGAGAATCTAGGATAAAAAGTATAAGCTTCCTTCTTTCTTCTTCTTCTTTTTTTTCTTTCTTTCCTGTCCTAAACTAGTGAAAACCCAAATGAAAATTTGGTAAGAGGGTTTTCATGAAGCAAACAAAGAGGTGTCCTTTCCAGCACCCATTTTTATCAAATTAAGGTGACCCACAAAATGGTATCAATTAACAAAGATTACCTCTAACACATTAAACCACTATTCTGGGGTAAACAACTCCAATTTAGGGTTTCTCATCTTTTCGGGTTTCTCAAATCTTCGAATTAGGCTTTTTTTTTTATTGGCAGCACAACACTTTAGGGTTTCTCAAATTGAAACCCTCTAATTGATGAGGAGTAGATAGTGGGGATAATCTATCTATCTGAAACAAGAAGAGAGAGAGACCTTTGTTGTGGACAGCGTCAAGGTGCCAGAAGCTGATGGTGGTGGCAGTTGCCGGCGATAGGGGAGTAGCTGGAGTTGTGGTGGGAGCCGGTGGTGGTGGTGGTGGCAGTTGCCGGCGATGGGGGAGTAGCTGGGGTTGTGGTGAGAACCCCTCCCACGCTTCTGTGGTCTGTATTTTGAACGAGAAGGGGAAAAGGGAAAGGGGACCCCTTTTTTTTTTTTAATCAATACGACGTTGTTTTGCAATTACGTCAGTGGTTGTGTGAGTTGTTGTGTATCTAGCATTTTTGTTTTTGATTGGAATATTTGTGCCTTGAAAAACAAAAGCATGATTGGACGTACTCCTAGGAAACTAAAGAGTTAAATCCGTCCATTTATTTGCCAATTATTTGATAAACTAGATTTATGTCCTAAGAATTTGATCGGAGAAGTATACGTATGTGAAAGCTGCGGGTTATAGTTAATTTGAATTTGGGATACTACTATATAGGGATGTGATTTTGACACTTCAGTTTTAGTTAGTAGCACTCCACTTTTTGTTTTGCTATTTCACATGATCACGACACAAAGTGGATTGCCAGTGGATAAAACTGGAGTGCCAAAATCAATTTCCTACTGCATATTAACCATTTATGGTATTTTAAAACTAATGATTATCTATTTTTACAAATTATTCAAAATTAAAGTTTATGTCGGGGACATCTAAAAAAATATCTCATAGTTTCCAATCAAATTTTGATGATCCGAGCCGCTTAATGTGATTAGAACGTGAATTTTAGGGGTACTCGCGAGAAATCAGGAAAAAAAATGACCAGGGAGTGCTTGATCTAAGTAGTTTTTAGCTTAGATTTGATGAACGATTCAATTAAAACCTTCTCAAAAAAAGCACTTCCCGATCATATTTTTTGCTAATTTATCACGGGCACCCTTAAAATCACATTCTACACACATTGAATGGTTCAGATTATAAAAATTTGATCAGAAACTATGAGATTGAGATTTGGGGTATTTTTTTAGGTGTTCCTAGAACTGCCCCGATTTAAGAATAGTTACTTGACTCGTGGTTGGTTCACATGCATCGAACATTTTCAAACATGTTTGTGTCCAAATTCTTAAGCGCATACTATCTGTACAACTAATAGCAAATAGAAACCAAACTGGGAATAAATTGCACGTGATTTTTAGGGTCAAATAATATGCGTGCAAGTGTTAGTACAGAAGCATGAAAGCGTCTCTTACTCATATTTTTACTCAAATTTAATAAAGTGGTGAGATGCCTATGATTCGAGGAGTTTCAACTCAAATTTGAGTTTAAATTTAAAATTGGGTAAGGAGTGAATATATCATACCCATCAAACTAGAACATTGAAAACACACCAGCCCTCTTTTGCTTTCTTCTCTCCTTTTGAATAGAGAGGTGCTCACCACCACCTCTCTCTCCCCCCGGCCCCCTCTTCCCGGTCAATTCTATTTTAATTTTCTAATTCTTTATTTGTTTACTTACTTTATTTATTTACTTAATTTCATATCATTATTTATTTAAGCACCACTCTTTAATTTTAATTTGGTTAACTCAAATTATACTTTCAATTAAAATTGAATTTATATTTAAGAAATTTATATTATTTTAATTAGTTAATTGATTTGTCTGAACAATGAATAATAAAAATAACTTCTAATCAACAATAATAAATTTAAACAAAATTTTATTTTATTATAATTGAGTACATAATGTCAATCCATAAAAACACAAATTCTAATCAATATTTCCTCCAAATTCTGCTCCCAGCATGCTTGTATCTATTACTTCGTACCACAATTGCATACGTGCTCCATAACTAGTAGCTCAACCCATCCTATAGTTTTGTTCGATGCATGCTCCCACCACCATGTTGGGATGGGTGGTATAAGGTAATGAGGTTCTAAAAAAACTTGCACGATGTAGAGACCCGTAAATTTCCTTATTTTAATTTTAATATTTTATAAAGGGATAAGTGATGGTTTAGTGTGGAAATTGTGGTTGTAGGTTAATGTGCAAGAATATGGAAAATGTGGGTGTTAGTGTAATATAGTGCATGTGTGTATATGTGTGTGTGTGTGCCAGGAGAGAAAATTCATTTCTCTCCTCCCTTTCCACCTCTCGGTTCTCTCTCCTCTCCCAGCTCTCTTCATCTCTCTCACTCTCTCACCCAAAAACTCACCTCCAAACTCAAAACCCAAAACTATCAACCTCAACTCCATGTTCTGCTTGTGTAATCGGGCTCATATCGCGTTGGATAGAGCTCGGTTCGGTGTATTTAGCTCGGTTGGGATTCCGGAAGCTAGGGCTTGCTTAATCTCTTTGGTTTCGGCTTGGATACTCGAGGTAGGGAATTCTACCTCTCTTTATATGTTTTATGAGTGATTTGGTGCATGAATCGTGCTTGTAATATCGTGTTTAAGTTTGGATTGAAAATTCGTAGTTGCTGTCAGAATTGTCTGTTCTTCCTGGATTTCTACCGGTAGGCCCGCCCTTTCTACCGGTAGAACGTTGTTACTTTACCAGAAAATCGATTCCCTACCGGTAGGAGCCTTTTCCCTACCGGTAGAACAATTGAGAAATTCCTTCGTAACCAGCTCAAACGTACAGCAGCAGCTCAAAAGCTGCTCAACATATCGAACTTCTACCGGTAGGAATTCCTTACCTACCGGTAGGTCAAGCACAAATTTGAATGTCGACCTTTCTGTTTCCAAGTTCTACCGGTAGGACTTGCTTGCCTACCGGTAGGTCAAGCACAAATTTGAATGTCGACCTTTCTGTTTCCAAGTAAGCACAAATTTGAATGTCGACCTTTCTGTTTCCAAGTTCTACCGGTAGGACTTGCTTGCCTACCGGTAGGTTGCGTGAATTGGAGTTTCTACCGGTAGGACTTGTTCACCTACCGGTAGGTCTAGGTTCTACCGGAATGTTGGCCTTTCTTTCTTCAAGTTCTACCGGTAGGACTTGCCTGCCTACCGGTAGGTTGCGTGAATTGGAGTTTCTACCGGTAGGACTTGTTCACCTACCGGTAGGTCTAGGTTCTACCGGAATGTTGGCCTTTCTTTCTTCAAGTTCTACCGGTAGGACTTGCCTGCCTGCCGGTAGGAGACTAGGAGTTTGAGCTGCTTTCAGCTGCTTTCTTGAGCTGCTGCAGTATCTTTCAGCTGCTTTCCTATATCCTTCAACTCGTGTGTCGAAGCTTTTCATCGACTCTATTGGGTTCGTTTACGCATCATTTCTAGTGTTCGGAGAATAATACATATTTCATACCTAAAACGTGCCCGATGGACTTGAATGAACTTAATGGGTTAATTATCTCGGAAGCTAAGATCGACGGATTGACGTTAATGGATTACGGATAAAATGTGATATGTTAGCGCCTAAAGTAAATCGAAAACCGCAGTGAGTAGTTGATGCGTGGGTCATGGGTTTAACTTGAAGTAAAAGGTTAGTAGATTGCTTAAAGGGAAATTAATGACAGTTTCAAAACAAGTGAATGATAAGATGACATAAACGGTAGCTATTCAATGAAACGAGAAATATGTAATGTAAGGGTTGATTTCTATTGAACCTGAAGTTGGGAACCAAATGTGTGATTTGGATATACGGGGTCCTAAGAACCCGGAATGAGAATCGGACATACGGGGTCCCGAGAACCCGGAATGAGAATTGGATGTACGGGGTCATGATCACCCGGAATGTAAATTGGGTATACGGGGTCCTCATGCCCGGAATGTCTTTTGATTGATATCGCGATGTGACGATGTGAAGGATTTCTTGTGTGCCCATCAAGGATCCATAGGGAACTTATGAGATACTAAGCGGTTGTAACGTAACCATATGAGGTGGATGCGTGAAGATCGAAAGATGAGTAAAAATGAATTTGAAGGACAAAGATAGGTTAACTGACAAGAGTGAAGTGTTCGTTTACGTTCTAAATTTCTAATATAGTACTTGTGTCTCATCCATGCTCCTTTTGTTATTCGAAAGTCTATGTTTCATCGACATCTTTCATCTCATTTGCATATAGAGTTTGCGTAGACTTTTCTACTGGGCTAGTGTAGCTCAAGCCTTATATTATTTTCAGGTGCTAACCCGGAACCATAGCTTGCATTGCTTGGCGTGCTTGGAGTGTGGACATTATTTTTGAAAGTTAACCGAAGGAGTTACCTATTCATCTTTGTAAATTTATTTTGAAAGATGCATTTGTAACTAAAATTGTAATTCTTTTGACTCGGAATATTGTAACCACTAATTCTTTTTCGAACTTCGCTACTTATGATAATTTGGGGCCGTCGAGCCAATGTTGTAATATTTTGGAACATTATGGACTTGGAAGCTTAATTGAGGGAATGGGAACACGGTAACCTTTTGGGTACCGTACGGATAATTGTGAGTATTTTTATTATGAAAATCATTTATAATTATGTTAAATTTCGAGGACGTGACAACTTGGTATCAGAGCGTCTAGGTTTGAATACTTTGAGACCGTGGGGAGACTTTAGTCTCATGGGTTCAAAATCATAGCAAAATTTTTACATGATATTTGTGATTGCATTAAGGAGTCAGTACATTGGCATTACATCGCATTTACGATAATGTAGATTGTCAAAGCATGGTTGGCTTGTGTTGGGAAAGTCGGACGTTTAGTCTCACGATGTAGTCGTGGTTGTTATTGTTGATAGTTGTTGTCGTTGATTGTGTTATGTTTTCAATCCTTGTAGAGCGATGCCTCCGAGACGTCAGAATAACCTTGCTAGGGAAATTGTAGCGGCACTTGCAGAGTCGAATCTTCTGAACCCAGCACTTAGGGCTAACACGAATGACCGTGCCATGGAAGCAATGAGGGCATTCCATCGTATGAAACCACCTCAATTCGATGGGGAGAGTAGCGATCCTCTTGTGGTCGACCATTGGCTTGCACAAGTTCGTAAAATCTTTAACGCTCTTAGGATTACTGAAGATGACCTACGAGTGAGCATTGTGGCCATTCAACTTACTGGCGAGGCGAATGAGTGGTGGGAATCAGTTTTAGGAGCAAGAAGAGACATTAGGAGAATGGCAAGGACGGTTACTCGAATAAATGAACCTGATGCAGAGAACTTGACTTGGGCTGAGTTTGAAGAACTCTTCGAGAATCAATATTTTCCAGAAACGTATCGCGAGCAACTTAGAGAACAATTTGAGAAACTAGAACAAGGTAATATGGTTGTCTCCGAATATGCTACGAAATTTCAGTCTTTGTCCCGTTTTGCACCGGAACTAGTGGCGTCAGAGGAAAGGAAGTGTAGGCGTTTTGAGAAGGGATTACACCCATCCATTAAGTTGTTGGTTGTGAACCAGCGCATTGGAAGGTTTTCCGAGATTGTTGAATGTGCAAGGAGTGTTGAAAATCCAGTGGGTGCGCAGGGAGAACCAAAAGTGTGGGAAACTAAGCAACCGACCTCTAGTGCAAGTTTGCCTTCGGGAAGTTCTGGGAGTCAAGGGAGGAAGAGACAATGGGAACCACCTCAATCATTTCACGTTCAACAGGGTTTTGGACCACTTACTTCATCGAGAAGTCATGGAGTTTCTATCAAACCGCAAATAGTGTGCCATCGGTGTGGTCAGTCAGGTCATTTTCGTGCTCAGTGTTCGCAACAACAGAAGACATGTTTCATTTGCGGTGCACCTGACCATCTCGCAAGAAGATGCCCTCAAAAAGTAGGAGAGCATAATGGGCCTAGTTCAGTGAGACCAGGGCAGAGTCTTGTTCGACATCACTCCCAATTCCAGTCTACTTCGGGTCAAGGGTCACGCGTTGAGCGAGGAGCGAGTCTTACCATTTCTCAAACTCCAGAGACACCAGATGTGTGGGGTAATTTCTCCTCTCTCGTTTAATCCTTTGCTGGGATTCTTTTAATTTGGGAACATATCATCTTTCCGTGGTTTGCATCTTTTTTTTTACTTGAATTTGAACACCGAGGATTCCTAGACCATTCTCATTTGTTGAGTAACACCTCCAGATAGTATTAGCCGAGACAATGAGTTGGTTGTTTCAGGTTATCGTTTTGTCTGTGATCTCAGTGTCTTATGTGAGGTGAGGTTTGGTCTTGTCTTGAGAAAAGATTGGCTATGCCAGTGATTGCTTGCTATATGTCGAGCGTGTCTTCATCCGAGTTTTTCTTTTACCGCTCTTCTCTCTATGGTTTAGTTGAACCTTGATTGAAAATTGTATCTGGGCTTGCTATCCATGAAGTCGTTTGTTCATTAGCTTGAATAGATTTTGACATCTGCATCAATTACCACACGATCCTTCTAGTGCTACTATGTGTTATACGAATCCTTGTCATGAAATACCATGTGGTGTACCTACTATTGATTTTGAAGTAACTATTGTTGAAATCTATGAGTACTTCTCGTCTATTATTCTCATTCTACTCCTTATGTTACGATTCACGGTATAAAATCTCGTCAATCGAATTGGAATTCTGTTGCTATGGTTACAAGTTTCTCAGTTTGCAGTTGCTATTCACTTGATCTCTGTTGTTACAACCTCTATCTACTAAAGCTAAGTTAGTAGTGATGTCTTCAACGACATCGCATCCTTTTGTGTTGTCAAATGCAAATCTTGTTGTGATTGTGGTCTCTTTCGGGCATTTAAAAAAAAAAAAAATCTGATATAGTCCTCAACCTTGGAGGTACATGGTTTGTTCTATACTATTTTGTCCTAGCTTATCAAGAGTTATGCACCTTTCGGTATTAGTCTAAGTATGGTTGCGCATCTTTTGTTAGTTTTGGCCCTATCTTTTAAATTGTGCTCATCATTGGTATCAGGATACTCGTTTGCCAAGGCGTATGTACTAGTTTCCTAGACTCGTGGACTAGTGGGGCAGATGAAGTTACTTTTCTTAGATTCTTGGGTTTGTTATGAGTTGGTGCATTGAGTTTGTGGCCGCTTTAAAGATTTCATATATTCCATGTTATACTAATTCATTGGTGCGTTTAGACTTCATTGATTGGTCTGGATTCCATCGTTGCAGCCTCTGGTCTATTTATTGAAAACTGCCACTCTACTCAAGTTCTTGTGTCTTAACACTCACTTATTGGAGACAAATTTTTGGTGACCTATTGGTTGATATTGATTTATAGTTGTTGTTCGATTCAAATTCACTTGTTGTGGTTGGTCTCTGTGATGTTCAGATTTGTAGCCTTCGTGGTAGTCCCTCGACTCTGAAAGCATAAAACTCATTCTATATTGCTCAATTTCACTCTGTTAGAAGTTTTGCTTGTCCTTGGTATTAAACACATTATCGATCTTGCATCAGTTCGTTTACTTAGTGAGCTGTCCTGTTGCTATGTGTTTGTCCCCAGTATTGAAATCTATCATTTGCAAGAGATTGTTCATAAACTCATTTGGCTTGTAGAGCAATAAGAAGGTTATGATCGGTTATTTCTATGTTCCTCGGTACGTTGAGTTGGTTGTTTAGCAAATTTAAAGATTTCATGTGTTCCTTGGATTTCGGATGCCTCGTCCCCATTCTTTGAGTCCTTGATCAGTGTTGTCTGAGTCTTGAAGCTCACTGTTTCGTTTGAGAAAACCGAAGGACGATGTTGACCGTTGTTGATACCCCTTTGTCATTTGAAGTGAGAGGACGTATTTCGTAAAGTATCGCCGCGTTGAGGTTAGTTTCATTGAGGCAGAAAAAGGAGGAGCTTTTATCGTTTGAAGAATACGTTATGTATCGGATACGGTGCGTGTCTTTCGGATACCCAGGCGACAACCGACGAAATCCAGTTGGAAGAGGCGATTGATCACCGCCCATTCCAAATGGAAGTCTCGGGAAGTCAATTGGACTATCGGGTATTCTTGATGCATTTTAATACATAGGTATTGAGGAAGTATGAAACGAATCCGTTGCATGCGTTAGAGAGGTCCGAAGTTGAGTTAAAAGCCGACGTGTCCTAAGGTGAGAATCCGACACGTATCCTAGATTTGTGTAGCCAAGTTTTGAGAGGCAATACGATACGATTAATATGAGTTTACATGGGGAAAGGGGGACGAAGTTCGAAGGAGATATCCACCTTCGTTTTAGTTGATTGATGTGAGTATGACGTAGCACTTTCATGATTATTGAACCGTTGTATATGTAAGTTGTTGTGATTTTGCGTATCAATATGATACTTGGTAACATTGGACCTGGTTTGGCAAATTTCAGGACGAAATTTCTTTAAGGAGGGTAGAATGTAGAGACCCGTAAATTTCCTTATTTTAATTTTAATATTTTATAAAGGGATAAGTGATGGTTTAGTGTGGAAATTGTGGTTGTAGGTTAATGTGCAAGAATATGGAAAATGTGGGTGTTAGTGTAATATAGTGCATGTGTGTATATGTGTGTGTGTGTGCCAGAAGAGAAAATTCATTTCTCTCCTCCCTTTCCACCTCTCGGTTCTGTCTCCTCTCTCGGCTCTCTTCATCTCTCTCACTCTCTCACCCAAAAACTCACCTCCAAACTCAAAACCCAAAACTATCAACCTCAACTCCATTTTCTACTTGTGTAATCGGGCTCGTATCGCGTTGGATAGAGCTCGGTTCGGTGTATTTAGCTCGGTTGGGATTCCGGAAGCTAGGGCTTGCTTAATCTCTTTGGTTTCGGCTTGGATACTCGAGGTAGGGAATTCTGCCTCTCTTTATATGTTTTATGAGTGATTTGGTGCATGAATCGTGCTTGTAATGTCGTGTTTAAGTTTGGATTGAAAATTCGTAGTTGCTGTCAGAATTGTCTGTTCTTCTTGGATTTCTACCGGTAGGCCCGCCCTTTCTACCGGTAGAACGTTGTTACTTTACCAGAAAATCGATTCCCTACCGGTAGGAGCCTTTTCCCTACCGGTAGAACAATTGAGAAATTCCTTCGTAACCAGCTCAAACGTACAGCAGCAGCTCAAAAGCTGCTCAACATATCGAACTTCTACCGGTAGGAATTCCTTACCTACCGGTAGGTCAAGCACAAATTTGAATGTCGACCTTTCTGTTTCCAAGTTCTACCGGTAGGAATTCCTTACCTACCGATAGGTCAAGCACAAATTTGAATGTCGACCTTTCTGTTTCCAAGTTCTACCGGTAGGACTTGCTTGCCTACCAGTAGGTTGCGTGAATTGGAGTTTCTACCGGTAGGACTTGTTCACCTACCGGTAGGTCTAGGTTCTACCGGAATGTTGGCCTTTCTTTCTTCAAGTTCTACCGGTAGGACTTGCCTGCCTGCCGGTAGGAGACTAGGAGTTTGAGCTGCTTTCAGCTGCTTTCTTGAGCTGCTGCAGTATCTTTCAGCTGCTTTCCTATATCCTTCAACTCGTGTGTCGAAGCTTTTCATCGACTCTATTGGGTTCGTTTACGCATCATTTCTAGTGTTCGGAGAATAATACATATTTCATACCTAAAACGTGCCCGATGGACTTGAATGAACTTAATGGGTTAATTATCTCGGAAGCTAAGATCGACGGATTGACGTTAATGGATTACGGATAAAATGTGATATGTTAGCGCCTAAAGTAAATCGAAAACCGCAGTGAGTAGTTGATGCGTGGGTCATGGGTTTAACTTGAAGTAAAAGGTTAGTAGATTGCTTAAAGGGAAATTAATGACAGTTTCAAAACAAGTGAATGATAAGATGACATAAACGGTAGCTATTCAATGAAACGAGAAATATGTAATGTAAGGGTTGATTTCTATTGAACCTGAAGTTGGGAACCAAATGTGTGATTTGGATATACGGGGTCCTAAGAACCCGGAATGAGAATCGGACATACGGGGTCCCGAGAACCCGGAATGAGAATTGGATGTACGGGGTCATGATCACCCGGAATGTAAATTGGGTATACGGGGTCCTCATGCCCGGAATGTCTTTTGATTGATATCGCGATGTGACGATGTGAAGGATTTCTTGTGTGCCCATCAAGGATCCATAGGGAACTTATGAGATACTAAGCGGTTGTAACGTAACCATATGAGGTGGATGCGTGAAGATCGAAAGATGAGTAAAAATGAATTTGAAGGACAAAGATAGGTTAACTGACAAGAGTGAAGTGTTCGTTTACGTTCTAAATTTCTAATATAGTACTTGTGTCTCATCCATGCTCCTTTTGTTATTCGAAAGTCTATGTTTCATCGATATCTTTCATCTCATTTGCATATAGAGTTTGCGTAGACTTTTCTACTGGGCTAGTGTAGCTCAAGCCTTATATTATTTTCAGGTGCTAACCCGGAACCATAGCTTGCATTGCTTGGCGTGCTTGGAGTGTGGACATTATTTTTGAAAGTTAACCGAAGGAGTTACCTATTCATCTTTGTAAATTTATTTTGAAAGATGCATTTGTAACTAAAATTGTAATTCTTTTGACTCGGAATATTGTAACCACTAATTCTTTTTCGAACTTCGCTACTTATGATAATTTGGGGCCGTCGAGCCAATGTTGTAATATTTTGGAACATTATGGACTTGGAAGCTTAATTGAGGGAATGGGAACACGGTAACCTTTTGGGTACCGTACGGATAATTGTGAGTATTTTTATTATGAAAATCATTTATAATTATGTTAAATTTCGAGGACGTGACACACGAAGTGATAGTCAACATGAGCAATAGCAATTTCCCAGCAGTCTTCGACTGGAACTGGTGGGGACCTCAATGGCAAGTGAGTAAAACAACCGAAAGCATTCACCTCAAATGTATGCAGTACAAGGTTGTACCTTGTTATGATGACAACTCCCAAAGTCACAGACTCCATCCAATGTGCCATTGGTGCCCTAGGCTTGAAGCAATCCAGTAAGTGTAGTAGATGGTTTGCCCAATCATGTGCTAGATAAGTCACACTATATAGATCATAATTTTGTCGAATCTATTCAATAAGCTCCTCTCGTACTCGATTCCAATAATTTTCACTATACCCGATTTGTGCAGCTATCACCCTAAAACCACAATGGCCATCACCTTCGACGTCAACAGTGTGGGAAATATAACGCTGATAAGCCTGAGGTAATAGCTAAATGTAGTGATTAGGGATGGGTGGAATTGGAGATTGAGAATGGGTTAGTTGAGTGTTATGAACCCCCGACCCCCTCCCACGTCTCTGTCTCCCTCTCCCTCTCACTCGCGATGTTGCAGTCATTGATCCTGAAGTGGATGCTTCTGAAAAGAAGGTATGCGACGTGTACTTTACTCATCTCTACCTATAGATCAACCTCTATGTTCTGTGTTGTATGATGGAGGTCGAACTATGCTGTGAGATGGATCTGTCATATCCATAAACTTGTCTATGATATGCTCTCGCATACATGGATCCATCTCATCTAATATCTCAACAACCTGAGATGTCCTATCAGGTTGTGTTCCCTCGTCATTAAACTCATTTGCGTGCATAGACAACTTAGTCTAATGAGCGTGGATACTTCATAGCAGAATTGGAGTGGAAATGGAACAATAATATGCAAGATCGTGCATGCATGGCAATTCGTGTGTGATTTTGATCGTACAGTTGCAATAGCCAGCTATGTGGGGGGATACTTCTAAAGCGCTTTCTAGCAGAACATGTATGAACTCCATTGCCTCTAATGAAATCGACACCTTAATTGATCAAAAATGTCATCACGTAATTGTTTGTGGTGTGGAATGTTCATAGATTTCTCGAACAACTTCTTAATTTCTTCGTCATTCTTAATTTCCCCAAATTGATTTTTCAATTGACATCTTTTCTATTTTATCAAAAGATGTTTGTAGCGATGACATGGTATCCCCCAAATATAGCTTTAGCCTCGCATGTGCAGACTCTGCCTTGTAATAGAATAATGCACTGTGTTTAAATAGGAAAGTATCAAAAAGTATTCCTTAGTGTAGTAGAGAAATGAACAAAATTGAAATAGTAAAGTTATAAAGTGATTATACCTTTGACTTGAATTGCTTCCAAGGTACATACATGTATCTGTTCATGCTAAAACAAACCGTTCTTTGTACGGCCTTAACCATGTTTACCTCAAGTAAGTTATGACAGTCGGGAATTGGCTAAACTCGTCGCACATTGCTTGCCACTTCCATTGGAAAGATGACTGTGTAGATGAAGTGATAAGCGAGTGCTATGACACGAAAAAGCACTTCCATTCCAGACCAAGAACACAGCTACAGTTGTGCCAATTAAATACACAGGATGTGGCGTGCCGTGAGGAAACATGCTTCAATGGCATTCATAAGTGCTAAATCCCGATCTGAAACAAACACCAATGGCAACGATCCCCCCTTTTGAAGCATCCAATTTTTTAAGTTATCCAATGCCCATGTCAGTTGCTCCTCTCTCGTTACTAAGATATGCAAACATAAGCGAGTAAGTTCGCCATGTGGATATGATACCTACAACCTCCAATAGTGGTATCTGATACTCATTGGTCTTGTACGTGGCATCAATGATGGACAAAAAGTTGACAGATAGCTCTAGGCTTATTGGATGAACCCAAACAATATTTGTGATTTCATTGGTATCTGGATTTGTAAGAAATTTATAGAGGTATTCTTTCTTAAGTAATTGACATATGACATACTGAATAGGAGTTAGATCGTCTAGTTTGGCATCTTTGTTTGTAAAAATGGTGTTGTAAATACTCTTGATTTCCGTAGTGTTTGACGGGTCTTTTTCCTTCAAAATATTAAGAATTTCACAAGGCGCGGTGCTGATTGGCCATGTCGACCACAAATTGTATCTCCATTGGTTTTGTCTTCACGGGTACTCGTGGCCATCAATTTGTTTTGTTGTTTCATGGTTATGGAAACCACAAGAAACCTTTAAACCCCACATGACACCGTATGGAGGTTTTGGTATACCTCGCAGTTTAAATGGGCAATCGCATTTTTTAGTCCCAGTATTTCTTTGCAAGGATTGCCCTTCAACAAGATACCGTAGAGGTTTGTACTTTCCTCCTCTTTCACAACTAAGAATGCACTTCGGTAGCTTGCCGCCTTTTAAATTAGCAGAATTTATAATAACCACCACTATACCATATTTTAGACCAATCCTCCGCGCCTAAACTAACATATATTCTCTACTTTCAAAAATCAATATAAAAAAATGAATATGTATAAGTACAACATTAACCAGTCTTAGCATATTTTCTCTACTTTTAAAATAAATAACGAATATGCAAAACAACAATAGTAATAACTAACCTAGTCAGTGGTAAATTCGGGTGTATAATCGCAACTATTGTGGGAGATACTCTCCCCACTATGAACATCGTTCTCAACTAACCAACTATCTGAAAATGAAAAATTGTAGTCATATATAATGTTCTTCTATGAATTACGAAAATATATATTGAGGAAATACTGAGATTCTAGTATGAATGAATTCAGAATGTGTGGTATGAAGAAAATGATGTTAAGCCTTGTATAAATAGCTACAATTCAAGATAAGAAGATAAGAATAAAATCTGAATGAGTGGTTATAATTGAAGATAAGAAGGTAAGAAGGAAAAAATCTAAATGAGTGGTCATAATTGAAGATAAGAAGAAAATCCAAACAAAATATTAAATAAATAAGATAAAAGATTTAAGAAATTAAATAAAAGAGGAATTTAGTTAAATAAATAAAAAAAAGATATACACTATATTAAATAAATAAATGAGAAAAAAGATATAAATAAAAGATAAAACAATAAATTAAACATAAAAGATAAAACACTTTAGAAATTAAATGAATAAAATCTTACTTTGAGGGGAGGGAGGGGGGGGGGGGGGGGGGGGGGGCAATCTACTTTTGAACGGCAGAAATCCCCACACCAACCCCCCTCTAGGCAGCTAGCCTGCTTCCCAATTGCTCTCCTATGCACCTTCAAAAACCCTAATAAAAACTACTTCACCAGGCTCATCTACCCATCGTTCAAAAATCCCCACACCAACCCCCCTCTGGGCAGCTAGCCTGCTTCCCAATTGCTCTCCTATGCACCTTCAAAAACCCTAATAAAAACTACTTCACCAGGCTCATCTACCCACCCAAAATCCCTAAAAATCCTCACAACCCTTTTCTACTCAAAGTCTCCGAAAAAAGTAAAAGTAAATCCCACCATCCAAAATGGACTCAGCTCTATCTATCTGATCAATCACACCAATCCTTCACCTCAGAACCCCTTCACTCTCCACCACCCTCAAACCCTCCCTAAAACCACCACCACCATTTTCATTCCTTTATATCTCCATTTCACAATCTCAAAAACCCTTCTCTCTAATCCCTCAATTGGGTTCCACATTGGGGTCAAAGCCTCATCCAATTCCAACTGAAGAAATGCTGGTTCTTCTTCTCCAAACCCCATAATCTGAACCCTTCGAACCATTATGGCCGCCAAATTCCATCAGTTTCTAGCACAGGCCGAAACCACCCCAACAATCTTGATAGAGGAAAAAATTGATCAAAACCAAGAACAGGAAGAGGATAAATCGGATGATCAATTGGAGCTTTTCTACTCTAATTCGTGCGCGGTGGAGTCCTTAAAATAGCTGCTGCAGCAGAAGATGGAGGCAGGGAAGGACCGGGAGGCTCTAGAGATGGTGAAGAAGTTGGTTTTGGCTCAATCGGAGGAAACATAGTGGAAATTTCTACTGGCGAGAATGCTTAGCGAAATGGGAAGTACCCGAGATGCACGAGACGTGTTGGAAGAGATTCTCAAACTGAATCCACTCGACTTTGAAGCATTGTTCAAAAATGCCTTTTTAATGGACAGGTATGGGAGGGAGACACGATGGTTTTGCAGTTGGAAGAGGCGTTGAAGGTTGCGGAGAGGGATAAGGTGAAGGAGGCAAGAGATGTGAGGCTGATCATGGCACAAATTCAATTCTTGTAGAAGAATGTGGATGAGGCGCTGAGGCGATTCGAGGAGCTAGGAAGAGAAGATCCTAGTGATTTTAGGCCTTGCTTTTGTAAAGGGATAATATATAGCTTGTTTGATAGGAACGAGGAAGCGAGGGAGGAGTTTTCCCAAGTATCAAAAGCTTTCACCCAAAAAGGTGGAGGTGGAGGGGTACTTGAGGTCGCCATTGTCGAGGATGAAGGTATTTGGTACAAATGAGGAGAAGAATTGAATTGGGTTTTTGTAGTTGAATCTTTGGGTGATTAGTAGCTTAAGTTATGAGGAATAATGGTTCAAGAGGTGAGGATTTCTCTCTTGAAATATGAAGGTTAAGTATATAGGATCGCAACCGGGTAACACCCTTGCCCCTTTTGAATTTTGATAGTTGTGACTTTGTAAATTTGTTATTTCTATCAACACAAGTGATGTCAATCATCAAAGAGGATACTTCAATAACGAATAGAACTTTTGTTCCAAGTGAATTTTAAAGATATATTGCCTTGC
>CM033799.1:28444023-28564276 GCA_019656835.1 Rhododendron ovatum
CTTGTGGCAAATAATGCATTATCTTGTTGACAGGTACCATTGTTATCTCAAATGAGAGTTTGGTCAATACAAATTGTACACTTTGAGTTCATCTTGACAAGTGCTGCCCTTTCATGTAATGTTTTTTACCAAACAGGAAAGCAACTGTCGTGACATGAAAAATAAATGACCTGGGCCCTCTTAATGATGATAGATAGCTGCTTCATGTGCTTAACGGGGTGTTTGGATGGCGGAGAAGAAGGTGGATATGTGAGGTGGCCGGATTTGTAGTCCTTGTCCCACTCAAATTCGGTGTTTGGTTGAGTTTTGAGGAAGCCGGATATAAACACTGTACCGGATTCAAATCCACCTGAAAGAGGATTTATGAAGCAAAGGTCAGACCTTAACCTTGGCAAATCTGGGGGTTTTCAGACTGTTTTACCCCTCCAAATTCCCCCTTGAACCAAAAGAGAAAGAAAGAAAATTACAGAAAAGACTACCGCTCGTCGTTGGAGCTGCTCTCTCTCCTCCCGCCCTCCCACTTCCTCTGCTCCTTCATTAGGGCCCTCTCCTGCCTGTAATCGAAAGAGATTTTGAGGGAGATTTGAATATTTGAGTTTTTCAGTGGTGAAGTGTAGGGAATTTAGGGTATTTGGGTGTATATAGTGGGGAGGAATTTGGGAATTTGGTTGCAGGTGGTGAAGTACACAATGGGGAGGGGATTTTGGGATTTCGGTGGCAAAGAAGGCAATAACATATATATATATATATATATATGTGTGTGTGTGTGTGTGTGTGTGTGTGTGTGTGTAGTATATACGGTTAGTCTCCCGCAAGGACCACCTCATTTTAATAAACTGCGGATCTCCATTTTCCGATCGAATTTAGATAATCCAAGCTGCTCAATGTGTTTAAAACGTGATTTTAAGGATACTTGTGAAAAATCAGCCAAAAAAAAGATTGTGAAGAGCTTCATCCAAGCAGTTTTTGTTTATTTTTATTGAATGATTCAAATAAAAACTACTCAAATGAAACCCTTTCCTGTCATTTTTTTTATTGATTTCTTGTGGGTACCCTTAAAATTCATGTTTTGATCACATTGAGTGGCTCGGATCCTCGAAATTAGATCAGAAAATGGGAGAAATAGGAGGTCCACGTTTTAGTTAAAATAAGGTGGTCCTTAGGAGAAAAAGACTGTGTATATGTATTATGTATGTATGTATGTATGAATTATGTTTTTTTAAAATTACCACTCACATATTTTCAACCACTCTAAATAAATATATAAGGATTTTATTTTATAAAATTTAGTTTTAAATTTTTTCAAAAAAAAATCATAATAAATATAAGGTTTCAACATTGTAAAGATAAAATGAATTTATTTTATCCAAAAAATAATGATAAATATGTATATATTCTAATTTTAATGAAATTAATCTTTATTATCTATTAAATTAATAAACTGGGGGCAATAAAGTCATTTGATATCTTATCTCATCATATGTCCCTTCCAAATCCCCCTTCTTAAAAAATTATCCAAACATATCATTACAAATCCACCATTCTTATGAGGTGGGACCTCCCTTCTTAATATATCACCCCTCATTACATATCCACCTTCAAATCCACCATCATTCTATATCCACCCAAAATAAATTATTCATCCAAACGGGCCGTAGTTGTCTTATTTCAAACTCTCGATAGTGTTGATTCGATGATGTGAAATAACAGAACTGCTGTTTCATTTGAACAAACCACCTAGGGAGAGGCCCTATAGAATTTCAGGAGTTCTAATATACAAAATAGGTTTACCTATTGGACTGGTAAGGGTCTCATTGTTCAGTCAATTCTTTCTAAAGTTTTGCAGACTTAGGTTTCGTTAAAAATGCGCTCCTATGATAATTAAGGTGCAAATGGTAAAGGCCTAGCTCCATTGCATATCTTTCTTGACTTACCTTTCAACAATGTTGGAACCCTTCTTTCAATCCTACAGTTCTATGTCCTTAATTGTCATAAATGTACTACGTCCTTAATTGACATAAATGTACTGTGTAATTGGGCATTCATTTTCCAGACTCTCTTTCAAGGTCGATTACTACTCCCTCCGTCCCTTTTTTTGTGTCCAGTATCCCATTTTGGACTGTCTCTTAATAAGTATCCATTTTGTAAAGTTAGGGAGGTAAAAGTTGGTGTATTGTCTATTTTGTCCCTAAAAGTAGATTTTATTTTGAAAAGTTAGTGAGTAAAAGTGTAATGATAATGGGTAAGTAGAGAAATTGGAGAAAAAAGTTGATGTGAAAGGTGTAATGATGATGTCTTTTTAATAAGTTGAAATTACGAAACAGGACACTTAAAAAGAGACGGAGGGAATATTGTTTATCGTAGTCGTCGAGTTGATCAGTTCTAATGTCAGACACCGGTTATGATCAGAACGATTTATACAACTATTTTTAAATAGTTATTACAGAACACTTGCAGCTTGATCGTATACCCAAAATCTGCCGAAATTTGTGACTCATCTTTGATTTTATTATGGCATTCAATTAGAGTCATTCACTTCAGCTGGGTGTTGATCTTCCAGAGTAATCTTTTTGCAATCGTTCTCATCTTTTCCTCAACAAATCCTTCCACATTCAATATCAAAACACAGGCTTGGTTAGTTAGCTAATTCTCAGATTTGGAAGAAAAGAAAAATGGGAATTCTGCTCTTAACAATGACCGCAACTAATTTCATATAGGGCATGGTAACTTCAAAGTTCACCAGTCAAAAGCACTATTGCTGCATCACTAGTATTCCACATCCAGCAATTCTAATCATAGAAACTTTAGTGTTCCGCAAGACGGCAAAATACATCTGGCTATATTAGATTTTCCCCCCATCTTGGAGAAAACTATACAAAAAACTACAGATTGATGCATTAATACCCAAACATCAAAAGAAGAAAAATCTGATTCTATACACAACCTTAGAATCATGACAGAATGTATCTCTATTTTTTATTCTTCCGGCCTCCTTTCCCCTTGTTTTTCTTCTTGGACTTGTTATTTCCCTTCCCCTTGTTGGTTTCAGCGTCCTGACTGTTTCCACTGTTCTGCATTCCAGAAACAACAGTAGCATCCAAAGCCTTGGCTTTGTCAGCTGTGCTAGTTTCTTCACCCTTGTGATTGCCTTTGTTTTCATCTGATTTACTGGTCTCGGATGCCTCGCTGTCAGCATTTGTATCATTAGGCATGCGTAGCTGATTTAACATAGTTTCCAGCTTTGGCCTTCTCAAGTGAAAGTTCCTCAAAAATGAAGTGATCAATGTAGCATTTTTCTTTAATTCACTGTCACTGGAGATCAATAAATTCTGTCAAGGTAGTTCAGTATTTATCTAGAATGATAAAGTAGACACGCATGAAGTACACATTTTGTTCTTACAAATGCTTCTTATGATTTAGAAACAGATTCAAAACACTATGAAAAGCATTACACTGTAAATTTAGTTCACTTGACAGGAATATGACGATAACAAATTACCTAGGGCCACCAAGTTACTGTTAGAAGTTTTGCAGAAAATATTACTGAAATAAAGGGTTGACTAATTACATTGTTTCACAAGACTTATAACAGAACCTAGTTGCTGAAAGATAGTAATATAGTAATCCTGCTCACTTACAGCACCAAAATCCAGAATTAGTACATCAATCACGTCTTGTGTTCTAACCAGATTCCAAAATTACGCACTGAAGCAAATTAGTTGTTTCCAATCAGTCTATTCCCAAAAATCGACAAGACACTCTCTTAAGACAGTCAACTGATGCCTATTTCAAATGAAATTTGTGAGAAAACAAATATGAAGATCATAGAATTCTATGTATGCGTCATAGGTATATGGATGGAAAAGCATACAAGTAAACCCAAGCCTCAATAATGATAATGGGTATAATGGTAATATTTTTTTTCGTGTACTTTGCTTCTGTTTTTGAAACCTTTGGAACTTTAAACAAACATCTTTGAGATGTTGTCATTTCCAAAAGAATGGTAACACTTAAAAGTTGTCAACCGTTGTTAAAAAAAGGAGGGTTTTCCGTTGATTTCAGAGCAAGTTTTCACCATCTCCTCCCCACCACCTTTCACCATCCCCCTAGAGTTGTCGGAATCCCTCCAGCCACCACCTCCAGGGTCTAGCTAAACCATCCGGCCACCAACTACAACCGTCGGACCCAACCTTCCAGTGACCACCTCCGATGAACGTTCCACCACCTGAAGCAGCTGGCCACCACATCCAGTGCGTGAGGTGACACACTCCAACCACCCCCCATCTTCCGCCGACAAACTCCCTCTCCCTGGCAACCTTTTCAGTGACCTCCACAATTGATTTTAAAACAAGTTTTTTGACACGTGCCCACAGATATGGTTTCGTTCTTTTATTTTTAACTAAGAAAAGAAAACTTAGCTCTTGTTATTTTGTCAATACAAAACAGAAAACTGTTAATGTTAACAACCATAAAGTTTTAACACACCTGACATTCAGCGCAGAAGATAGCTGCTCAAATTCATCGAGCATCACTGAAAACATGTGAGCCGGGGTGACCGGCGCATTACAACCCTCTATTGGCTTGAGAACAGGAAATCCATCTTCATTCAAAAACAACTTCTCACTGGACTTGGTCAGTGCAACAGAAATGAGGTTTACAATTTTCTCTACCTCTACCTGAAAGACATACAACATAAAAAGGAATCTACTAAACATCATTATCCAGTTATTTACAATGGCAGAAAATGTAATATCAAGCAATAAGCATTACCTTTATCTTTGAGACGCTTGACACAAAATCGTTTACATTCCCCTGTCCTTTGTTATCTACAGCCTTCAAAGCATTAGATATTTCCCCAAAGAACCCAGAAATCATTTGCAGGTTGCCTTCATTTATATTCTCACTGTTCATCTTCTGATCTGCCAAAGTAGCTGATTCTGAATATAAAGCCTCAGGAGTCTTCTCTTGATTTTCATTGGTCAAAGGAAGTTCTTTACCACAAGAATTGGTAGTATCCATCATGACAGAAACAGGGTGACCTCGAGGGGATTTGTTGTCCATTGGAAACAACACTTCCATAATGTCCTCTCTCCTGTGGGTAACTCTCAAGTCCACAAAAATGGCGTGTGGCCCGTTTGGAGATATAAATTTGGAACAATTTTCTCCCAATCTCACTGTAAGTAGAGGATTCCCAATCTTCATGAATGCTTCTGCAATTATATTCATATCTACATGCTTCCTTGCTCTCCTAAAGACATCATAGAATTCCCTCGGTAGTCGCGACATAATATCATTCCTCCCCAGCAACTGAAAAAGTACATCATAATACTTTCCAGTGTTCAAAAAAAGCAAGCAGAGCATAACAACCAGCCTCAACAACAGCAGTGGATAGTAGGAATTGAAATTCAGCTTGGATTTTTTTATCCACTCTACTGTAACTGGCTTATTGTAAAGGATCTGTTCAATGATACTGGCCGCAAAATCAAAAATGCCGCTTGTAGGTAAACGCATATAATTTGCTACATCAGCCCTTCGGTTGGACTTTGGTTGCTCACAAATTAGCCATTCAACGAAAGAAGATTTTGTGGTGAAAAGGAATCCATGAAAGGAGTATGCCAGTATCAAAAGCCTCTCAAGAAGATACATTAAACAACTAGGCGATATATAGTCATATTCTCTCCAATTGGCATTGTAAGTATCTTCCAGAGCTTTGTGAAACTTATACACAAAAGATTCCTCCCTTGAATTGCCTGATGTGGATTCCATTGAAGATTCTGATTCTGTGTTTCCACTTAGGTCATTGATAACTTCTCTCCACAAAGGATTCACATCAAACCTCTTTAAAATTTTCTTGTAAATTTCTTCAGTTGGCTTTCCAGAACCAAGCCATATCATTACCACCCTTCCAATTTGCCCATAGGTTAGTTTACCCTTGAAGCCAATATTTTCAAGAACAACCTCTTCAAGTAAATTCCGGGAAACCTCACTCGTCCTCAGAGAAGTCATATCCTTGGTTAACGATTGCTGCCAGTCTAAAGGAAACGCTTTCTCAAAATATCCAGCAGATAGATTGAGAAAATTGTACAATGTCGCATCGTGGTATTTACAATCAAGATATTTGGATCCCAGAAGAAACTTCGCCACCTCAAATATATAAACAAGACTGATGCTTTGGCAAAAACCAGACATGGAATTCTTAACTGAGAGCTTATGAAGTGCTTCAAGAGTTTCCAACACCTTGAGACCAACAGAAAGTAACTCCCATCGCCAATGACTCCTGGCAGCAGAAACAAAATGACGAGCGTCACTGGATACCAACTTTCCACTCCTCTGAAGAAACCTGTCTGTAATATCTTTCACCCAATACGCATCAGAGTTCAAAATAACATAGCTTATGTTATTCACCTGCTTCCGAACACCAAAATAATTCAAACAAAAGTCACCGTAGTTGATACACTGACTGAAGTCCTGGTTTTCAAGACAACTTAGGCACTGAAAGATATTCTCAACCTTCTCTTTCCAAAGATTCCAAATCCAAATCAGTGTTCCAACAGAAACCCGATTTTGTGATACACTTTGTTCACAATGCTCACTCAAATCCGCTGCTAGCCCATCTTCCCATTCATACTTTGATGCACTTGAATGCAGATGAACGTCTAGAATTCTTCGAGTGGATAAGATTTCACCTGTGAGGCTTTTATTACCACGAGAAGCATTCAAATACTGGTTCAATGAGAACAAGTTGGTTTCTTCATTTGATAAAATGCTAGCCTCACAGCAAACAAATTTATGGAAGAGATCTGATTCATTCTTTGCAAATGACTTGGCTTTATCTAAAATCTCCTTCTCTTCCGGAAAATGCTTCAGTGGCCAACCTTTGCTTCTGGATACCCACATAGAAGTGGCAAAGACATACTTTAGGATAAGCATGCATGCCTCATTGAAGCGTCCCGCTTTCCCTAGCAAATCAGCCTCAAGTAGAATATCTCCTATAGTCTTTGCAATCTCTGCAGCCTCCAAAAAGTTTCCGGATTCTTCTTCCATGATTAAAAGCTCGTCAAGGCAATTCAAAGACTTCAAGAGTTTGCGCCTTGAATCCATTGAGGCAATAGCTCTCACAAATTTCATCATCAATTTATTGTCCTTGATTCCATTATAGTGAAGTGCACAACTCTCAAGGAACTGTTGTTCGATTTTGTCAATTTCACTACTTCGTTTGGCCATAGCATGATCTCGCGGGGCATGTTGTTTCCAGTACTGGATGTATTGTAAGCCCATGTCGAATAATTTTCCTTTTGTGCAAACTGACAAGCACTCTGAAAAGTAATTTCCCCTAGCATAAACTTCAGCAGCCTTGTTATGACAACCAGCAATAGAGAAACATTCCCCAGCTTTTTCCAGCTCAGATTGCCCACACTTTTCTAAATAAATTCGCCCTTCAATAATAAGAAGTTATAAGCCATATGTCAGATTGTGTAAACTCCCAAGTCCCTACTGATTTTGAAGTTTAAATTTAAATGCTCAAGACTTGAAAAATACAAAATATAAAACCAGAGCGAGATGAAAACAAACCAGAGCAGGCATATTGCTGCTGTAACCGTCTCAAGACAATATACTATAAGATCAAAGTTCTAGCCTTGTTTTGGAGCCCTTTCATGGCTCAGAAATTTGCCAAGAAAGAGAACGCCCTAGCTTATCCTATACTACTTTTTTCTGAAACATATTTTCAGCCAAAAAAATTCCCTTACACCCAAGCAAGTTATTAATCCACACATGCACACACAACAACAAAGAAAGTTCAAGATTTATTAGCTTTCAAACATTCTATACAATGATCTAATTGTTCATAACAGCAGTTATTGCATAACTCAAACGAAACATTAGGGGGTGTCTTTTTTCAAGAATAGAATAAGGCAAGCATTTTATGTTTTTATGTCACTGAGAATATGCATTTGCGAATTGTGAGATACAGTCATCCTCTACATATCAATATAGTCTATGTATATGAAATTATGAATATGAATTCCCCTTTGCAAAATATCTACCGTGCACCTAATGTAACTAGTATAGTTGATACATATCATATGATAATACCTGATTAGCTCATGGTACTTGGTCCATTTTGAAATACAAGTTGCTCCCATTAAGGAAAGGAACAATTTTACAAAAAGTTGAAATTAGAAGGCCACTTAAAATTGTTAAAGTGGCTTAAAATGTTTCAATTCTAGTCTATTATTTCTACTTCGATTTTACATGTACTTGAGAAGAAGAAAAACAGACTATTATTTCTACTTGGATTTAACATGTACATGAGAAAAAGAAGAACACCACCTGCTCTTTCATACTCCCCCAATTCACAAAAGCATTGGGCTGCAGATTCGGCATCACCAATAGATTCGTATATATCAGCAGCTTGCCTCAGAGCATTAGAAGCACCTTCAGGATTTGAACCACGCATAAGGTCTGCAGCTGTTCTATGGCAAGCAGCTTTAGCTCTTCTTTCCCACAAAGTGTCTTGTGCCCTCTCAAAGCACATCGTCGCCATCACATAGTTATTCTCATGAAAGAGCTGAAAAACATGTGGAGGTAATACTTGTAAGTAAAACCAAGACAGGATTCCACAGAAATTAGGAAAGGCTAAGCAACTGCACAAAAATGCATGACGGTTACAATAAACTCTCCATCCCTCTTTTTTAGACCACTTTTCTCTTCGGTTGTTCCAAAAACAATGTCTGCTTTGATATCATAACTTTGTCCTTGTCTTTTGAAATTAATAAAAAAACTCGAAAGAGGGATGGAGGAAAACATGTAGAAGTTCAAGGTGATATTGGGAAGTTAAAATCTACAAGTGTTATACTTTCGTCTTCTTAAGAAGTTGAATTCTCCCAAATGGTAGATAAACAGGGACGGTGGGAGAAATAACATCAACCATAGCAATATTATGCTTTGTAGCTAATTGTAACAATTGTAGCAGCAGTAATATTGGGAGGGACTAAGCAGACCTTGATACCCCGCGCCTTCCACTCCTCTGGGCTACTGGCAACTTGCATTGCATGAGCAAGTGAATCATCCAACTTTCTTACTTGGACAAAGTTCTTCTTCTTCCAATAGTCGAACATAGGCTTGGAGAGGTCCTCAATATTCTCACAAATCCATAATCTTTGCCTTGTGCGAGTGATTGCCACATATAATTGCTTCAGTTCAGAACATAGGATATTATGTCTTGCCTCATTGAAACTTGGAAAGCAAGTATCAGTATCCAGCAAATCTTGTTCTTTCATGAACTCATATATTACTCTCCATTGACTTTTCAGAGGTGATGATCCAAAAAAGTTGTACAACAATACATCCTATAGATGATAAGAAAAAGTCGAAACAAAGAATAAACTATCTGAGCTAATACTGGGATGCATAACATCATAACATTTGACCCAAAAGAATTGTTACTGGCACACAACAGTTGCCATTTAGCCATCTGTTGTTACCATGCCAAACTGGTCAATCTGTCAAACAAACACCTTACAATAACCATTATCCAACAATGGGAGGATCAAAATTTTGTTTCTGTATTTTACTCCAGTAAGCTAAAAAAGGAGGCATTTCGGAAATATTTTGGACATATTCTGTACAAATTTTGGAATTAACAAAATGTAGTCAAAACATAATAGGTTTGGCTCATGAACTTCGTCCACCAGTATGACTTGGCTTTGCTAATACTTGTTTTTCTTCTACCTACTGCTCCTTTCTATCTAGTATCTACACTTATGCTAAACCCAGGTTGTAAAGAAGCTTTTTGTTAGCCCCAACGTTCTAAATTTTGATGATAACAAACACAAACAAATTGGAGTTATATTCGTCAATTGGGCTTCATTAGTGAACTATATGCTTATTGGGCAAATTATGTTATTCCTTGTTTTTAAAGGGACTTATGAGCAATTCCCTCATCTATCAATATCCTAAACAAATGTGTTTGAGTCCCACAAGCCTCCAAACCCCCAATCCTATATTCCGAGATTTTTTGAATTTTTAAACTTAAAAAATCCCCCCTCACCAGTCACACACAGATGCCAACCGGGAAAAAAGAAGAAAAAGAACCCTCGTCCAATCTGCCACGCCCGTTAACTTCCACGTCCATACTCCCCACATTCAAAACCAGCCCACTACTAAGACCTCCTGCGTTCTCTCTTCTACCACTATTTCTCCTCCACCTATTATAAAACTCCCCTCATGCACGTTGCACCATTAACTTCACTCCAATTCATTCTCTGTACTCATCAAACAAAAAACTCATCCAAACAAGAGAGCATTTGATTGCTATGAAGCCAAAAAGGAACAGCCGAAGTGGTTTACAAACGTAAGTATATCTCCATTCCCACCAGCACCCTGACCAAACCTCTCCATCTTTGTAGTGTTAACCTTTTCTCACATTCCCGCTCCTAATTAATAGTGCTTCCACTTTTTTGTTCTCTAGATTCTAATTAAAGTAAAAGGCTGTGTTCACAAACTACAAGAACTTCACTACGATATTTGGTTTCAATGCTCATCCACTACTCAAACCGAAATGAACTCACACCTGCGTAAGATGATTTTATGTTGGCTTATTTGTGTAATTCCCTTTCCCCCTCTCTCACTATTATGTCTTTGATTTTGTCACAGGGTTTAACGGAAAAATTATTATGGAGAATGCATGGTATACAAGTGGGAAAGATTTTGAAGGTTAACTCACTTAAGGAAAAAACATGTCTGTATCATTTTTTTCCCTTTGAGTCAAAATGTTTTTCCATTCGTAATTGACGAGTCCTATCGTGATTCCCTTCTTTGTAAATTATCCAGTTCCATTTGAAAGTGATTAAGTGATGTAAGTGGGTAAACCGTAAAGATATATATGTGACTTAAACCTAGCATTGTGTCTATTCGATGCACGGAAATTGGAAAAAAAAATGTGGACTTTTCTTTGTTGTCCTATGCATCGAACGGGCACAAGCTATATGAAAAAATAGATAGTGTAATATTTGGGGTACCATGTAACGGTAGTCCCGTGCATCGAACGGGCACAAATGCTAACATCTAAGACTTACATGGTGTGCTCTACACGGGATTATTTTTTGGAAGTCTAGGTTTCTACGTCTTATATGAAGAAAGAGGCAATGGAAGCCATGAAGGAAAGAATCAAAGGTTTCTACGTCTAATATGAAAATCAAAGGGGAATTTGGGACTATTGAAAGCACAAATTGAAGGGATTCTCTTCCTCAAAATTCCTATCTCCAATACACAAGAAAATTGGAGGAGAGAGATTAAGGAAAATCTCCTCCTAATTTCTAAAAAAGACTCCTAAGGAAAGAAGAAGACTGATGAAGATAGAAAGATCCAAGAAGGAAACATTGTGGGCTGATTATGTGCAATGTCTAAGAGGAATTACGTCCAATCTTGAGGAATAACGTTCCTCTTTCTCGCCATTCTTAAAGCAAGATACACATCTCTCGAAGGAAAATTTTAGTGAGCTTTTAGAGCATCCGTAGTTGGAATAATCATAACGGTTGCTAAGGTTAGCAACATTCGCTTAAAAAAGAACACACATTGGAATAACCGAACTTATTAGCAACTCATCAAATTCTGACCCATGAATAATCAAAACTAGCAACCTTCTGCCAATAACCAAATTTATTGGACCCTACATCTTCCCAATCAAGTACAACCATCATAGGAAAATGAAACCCTGAAACATTTTGGGGGAAAAAGGAGAACCCTCTCTACACATTGTATTTATATGGACAAGCGTAAAAGTACAAATATAACCCTAAGTAACAAATACATAACAAAGAGAACCCTAACTTAACACTCCCCCTCAAGTTGGTGCAAAGATATCCACATGCCCAACTTAATGGGGTGAAAGATCTTACTACTAAGTCCCTTCGTAAATATATCAGCTAACTGGTCCTCAGACCTTACAAATGACATACATATCAAACCCTTGTTCAGCTTCTCCTTTATGAAATGCCAATCAATTTCTATATGCTTCGTTATATCATGCTACACAAGATAATGAGCAATATTCATAGCTGCTTTGTTATCACAATAAAGCTTCATAGGACCATCATCAGAGATCCCCAAATCCTTCAACGTGGTTTGGAGTCACAAAAGCTCACACACGCCATGAGCCATAGCCTTATATTCACCTTTTGCACTTGATCTAGCTACCACTCACTGCTTCTTACTGAGCCAAGTAACCAAATTCCCACCAAAAAAGGTACAGTAGCCAGAAGTAGAGCATCTATCATCCACTAAACCAGCCCAGTCTGCATCAGTAAAGGCTTCCAACCTCAAGTGACCATGATTGGAGAACAAAATTCCTTTACCTGAAGCCGATTTGAGATATCTCAAAATATGATAAACTGCATCCAAGTGCACTATACGTGGCACATGCATAAATTGACTGACAACTTCAACGGCATATGTAATATCTGGTCTAGTATGAGATAAGTATATCAAACGGCCCATAAGTCTTTGATATCTCTCCTTATCTATATGCTCTCCAACATCTCCACTAAGATGATGATTAGCCTAAGTGGGAGAGTCTGGAGGTTTGAATCCCAACATACCTGTTTTTTCCAAAATATCAAAAATATACTTCCTTTGGGAGATAAAAATGCCTTCGTCAGATCGGGCCACCTCCATCCCAAGAAAGTATCTCAAAGATCCCAAGTCTTTAATCTCGATCTCTTGAGCAAGATGAGCTTTAAGGCTCAGTATTTCATCAACATCATTGCCTGTCATGATTATGTCATCCACAAACAATAAGGATAGCAATCTTATCATTACCTCCCTTGATGAACATAGTATGATCTGCATGACTCTGCCTATATCCGAATCTCAACATGGCTTTGAGAAATCTGTTAAACCAAGCTCTAAGTGATTGCTTTAATCCATAAAGGGCCTTTCTCAATTTACACACCTTTCCTTCAGTAACAAACCTAGTGGTATATCCATATACACTTATTCTAAGTCACATGAAGAAATGCATTTTTTACATCAAATTGTTGAAGAGGCCAATTCAAAATAGCAGCACAAGAGAGCAAAGTCCGAATAGAGTTATCTTTGTTACCGGAGCAAAGGTTTCCTCATAGTCGATACCGTATGTCTGAGTGAAGCCCTTGGCAACAAGTCTCGCCTTGTATCTCTCAATCGTTCCATTTGCTTTATATTTTAATGAACACCCATTTACAACCTACTGATTTCTTTCCCTCGGGAGGAGACACTAGTTCCCAGGTGTCATTCTTTTTCAAAGTTGTCTTCTCCTCTACCATAGCTTCTTTCCACTTAGGTATTATGAGTGCTGCCTTCCAACTCTGTGGAATAGATATGGAAGAGAAAGAGGAAACAAATGCACGATACGAAGGGAATAAACAATCATATGAAACAAACTATGAGATGGGATGTTGAATACATGTTCTAACTCCTTTTCTAAAAGCAACAAGAGCATCAAGATCATCAGAAACAAGAAAGGATGGTTCATTACCAGATGAGTTAGCCGAAGAATCAGAAACTGGAATTGAAGCTGGAGTAGGTGATAGTGATTGGCAAGGTGGTATCGCACAGGTAGGCTGTCCCTTTTCCATTGAGAAAACTTCTGCAACTTAGGCAACCTATGCGGATAAAGTCTATCGCCATCAACATCTCGGCCACTCATATCATGTTCTTCTCTTTCTTCAGATGTAAGTTCTTCGCTAGAGTATTCCTTCTCCCCCTCACCATAACAAGGTATTGGGAAGTAAGACCATGACTCCTGATTATAGGATGTCAACATCTCTTTCTCCATATTATTCTCCCCGTTAAGAGATGTAGTGGAGAGAGGGTAAAAAGTTGTTTCCCAAAAAGTGGCATCCATAGAAACAAAATGTTTACGGGAGTGAGGGTCATAGCATTTATATCCCTTCTGGGTAGGGGAATAGCCAAGGAAAACGCATTTACGAGCATTGAGATCTAACTTGCCACCAGGATATTTACACGCAACCAAAAATTTTGGGTGGAAGGGAAGAGACCGAAGAACTACGAGGGAGAAACTAAAGAGGAATTTTAAACTGAAGAACACTAGATGGCTTGCGATTGATAAGCTACAATAAGAATAGCTTCGCCCCAGTAGAATTTTGGGACATTCATGGTGAACAACAGAGAATGAGCTACCTCAGCAAAGTGACAATTTTTGCATTCAGCAACCCCATTCTGCTGTGGAGTGCCAAACACAAGTTTTTTGAAAAAGAATGCCATACTCCCTAAGATATGCTTGAAAATGCCCGTTAAGGTATTCAGTCCCACTATCACTATGAAGGATTTTAATGTTGGTGACAAATTGAGTACTAACTATCTGATGAAAAGATTCAAAGCATGAAAAAACTTCATTTTTGAAACGAAGTAAATACACCCAGGTGACATGAGAATAAAAATCAATAAAAGTGACAAACCATTGATAACCAGAAATAGAAGTAATCGGGGAAGGACCCCAAACATCATAATGGATGACCGTAAAAGGTGAATCACTTCTTTTATTAACAGAAGTATAAAAAGAGCATTTGTGTTTAGCCAGCTCACAAGCTTCAAAAAAAACTGACTCCTAGTACATTACTTAGTTAAAGAAGGGAAAAGTTTTTCTAAAATCCCAAAAGATGGGTGACACAATCTACGATGCCACTGATGCAATAAAGGAAGAGCTGAACTCGTATCTACTTCAAGAGTTTGACTCAATGACAAGGGTGTAAAAGATGGACGAGATGCAAACTCCAAAAAGTATAGACCACCATGTGCTTTACCACTGCCAATTATTCTCCCCGTATCCAGCTCCTGAAAGACACAATGTGTAGGGAAAAAAGTCACGGAGCAATTCTAGGAATGGGTAAGACTACTAACAGAGAGAAGATTGGAGAGTAGCGAATGGAACCTTTCCTTGATATAGCAGATAGAGAACCATCCGCTAATCTGACCTTATCCTTACCCGAACATTTAGAGTATGAGTCAAAAAAGAATGAACAACTTGTCATATGATCTGTGGCACCAGAATCTATTATCCAAGGAAGAGAGGAGGAGACAGTAGATGCACTAACTGGAATACCTGTGTGAGTAAAGTATGAGAATAAAGTGGAAGTAGAAGATGTGGAAGATGGAGAATCAAGCCTAGCCATTAGACGCCTAAGAGTCTGTAACTCCCCCTGAGAAAGAGAACCACCACTTTGGGAAGTATTAGGCACGGAAGCTTGTGAACGAGCACCATTAGGGTCAGGCAACATGTCAACAGCAGAATCAGAAACATGTGCATGAGAATGCACACGACCACTGCCTCGTCCACGAGAGGGACGACCATTCAACTTCCAACAAAATTCCCTCGTATGCACGACATGACATGACATAATTTGTTGCAATAGTCACCGAAGCAATTCCTTATCAACAGAGCCCCCTTTATCACCAAGTTGACCCTGGGTAGACTTACCATCCCGTGGAGGGGGAATGGCAACTAAGGCAGAGCAATCCGGAATTGGAGGAAGGACCATCGCACTCCGTCTACTCTCCTCCTGTTGAGAGCATGCATAAGCCTCTCTTAGATTGGGAAAAGGAACACGACCCAACACTTGCACTCTAATCAGATCATATTCCACATCAAGGCCAGCAAGAAAGTCATAGATGCATTCCTTGTCAACCATCTATTGAAAAGTAATTGCATCGGTAGTACAAACAACATGAAACCCCTAATAATAATAAAGTTCTTGCCACACTCTATTCAATTCAGCATAATACTCAGCAAGAGGTCGATTGTGTTGATCCAATCGGCGGAGTTTCTTCCTCAACTCAAAAGCTTGAGCATCATTAACTCTCTGGGAATAGTACAGCAAGCCAAATCGAATCAGGAGTGTCCAGAAGCAAAAAAGTATGGCGAATGGTAGGAATCATATTGTTAAATAGCCAAGTCATGGCTAAAGCATTCTGCCAAGTCCATGTCTCAAGTTCTGGTCCAACAACTGTTGGTTTTTGCACAGGGCTCGTGATAAAGTTCAACAAGCCACGAGCAGTAATAGCCAAAGTGAAAGTGCAAGACCAAAGCAAATAGTTGGAACCATCTAACTTAATGTGGCAAATATCTAGAGAAGAGTTATCCAGAGTCCCAACACGACTCAACTCACTCTTTGTACTAGCGGAAGCATTTTTGGGATCCTCTGACATTTCAACAATAAGTAGTAGACAACAAACAAGGCCTACCTGGTAATACACACAAAAAAAACTGACTGCAAATATTGAAAGTACTTCCAACAAGTTCAAAAAAAAGGCAGAAAAGGACCTCGAATGGTCGCCCAGCTGATTTTGGAAGTAAATCAGCTCACCCAGTCAGAAACGAGGATAAGCCAGGGGATTTCGGAAGCGAATAAGAGCTGGAAGTTTGAACCCAGTTAATTCCGAAACTTGATGGAGGTCTCCGGTGGCCGGAAAAGAACAAAGATGGTCGGCAAGTGTAGTTCCAACTCATTTTGCCAACTCATTTTGATTATGGACAAAAAACACTAATGTGAAAGACATTGCTAACTTAAGCAACCTCTAAATGAATTATCAAAATCTGATAATTCAAATTTTGATTATTCACTTTTGCTTATTCCATTACGGATGCTCTTACTTGCAACCTCTCAATCAAACTCTATGCTTCATCTTGAATATTCTACATTAGCTTGAGTGTTATCTTTGAACCTAATTGTAAAAAGAGATTTTACAGCCTTGTTTCAGAAATTCGTAACACGCATTTATGAGTGATTTTTTGGGTAAAAAAATCATTTGGGTTAGGTTTGACTAGCGCCGGAGACTTAATCACTTGGGTTATCTTAATCACTCGCTATAAAGGTTCTCTAGCACCCGCGAAGCTAGAAGTGTGTAACAACTATTGGAGATAGTGCAGCAATTCCCGAGTAGGACACTTGGGGAGTGGAGTAGGCCGTGAAGTTGCGGACCGAACCACTGTAAAATCCTCGTGTTTGATTTCTCTTTCCCTTACTCTTTTATTTTCCGTTTGGCACATCCATATTCCATAAGTAAACTGATATTTCTTTAAAATCCGACTTGGGGCAAAATTGCTTGCAATAATTAGTTGATTAGTTCCATGTATTAAAGTCCTAGAAATATGTTATTCAATTCTCCGTTTCTGCTGTGTTTCTGGTTTTGAGCTTGCTATGTCCGTTAAGTTTACTGGTTTGCTTACTGTTTAGAGTCTACTCAATTTCACTACAATGTATTTGATTCTATCTTGCACTTAGTTTTTAATTTGTTATAGTTATTATGAAACCCAAATCACCAACCCTCTTGGGTTGCTTTTGGACCAACACTTGTAATCAAGGACGGAGGGAAAGGGGGGCAAGTGGGGGCACATGCCCCGCTCGAAACTAAAATAATTTTGTTATATTTTCGTATATTTTGCATAATTATGAAATTAAGTGTGCTACTACACATAAACAAGTGCATATATCTTGAAAATATACATATAAAACTAGTTTTATGTTTCAATTTCGTCATATGGTGCATTTATACTTGTTGATTTTCAAACTATTTGCCTACTTGGATCGATTCTTTCTTAATTGTACTTATTTTTAACCGTCTAAGAGCAATATTTTAAAATAATATCATTAATAAAACTATATCGATCATTCTAAAACTTGTCGATGTTCATGTAAAACATACTCTCAAATTTTGTCTGAGATTTGGTGCTTATTTTTGCATAAATTAAGTGAAAGTATGTGTTATATATTTCGTAGTTTGTATTGCATGCCTTACTTATGTAACGATCTTATTGCGATTAACTAGAAAAATAAATTTTCGCCACTATGATTAACAAGGTGCCCCCACTAAACGACATTTCTGAATCCGTCCCTGCTTGTAATTATCCTAATGGGGTCTAGGCCACGAATGGTGAGCTCACTGCTCTCGCTAAAACTCAAACTTAGGATTTGGTATCTCTGTCGATGATAAAATATATCATTGGATGCAAGGTTTACGAAGTAAAGAGTCATTCTAATGGTTCTTTGGAACAGTATAAAGCTCGTCTCGTTGCAAAGAGTTTGCCTAAGAATATGGGATTGATTATGAGTAGAATTTTGCTTTTGTAGCTAAGATGACCACGGTTTGCACATCGATCTCTGTAGAGTGCGCCTATGGTCTCTCTTTCTGTTGGATGTCAATAACGATTTTTAATGGTTATCTATCTGAAGAAATATATATGCGCCTTTCTCACCTTCCTGGACTTGTTTGTCATCTCTGCCCTGTTTTCTATAGTCTTAAACAATCATTCTATTGCTCTACAAATTGATTTTTAACCTAGCACCCATGACTCGGCTCTTTTTCTTTGTCAGACTCTTAGTGGCAGGATCCGTCTAAAATGGGTATGCTCCCTCGACGGAAGCTCCCTACAAACTAAGATGGAAGCTTATCGAGCTGTTAAGGCAGCTATTCTCTTACTTTTAAAAGAGTTATGCCATTGTGGAAATAAGTATATGAAAGTCATACCAGTCAAGAAGTTATGCAAATTGAAATTATCTAACTTCCGATAATTACCCTTTAAGATTAGGAAAATTCTCAATAAGTATCACTTTTCCTTTTAAGTTTTTAAAGATATTTTAAATACATAGTTATATGCTCCCTCCATCCCAAATTGCTTGCCCCTTTTGGGAAAATATGTATTATTCATGCAAAAAATAATGCTTTTATGAGATTTGTTTCCGAAAAGAATTTACACCAATTTTTTCTTCTCAATGAGATCTTTAAATTGGTGTAAAAAATTTGAAAAAAAAATCATTCTGATACATTGTTTTTTGCTTGCAAAATGCACAGATTCCCAAAAAGGGAAATTCATAAGCTACAAAACTTATTGAGATAGACTGTCACTTCGTTCACCATCACCCTTAACCTGCCATTTCTCCCATCTCCGCTTTAGTTGGCTGACTTCTTCACGAAGACTCGATTTCTCTTTCTCCTTGGCGAACTCTTGATACTCTCTGCACTCACATCATGAGTTCGAGGGGAGGCGGGTGTGAAATACATGTTAAGGGTTATTTTATATTTTTTATTTCAAGGGTAGTGTAGTCTTTTTATTGCTTAGGGTTTCCTTAAGGTTAATAGTGTTAGCACATATGATCTTTCGTATTTTTGTATCATGGTTATCTATTGGAATTCAACTAAGGATGGCAATTGGCCCCGACCCGCTTGGGGTGACTTTTCATCAAATTCGGGTACCCAGGCGGGTTTGGAAAGATTAGATAAAACCTATAGAGATCGGGTAGGGTTTGGGTTGATATTACCCCGGCCCGAAGTACTTTTATATGTTATAAAATTTATTTCTACCCTAATATAATTATAATTACACTTAAGAAACTTTATGTTTATGCTAATATTACAATCAATATACTAAAAATATGATATTTTTCACCATTATATTAAAATACTATCTTATAACATAACTATTTCCTTCCATCTTGCTTTTATGTTAATTGTTTTCCTTATTTGTTGCAGGGAGGGTAAAGCGCGTAAACCCATCCCCCAACCAGGACAGGGATGGGAGCACTCAAGAATTACCCAGTTGGGTCGGGCCGAATCTAGTAATTTTCGGGTTGGGTTAAGACAAAAACCCGCCCCGTTGGCATGCCCAAACTCAACACATTTGTTTTGTCTATAATCTATCACCATTATAGTTCCTAGAATTTCAACATGTTCTATGGGTTATTGTATGTGATCATCAAAACATTGGAATTTCATAAATCCACCGATGTTGCGTTTCGGTCTCCTAAGAAATGGAAACATCTTGGCCATTTCAAGTGGAAGGCGGAGCGTCCTTGGCTCAGCATTATAGCATAGGGCTTCGGTGCTACTACAGCGTTCGCTACCGCCTTGCGTTGTCAGCTTTGCTACCGACACTTCGTTCCACTTCGCTAACGCTCGGCTAAGTCTTGAACCTTCGCGCTGACAATTCGCTTTCTCAGTAGCAAAAGCACTTCTCTTTGCCCCTTAAGTAGAAGGACAAGAAAGAGATTATTGGTTTTCTTGCTCCCGCTTCCTCATCTCCGCTCATCAAGCCAACTTTGCTCTTTTGGAGGTGAAACAGCGGTTGAAGCGGACATTTCGAAATGACAGCATCGAAGATATATTTCTATATATACACGGTTACGGTTATCCCGGACTGCGTTCCGGAAAAAGTGGCCTACTTGAAGGCGGGCACTCTTTCAACCCCACTATACTATTCATAGTTGTGGGGCACTTTGTACTTACAGTCTCTACGATAGGTATCGAGACCTAGGGCAATCGTTAATAAGAAGAGTCGACTTGCATGTGTTAAGCATGACGCCATCCCGCTCACTCAGAGAGAAAATTTCGTTTCTCGGGGAAAAGATAGATGAGAAAGTATCTAGCTCATGGGCGGCAATGTAGGAAATCATGGTAATCTGAGTCCAGCAATAAGAAGAATAGAAGAACTTTGTCACAGCTACCCTCATCACTGAAACAAGAGCTAAACAAAACTAAAATTAAATAAAAACAACACATACCTGAAACTCTAAACCCTTGCACTCCACAATCGTCAAAACTAGAGCTTGCTTTCCAACATGGTCAGATATATCCTGCCTGGCAGAGTCATCCCGCACTAATATAACCTGCTCAGCACCAAAACCGACTATATCGCCACTTACACTTCCACTCTTTCCAAAAATAGTAACAATTGCATTTTCGTCGTCTCCAGATTCAAGAAGAACTGGAGCCTCACCGTATATTAGGCTCGTCTCAGGTTCCAAAATATCAACAGAGTGACTAAAGAAACGGTACAACAGGGCAATTACACTCTGTGCTAATTTGAGAACCCCATCATGTGTACGAAAGTTCTGTTTAAGGTTGCGAACTTGTGATAAAAGTCCTTTATCCTTTCTTGCAGCCGACCCATCACCAATTGACTCCATGACAAACTTTTTGTAGAATAGATTTCGTATATCTTCGAACCTAAAATCGATTCCTCTAGCAATTGTCTGTGCTGTATCGCCAGCAAAAACGAAGCCTTCATCAACATTCCGGCAGATATATTTGAAAAGAGCAATTTGCCTCATTGTCAAATCTTGCACTTCATCAACATATACGAAATCCATTTGATCACCTTCAAATCTTCCATTCCTAAGTCGAAAATGAATATCATTCACCAAATCGGCTGAATCAAATTCACCATTTTCCATTTTGAGTTTTTCATAATCTCGAAAGAGGGAGTATATTTTCTCTCTCTTCTGCCTGCTCAAAGTGGATACGCGACCCTCAGACAAGGCAATGTAATCATCCTGACTGATTTTACGCTCGTGGACCTCACCCACTCCCAAGCCACCTTTTATATGAGAAATTATCTCAGTGAAGACTTTGGAAGGATCAAGTTTCTTTGTTAGCTGGCAATTGAAATGCGGCCAATAAAACGAACAAAACCTTTCATAGTTGACCTCCTTTGTTCTTAGAAAAGTTTCCAAAGCAACCGATCTTGAACTTCTAGTTCCAAAGTGAGAATGTTCGCTTACACCAATGAACCTTTCAAAGTATGAATTCCCCAGTGTCCCATCAAGCATCATTAGAAACTTATGAAACGTGACGACAAGGGGGTATTTGCTAGGGGAGATATCAACAAAGGAATCTGGGATATCCTTAAAACGTGCTGTATCATCAATATCAATTGAACCATTTTCTTCAGAGAAACTACCCCCACGAGCAAACCTATGCACAAAACATGGCAGATGGTTAAATTAGAATTGCCTTCATGTAGCTATTGAGAAAAAGTGCAAAGTCACGTGCATAAAACAAATTCTCTAAATGCCTTTAGAAGAGATATCCAATAAATACTTGTTCAGAAGAAACTATACAAACTGGAAAACGCAAGACCTTTAAGGTAGCATTTTCAATTTCTCCCAACAACTACAGATGCTGTTGAGAATTGGGAAGCGGCAGATGCAGTGCAACAACTAGAAAATCATACATCAAATAGAAAACAACACTAGGAAAAAAAATCCTTGGAATCGCTAATTCTTGTATCAAAAATGCTAGAGGTACATATGAAATGTACATATTATGTACATATCAATTTTGTGGGGCCCATCTCGGGTCCCACAAAGATGATTTAAACCGCCCATTATTTTTAAAACATTTTTTTATGGAGCCCTGTAAAAAATCAACACAACCCGATATCGGTAAGGATTTTTTCTTAATTTGTGGAGGCGAAACTACTTAACTGCTTAGTTTCGCCCCTACAAATTCAGAAAAAATTCTTACCAATATCGGGTTGAGCTGATTTTTTACAGGGCTCCATAAAAAGATGTTTTAAAAATAATGAACGGTTCGGATCATCTTTGTGGGACCCGAATTGGGCCCCACAAAATCTATATGTACATTGTATGTACATACTATATGTACCAATAGCATCACTCTTCTTGTATATATTGCGGAACTAGTGTTCTAAAATTCAGTTTGCCAATGGATTAGCACGTTTGTGTAACTCTAGTCCAATCTTCTGGTGATTGGTTATTTTGCTTGGCACTTGCAACATATTTAGATTGGGTCGAACCACCATGTTGAGGCTGTGAAGCCAAAGTGCAACTTGTTTTCTCTCATGATGTACTACGAGGAATGTAAAACAACAGAAACAATGTCATTGATTAAAATCCAAGATATCCCTAAAGATAGAGATCAATTCATCTACTGACTTAACAGAATAATATTCAAGAGTTCACTTCTTCTAATTTAAGGAAATAATATAAAAAATGTTAGGATACATAACACTCAATCCATGAAACGGTCTTGACCATTCATTTCTTTTCATGGACCGTTTAATGGATCAAGTGTCATGTATTGTACCACTCCTCAAATAATATACAGAATCTTAGACTCAGTAACAAAATCCAATGACCTTATGAAAAGCAGAAAATATCAGGGAACAAGCAGTTCTCGTGTTCCATTTCGTTGTTGCTTTTGTAGTGGCCCGGAATAAACGGGCTCGGGCTGACTCCGAGGCATCTTCTGCTGAACGCCTCGAGGTTGGTCCCTAATGCCTGCTAGTGCATACTATAGCTCCGGGCAATGTTTAAAGAGCTTAGGCAACTGGTGAGATGTTGCTCAGTATATCACGACGTGACAATGCATTATGCTCCGGATGTAACCCTCATCCTCATGCATCCAGGACCCTCGAGCATGTGCGCCATCATGACGTAGGCCGAGACGGTTACAGCACGAGGATCATCATTAGGGCTAATCTGGCCATGTGCTCCGTAACCGCCTTATCCTGTACGTCATCTATGATGTCACCCGAGGCGGTTACCAGAGCGTACCCTCCATGCGCTTGCTTGGAGGCCAAGCAAAGCGAGGTCTATAAAAGAAAGGGACTCTAACCTAAAGAGGTAAGCCGTTCTACCCTAACCCTAGACCTACACACTTCTCCCTAGATCTAACTTGATCGTTGGAGGGTCACTAGGCTTCCATAGCCCTAGTGACTTGTTGCAAGTCCGGTGGAGGACGCACGGAGCAGCGGAGGAAGGAACCGGAACCCACTCACGACCAAGATCCCGATAAACCGAACCCCTACAACTTTCAAGCAGCATGAAAGAAAGGAAGATGCACTCAAAGTGTCATTCAAGTTCTACAATCACAATGTAGGTTGCTTAGCTAAAATCAACAAGATGATTACAGAAAATGTAACAGGTGTCACTTATTCAGGAATCTGTACAAATCAAAGGTGCAAGCCTTGTATTAACAGAAGCAAGCTAACTATCATATTATATCAACATTAACAATAGATCAAGACTGATCATTTTACACATTAGATACATAAACCATTTAAACTCTGACAAAACTAACTCCACAATGTCCAACCTTTGAATAGATAAAAACTTACTAAGAAATTTTACATGACAGGTTGCAAATTCAGTTTATTGTCTTCCTAAGTGATCAAAACACCAAAGTCGGAAAAGAACAAAAGAAAAACACAATACATTATACACGAACAATCTAGCTAAAACTAAAAGAACCATGAAAACAAATTGGATGCTGTAAATATTTTGATGAGCTAATCACCATTGCAATGTAGACAATAAAATAAAGTAATTGCAAGAGAACTAACATATTGCGAAAGGATGCAATTATCCTATAACTCAATATTTTAGGTACCTTTTCAGCCCGGACACATGTTGTTTGACAGCATAACATAGTTTTGGACTGACGGTCACAAAAAGCTGGCGTAAGACACTTCCCTTGGTCTCTACAATGCACTCAGAACCATCATTCCTCAGCATTGCCTCTGTAGTGTTACTGAACCGAGCTCCATAAAGTCCTTCTGAAGCTATCTGGTGCTGCTGCTCCTTCTGAAACAGTTTCGTGGTCAAAACTGTAGTTTTTCCAGTTCCTGACCTTCCAAGTATAAATGTGCTTTTGCGGAACCGAATAATCTCTAACTCCTCATCATTTACATCAAATGGGAGGTCCATTTCTCTACCAGCATCATCCGAAAGCAAGTGGTTCACCATACCGCATGACAGAGAGTAAAATTTCATCAACGACAAGCTCTCACTCACCTTTGAATTCTCGACATAACTTCTACCATCAGTTGAATCATCGCCAACCTCAAGGTTGCCAAGATTCTTAATCCGGACAATGTCAAAAGAGGTCTCCCAAGCCATTGGAACCTCCAAGTCACTAAACACAAAGAGAAAAATTAATCAAGTGAATTAATTGAAGTTCAGTGCATAATAAATTACACCAACATGCTCAAAGGCAGCAATTAGACTTCAGGCTATGTTTGGATGAACGTAGCATTATGTAGGACTAGGTATTAAGGGCGTGTTTGATTGCAGATTTCGTTTTGGGGGGATTCGTAATGAGGTGGGATTAGGATTGAGATTGAGAATGAGGTGGGATTATTAATGAGAGGATGAATCATTTATTCATGTTTGTTTTGCATAGGATTCGATTGTAGGATTGTAAATAACATGTTTGTTTTGGCTAGGATTAGGATTGGGATTGGGATTGATGTGGGTTTTTAAACTGGTTTTGCTCAATCCCATGGGGATGGGATTTGTAGTAACAAACACCACCCCACACCCCCCACGGTATTGCCAATACCCCCATTAACAATCCCATGGGACAACTAGTCCCTCCCACAAAAACCTAACCAAACAAGGTATTAGGAGCCCCATAGGATTTTTAATCCAATCCCCCCCTCACAAACCTCCTATCAAACATGCCCTAAAATACTAGGAAGTTAAGTACCCAGTAATCTATTACCTGAGGGAAGCTCATTCCAAAGTTTGGATTACTTTAGGAAAATCTTATCCAAGGAAACATATTTTAGAAAACTTATTAGAAGAGACAAATTAATCAAGTGACTAGAGTTGTATATATCACGAGGTATCACATCCTATTCTAGTCGATTCCAAATATAGGAATCAGGGGGAGAGAACATCAAACTCTCATTTCCTCTAAACGATTCCGGCCGTTCCAACTGAACCATAAAATATAGTGACTATGTTCACATCCGAAAAGATTATTGATCCACAACAGAGAACCTACCCCTCATGGTGTTTCTTGTTGCAGTGATTGATAAAATCATCAGTGTACATAGCAAACATCCCATCAAGGCGTTTGGCCAATTTTGAGATCTCTTCCAATGGCAATATATCCCACACCTTCAAAACTTGGATGTACCTCGAGTCCTTCATTATGTCAACAGTGCATACCATGTAGAGCCCTTCGACCTTAAATTGTTTCAAGGTCTGTGAAGAGCTCTCACAAACTGAGTCCACGTTCTTCTTCTTGGGTCGCCAACCACATGAAAGTTTCAGTAGTAATTGGATTACTGACTTTCTTGTGCGGACAGATTTCATGTTTCGAAATGACTTTCTGAAGTTATCACTGAAAGAAACCTGTGATAGCCAAGGGACAAATATTCATCCAAGCTATGGGAGAGCGTAAGACTAAAATTCAAAGATTAAGTAGAAATGAAGGATATCTTTTAACAGCCGCGAGTTCTATACCTTCCATTTGGCCTCTTTAAAAAGTACACTATCTGCATTCAATAAATCATCAAGCTGATCAAGCTCTTTCTTGGCATCTAATATGGTTTTGGCCATATTGTTATCCTCATCAGCACCAAAGAATGATTGACGATCCCGAGCATCCCGGACTAGTGCTTTCCAGACAGATTCACTATCAGCTAGCGTCCTTTCATTCCCCAGAATCCAAAGACAGTGCCTGTAAAGGAATCAAGGGCCATAAACATTCATCACCAACATAATAGAAACATTAGAAACATCGGCTGTTCTATACTGTTTTTTTTTCTTAATCCAGTAAACTGTGTCAGTTTGTTTGGCATAGCTTTGACTTTTGGCTTATCAGTCAAAAACAAAAACAGCTTCTGCTTTCAAATAAGCTTCTTTCATCACAAGTCAGTTGCAAAAAAAAAAACTCAAAATAATCTAGGAGAGCGTTTGAATCCATACCGAGCTCTCGTTAATGCAACATTAACTCTCTGAGGACTGGAAAGGAATCCAACAGATCCACCACTGTTGGATCTTACAGTCGAGATTATTATTATGTCCTCCTCTCCGCCTTGAAACCCATCAATTGACTTCACCTTCACCGTGAATCCATCAAGGTTCTCAAATTTTCGTCCAAGTTTATCACGGATTGCCACAACTTGAGCAGCATAGGGAGATATAACGCCAATGCTAAGCTTTTTGTTGGAGACGTTCCATTCTATGAATAACAGCATCAACAATTAAAAGCAAAGCAAACTGCAGTAAATAGCATAAGCAACCAATGAAGAAGTGCTACATATATTTATTAAAAGAAGTTCTAATGTGGTTCCATAGATTCCCCAACTTTTATTGACTTAAGGAAAAATTTATCACAAGTTTGAAATTGAAGACAATATTGTAACATGTCACGTGGATGTCAAGTAATATCGTAAGCGGGGTCAACTGGTAGTTTGCTGAAATGGGTTTCAATAAAATTTTCTAAAATTGGCTATTGGTGGGAAATAATTTTTAACAGTTCTCAATGTTACACACCTGGGTACATTAGAAAGAAAAATTCAATGCATAAACGATCGTGTTTCTTGAAATTTCAATGTCTTCTTCACAACATCTAAGAAAAGGAAAACCACAAAAGAAAATAAATAACAAAACAACTTCATACCTACCTTGAGCCACTTGACAATTCCAGCATTACTTAGAGACCCTAACGAAGAAACCTGATAACATTATTCTGACAGCAACACTGTACCAAACCAAACCGAGGCTTATGTCCCAATCACTTGGGATCGGCTACATGAATCCTTTTCCTCCAGCAATACTGTACACCCAAATGTTTTTTGAAATTTATCCACGTTATAGTTTGTCCCACATTAGTTAATTACAACCTCCAACCACCTCTCCACTCATTGCAAATTGGTTTTTAAGTGGATACTTTGACAGGGTATCAGAGCTTGGCTTTTGGAGGCTTTTTTTTGGAGGCTTTTGGACAAGACTCTCGTGATTGATAGCCACGTTGTTTGTGCCATAAATGCACCTTGTTTTGTTATGATCCCAATGATACGAATCCTTTATTTACCACATCATGTGAGGGTCAGGGGCCGCACGTGTGAGTGAGTGTTAGAATTTATTCCATATTGGTTAATTATAACCTCAAAAACTACTATATGAGCCTAGGTGGCCTCTCCATTCATTGCCAATTGATTTTGAGTTGGATGCTTTAACAATCCACTGATCGTTGAGGGGTTAAAACTCGACCTATAAACATAATGAAATTGTACAAGAGAATTTGCCAAGAGGGCAAAAACTATTGAAGCAACAGGTGGTTTTTTCATCAGCTGGAGTTATATGTGCTTGATAGAACTATCACTCATATTAACTTCGAAATGACTCTTCAGTATGACATTTACAGCCTCTGAAGTTCAAAACAATATGATCATAAAGAAGATATACTTACGATATAAATACGAATGGACATTCTTCCATGGTATACAGCGCATGTGAAACCAAAGTAAAGATTGTAATACAGGTGAGATGAGTTGACATACCTTTGTATAGATTCTGCAATATCTTCACAACAACAGCCACCTCAACCATATTTCTTCTGCTATGTCCAGCATCATCCTTTTCTTCTTTGCCACCAATGACATTGATAAAAGAATAGGGACCAAACATTGACCCGGGAAGATACTGCCATTCATAACTTTCATTTTTCACATGTGGTGCATCCAAGATTTGGTTGCAATAGAATGTGGAATTTGGAAAGGAACTTATGGAAGGATGCATCCTATACTGCATGTTAAGAAGGTGCTTCGGATGGCCCAATGAGCTCAATCTTTCAAATAAGCTTCTTCCAAATCCAGCTTCAACACAAACCTAATAAACAACATTGTACATGTTCAATGAATTGAAAATGATAGTAAAGAAATGTGGTAGAAAAGGAAAAAGAGAGCACAGATAAGTATTATGGCAGAACGACACAAGAATCCTCTTTTCCTTTTCCAGGTGTTGAAAGAAAGTGAAAAGAAGAGAGAAGAAATGAATGAGAAATTCTTGGGAATTGGTTATTTCTCTTTGTTTCTAATTCCCACAATGAAAGGATAATGAAATTAAAAAGAAATATCTTCCTCTTGATTGATTTTATATGCAAAAAGAATGAAACTAATAAGCAGCTCAAACTAACGAAGACCCAAAAAAAAGTGAAGAAAATGAAAGGAAAACTTCAAAATAAGAATGACTATGAAAATATATTTTCACTTACCTTCCCTCTCAAAACTTAAAACCAAACAAGGGAAGAAAAATCATTACTCCCCTTTCTTTTCCATTTCTTCCCTTAGTTCCAAACATGACCTAAATTTATATGGTAATATGATCAATGGCATTAACTTACATTACTAGTAACCATTGCTGGTAGTTGGCACCCATCACCAACGAGGATAACATGACCCACACCGGACACTTGAAGAGGTATGGTTGATTCACATTCCTTCAATTGTGCCGCTTCATCAATCACAAGCAAGTTCAGTGGTTCCATTACCACAGAATGTAGCTTATAGGAACTAGAAGCAGTACAGAAAATCAAGGAAGCCATTTGGAAACAGAATTCCCTAATTGAACTCGAGTTCATACTTGGCAGTTTAAGGCCTTCAAGAGAAAGTCGAAGGGATTTTAGAACAGAAAGGCAGTTCCTCCTTATATCCGCAAAAGATCCAGAAATATCTTCACTTGCATCGGCATGAGAAAAGATCTCCTCGAGTTCCTCAGAAACCAATTTCTTTTGAAACAACAATGATTCCAAATGATCAAGAAAACAATTGAGAATTATCATTCTTTGGAAGTTCTGTTCCAAAAGGAAGCTCCTTGATAAATGTGTACAGAATATGGATATACATCTTCTCAGGGATGATGCATTGCATTTAAATCGGTCTCTCACAAACTTAAGAAAAGATTTGAATTCTGCCCTCGTGCCTTCATCTTGATCAATGTGTTCTTTTTCGTTGATAATTTTTTCATTTTTGACGAAAACCTCGTATTGAGAAACACAATCTTCAAGAAAATCTATCATGGATGTTAAACAATGCCTCCAACCAGTCAGCGGTCCTAAACACTCTGCGAGCCTTTGAATGCGATAATCTAGGTGGATATCTTGAATTTCCAAATCAACTTTCAGCCGCTCCTTGTTCCCAAACAAGAGAATATCACCCAGAGGACAAAAGAAAGCCTGCTTTTCTGATTCAGCTCCATAGGACTCCCTTACCAACTTTAAAACCCTAGAAGCAACCTCTTTTATAGCTATATTCGTAGGAGCACAAGTAAGCGTCCTGCAGTTCATCCTTAAAAGGGTAAAAAGCAACACACTTACTGTTTTCGTCTTCCCCGTCCCTGGTGGCCCCCATATAAGTTCCACTGTAGACTTGTGGTTACACTTAATTCCAGCAAGAGAAGCTGAGATCGCCTCTATTTGGGATTCATTCAGGTTAGATAAAAGGTTCATAACCAATGTATCAGTCAATTGGCTCTTCTTATAAACACTACAATGTTTGCAATCCTCTTGAACCTGTATTCCAAACTCAAAAGATCAGTAAGATCCAACCAAAAGTCCCATACACATTTTACTCATAACTAAATGAAAAGAGCATGGGAGAAAACAATGATGTTAAAAACTACAAATCTAAGAAAGGATATGAAATGAAACACTACAATTGCAGTGAATCAAAGATCAAGGTTTCCATAGAAAAGGCCATACATGTGCAATAAAGGGGATTTCCTACTACTTTTCAATAAAGTAGGCACCTTTTTAGACTTCTCAATACTTCTATCCAATTATGCAGACCCGGAAACCCAGTGGAAGATTTCCGGCATACATATTACCATTCAGTAGCTCTTTCCGATTCCTCACAAGAACATATTGTCTTAAAATTTATAAAAAAAATATGGAGTATCAGCACAAAATTTGTATGAGAAGATATAGGGTAGAACCTACATGAGTTTAACCATGTTCAACTGCTCCACATGCTGCAATATATGAATACATATTTAATGGCTCAGTATCCACTAAGTAGAAAAATAAATGCAATTCTTACCAAAGAATCAGAGCAAAGAACTTCCTCAATGATCTTGAGATTCTCTAACATGCGTAATGCGTTCCATATTCTTTTGTTAGTTGTTATATTTATCAAGAAAATGACAAAGAGCGATTCCCTCAACCCATTTTTGACTTCAATGTCTCTTGATACTTTGACTTTAAAATGAGTAGAGGAACTATCATCGCCTTCATTCTCCTCCTCAGTGATTTTAGTGACACATCCAAAAGTCCACATCCTTCCAACTCGTTGTAAATCAGACACGCTTTCAGGTTTTGCATCAGAAACAAGAAAAACATCCCCAGGCAAGATTTTGTAAGGCTCCTTTCCGTCATTAAATCTGTTCCTCCAGTAATCAACTTTAATGTCAAACAAAGATGTTCCGTACGGCTTGGACTCATCAAGGGAGATCACCTCAGCATAAGGTGCTTCATGAACACTATCCAAACTGGAAAACAATGCTGCTCGTGTTTCCTCCAATAAAGGGAAAACAAATGAACCACGATAATGCTCCACCAATTCAAACGATTCAGGAATCTTCTCCACCTAAAACCGAAGCAATGAATGTTGGTTGCAAGTGAAAGTTAAATCAAGTTCCTTAAGGAAGGGAATGTTCAATACAAAGTATGAAGCAAAATGAAGCACAGGTATACTGTGCCATAGGCCATAGCTGACAGGCCCACAGGCAATAGCAAATAGACCACATTAGGATAGTAAATTTTTTCACATGCATATTAAATAGTTTTCCAGAAAAGTACACATTGATAGCTTGTAAAAGTCATGCGTATGACTAATGACTACGAGTGCAAAATGCTAACCATTTCAGGAAACTGTTAGACTACAGATACTCGAATTATCGAGATTCTATTCAGCTAAAGTTGACATGTTTTGTGATTCAAAACACACATTTCTAAGTTCCGCTATGAAAGAATTAGCAAGAAGGAACAGAACTAGATTTGTGTGATATCTTATATATGTACATTTTCATTAAACGTACAAAACCTGTTGATCACCAATAAACAGGACAGGGATGGCAACAAAATGGATAAAATAACATGATTATACCATATATTCTTCTTACCCTATCCTCTTCCTCGAACATAAAGTTTAGAAGAAGAAACATGCAGTTTGAAAGCAAAAGCACCACACAAACTACTGATTATTGCACCACAAAATCTTACTTTCTCACAAAAATTAATAAAAGAAGCACATAAGCTTCTGATTTTCGCAAGAGATTAAGGGCACATATGATATTTAACAATGGCCTGGAATGTGACGCTTTCCCATGTTTGCTATGCATTTGAAGATGCAAGTTGAAAAGATAGCCGATTGGACTGCCTATTTCTCAAAATAAGTTGGAATTACTGTTCCACACCTTCAAGAAATCATAATTTCTCTGAACAATATCAGATAGATTCATTTGTAACTTTGACATGGATTCAATCAACAAAATACGGCGGGGGAAAAAAACTGTTGATGGAGATAACTAAAATTTAAGACCTATAACCTCTCTTTCTCTATCACTCGCCTTCTAAACTTAAGAGTGCTTTTATTTGTGTAGGAAATGGTCATGTGGCTACTTTTTGAAATGAAGCCCGTTGGTTAGTCTACTGTACCTTTGTACATAAATGGATGCTACAGCTATGATCAAGCACAATGGAGTTATCCAGTTTCTACATCTTGTTTTCTTCCTCTCAAATAATTATACACAATACATCTAAGTATTTATGTCCCCAGGCGCGTATCACACAAAAATAGTCTTAGATGTCTTTATAAGCAAAGGATTGTATTACGTTTTTTGCATTTATTTGCTTTAGGATATCAATCTTGGAATTGGTCTAAACAAAGATTTTTACCCCTTACCCATCAGCCTGCTCATTTTACACCATTGTCACCCCACAAGGGTTGCATCAAAAAATAATACCAAGACGACACATAGCTTCACAACCAAGTACTAGTACAAAATAGCATTACTTCGAAAACTGAACAATGTAAGATGAAACTCTATGAAACAAGCAATGATTTTTCGATTCAGATGCAACTCTGGACACAAACTCAAATTATCCTTGAAAAACTTCATTGAAATTTCATCATTTGGCAACTCTGTCTTTGTTTCGTTTTTAAGTTTTTAGCAACTCAGCATAAGGGTTACCACAATGGACTTTGTAAGGACCAAATTCCGAAATCTTTGTATATTGGCAATTCCGTTTGACAAAACACATAATTTTTATCGAGTTGTAATTTTATTATTTTTAATAAGCTAGTGAGTCTGTATAGGATTAGAGTGAAAGGAATCACTATTATTTGTATTCGAGAGTGAGCATTTTGGATACAAAAGGAGGTCGACTACAGCGAGACAGTTGTTTGGCGAAGACGGATCAATCGGTTATCAATCGGCACATTCTATTTTGTAAAGAAAATCAACGTGAATAAGAGTTCTATTTATGGACTTATTATTTACTTCCTAGGGTTTGGAGCACATGCTTATATATAAAGGAAAAGAAGTACGGCAAAAGTGATGAAGTCAGATGCCTTGTGCCATGTACTACAAATATACACGGTCATAACAGGGTGCGGCGGCTGCAGCATGGAAATTGAAGCAACAGGTATTTTTGAGAGCTATTTTTATTAGGTCTATTGGAGGGCTTGTGGACTCAAGGCCATTGCTGGGTGCGGTGTACGGGTGACTCAACAGGTAGTACTTAGAATGTTGTGAGGATTTACATCGTTTGGTTAGGTATATCTGTAACTGCACAACGATTATAGTGATTTGATTCCTTCCCGTGGTTTTTACCTATTCAGCCATTCAGGGGTTTTCCACATATATCTCTGCGTTGTGGGATTGTTTGCTTGAGTGTTTTTTGCTGGTAGAGTAACTTAGTAATTCGCATTCATACTTTTTAGGGTTTTTTACGGATTAATAGGGAACCCTGTTTTTTCAGACTTCATGCCACGGAATGAATCAAGGAATTAAGAAGGTTCCAATACCGACTTCCCTTACAGACGTTTAGAAAAAACAACACAGACCCCTAGCGTTGCTTGCATGAAGTGGCATCCATGAATATGTTCGATGTTTGTATGATAACCACAATAAATAACATCCCACTTTTGTATGTCTTTCAAATATATAGACTTCCCTCATTTCATGCCTCAACTTTTTTCTCTTAACATTGGTTGATTTACAATTGGCAGTCTATAGATTGTTAGTATGTTAAAAAAGTCATAGATTGAAGCATCCCATTCTAAGATCCTTCAAGATCAATTGTAAAAATAGCTTTGACAATCTTTATCGATGAAGGTTTAAATTTGTGTACTTCTTGTTACACATTATTGCCAAGATTATGCATTAGAAACTTTGCGTTTAGTAATAAAAGTTTAAGTCAAGTATTATCTCTTTGAGATTTATTTTGAACAAGTTTTCACGACTATGATCAAGCGAGTGCCTCAACTACGTTAAATTTATGGGTCCGCCACCAGCTGCATGTGAGGGAGGGCCAGTGGTCTAAAACAAGAAATTAATCGATGATTAATCACTGGCGGGGCCCATCCGATTAGGTCCGACTAACAATTAATTGCCGATTACTTATTAATATGCACAGATTAATCCGATTAATCGCTCGAAGGTGGCCGACGGCCCGACTAGAGCCTAGCAACTTTTAGAACATTGGGGAGGGCATAGGATAGGTTGATATACATTGTTGAGCACATTTTTAACGGCTTAAGCTTTTAGAATAATTGGCAAGTAACTCAATACTATGTAATGCATAAAATGGGAGACAATACAATAAAAACAGGGAAGTGTTATTATTGATATTTGGAATAGCTTTTTACATAGCTAAAACAAAGCTTTTCTTTCCACCACATTCCTCTGGATTTCATTTTGTGAAATATCTTCGTCGCCAAATTCAAAGCATTGTAGCATATACAACTAGTATGTGATTTCATTGGAATACTCATTACATATCCCCGAATCGAAATATAAAACAAAGTGAAACTAAATTTTGTTTCTGAAACTAAGTCAGCGTGTGTGACCTTATCACAGTTTCATGAAATACCACAACTAAAGATTTCAAAAAACTGAAAGGGAAATTTGGTCCTTTACACTTCCTATTTATGTATAATCAATTACAACAATATGTAAAGATGTCTAGTCAAAAGAGGCTTAAAATTCATCAGTTCTATACATCAACATATACTCTCAAATCAGATATCAACCCAGGAAAGGGGGCAAAAAACGCCAACCTCCAAATATGTACATTCATAATTGAAAGAGATTGTAAAAAAATCGAAGGGCCTTTGCCAGAAACAGCCCGGCCCACAAAGCCGAGGTTGCAAAAGACAAACTATCTTGCTTAATAACATTTTCCATAGAAAGAATCAACAACCAAAAACCAACTTTGTTATAATGTTTATACATATAAATAATCTATTCCCAAAAGACCGAGAAAATTTTCAAAATATCTGAATGAATAGCAGCAAATGGACCGAGCTTGGATCGGCTCGGCTTAATTCGTTTAGAAATCGAGCCGAGCTGGATGGTTTAGGCTCATTTAGTAAACATTCAAAAGCTCATCTAAGCTCGGTTCGTTTCATAGGCTCAGCTCGTTTAAATAAACTTGTTAAGTAAATTAGCAAAACGAGCCCAACACTCAGAGCTCGACTAGTTTGCACCCCAGATTTTAGTCTAACCGTCCGTGCACAGTGGAATGATGAAAAAAAAGGGGCAAAAATGAAACCTGGTTCTCGTAGAGATTCTCATTGAGGATGTCTTCAAGAGACCATGAAAGCACCAAATCAGTAAAACCTTTACCTAACTGAGACAACGCTTTCTTCCTGTCTGACGAAACCCGGCTCGTCATCATAGTTTCCCGCCGTTTTCTATCAGATTTCTTTATCTGTAAATGCTTATCTGCAATAACAACGGGAAAAATTCAAAAACCCATTTCACATTATTAAAATTCACCACAGATTAAATTCTTAGAGAGAGGGGGGGAACAGAGGAGGGTGATAAAATAGGATGAAAGAGAGAAGTGGGTTTTCTTAGTTATGAAGGGAGGGAGGAAGTGAAGAGGCCACAGGGTGGGGAGAGATGTACCTAGGAATCTGCCAGTACAATTACTTTGCCGAAATCCCAGCTTAAAGAAGAGATATCTCTTCTTCTCTCTCTCTGTGCATGTACGGGTGATCGAAATAGTAGTGCTTCACAAGAAGGAAAAGCAATTCCCAAAATAAAAAACGTCAAAAGGCGCTTTGGAAAAAGGTGACGGGAAGAGAGAAGACCCAATGAAGAAGAAAGTCTTAATACTAAAAATACAAAGAAAAATTACCCTTAAAATTCCATGATGTCATTGCGTGGGACCTATGCATTAAACCAAACTTATTGAATTTTCTTTTGTTTTATTCTCGGACCAGGCCCTCACTCTCTCTTTCCTCTTCGCGTCCACCTTGTAGCGGGAAAGGGTGATTCTCAACCTACAGTATGTCTTAAAAATATGAGACCTTTTTGGAGTGTGGGTTCAATTTGACCAGAATAAAAGGAAATATTTTATTTTATATGAACATTAACAAATATGAAACTTAGTGTGGTCTCTAGCTGTACAGGAGGGAAAAATAATAATCAATCTTCACCAAATGAACTAGAACAAGGCAAAGTAACTACTTTTTCGGTATCTTTTTTTTTTTTTTACCTTTCGAAACATTTTATTGAGGGTTGATCGTTGTTGTTTTTCACTTTTGTGACTCTCTCGTCGAGACGAATGACTAATTCAAATAATATGATGCGTATCTAACAATAATTCAAAAGAGATAAACAAAACACACAAATCGAAAAATACAAAAAAAAAAAGTTTGGGATAATAGAGCCCAGGCAAAGTAACTACAAAAATTAAAAGTATTGATACATACCAGAGTTTGCCGTCGTCGATCATGAGATTTTTTTATCAAGTCATGCGAGTGCAAGAGGTAATTTATTTTTCATTTTCAAAAATGAAAAATAATTTTTTAAAGCAAGTCAATTCCTCTTCACCTAGGGGGAGGGCCATTTTGCCTAGCAGGAGTAGTAGTCTTAGCACCTTTAGGTTCTTTAAGTAGGTTAATTGGGGGACAGATCGGCCAGTAAACCCCCTACGGGAGGTCGTCCATCGTCGTAGTCCCGCTGATCCCATCCTAGCCAATTATAATATGGTTTCCGGAATCTCCCACAATTTTTTTTTGCACCGTTTAAAAGATTTCAATAAGATCTATTAAATAAGATCCAAATTGGTAGAAAAATTATTTGCATAAACACATAATTTTTGAGCTTGAAATTATCTTTTTTTTCTAAAAATTTATTTTTCTAGAAACCGAAACGGCCCGAAGTATTTTAGAACTCTCTTTAGCGCGAAAATGAAAAATAGTGATGGTCTCCCTTCCCTTTTGGAGGGTTTACATGAAGAGGAGAGAGAGAGGGGGGGGGGCCTGGCCCGAGAATAAAACAAAAGAATATTCAATGAGTTTAATTGGATGAATGACAAAAGAAATTTCAATGAATTTAGTTGGATGAATGGATCCATGCAATAACATTTATCTTGTAAAGGTATTTTAAGGGTCATTCTTTTTTGTATGTACCATTTCCCTCTCGTATTCCCTATTGATATTTGATGAGGTGACAGGAAGAGAGAAGACCCAATGAAGCAAAAGTCTTCTCGTATTCCCTATTGATATTTGACGAAGAGACCCAATGGAGAAGAAAGTCGTCCCATCTTCCCCTCTGCTACAGGGATAGCATTTTTCCTTTTCTCAAAATGAGATGTTTCTACCTTGCTTTTATGGAAAAGTCTTTAATACATATCTCTTTAAAATGTAGATCATATGAATCTAATGTGTAATTCATATTGTGTCACCTCATAAAAAATTACTGATAAGACCGGTTATTCATAACATTTTATTTCGTATCGTAACCTTTATACTAAAAAATCGTAACTTTTCATCAATATAATTCGTAATTTTTTAGCAATAAATTCATAACATTTTAGAAATCAAACATTTTGATGTGTTTTAATAAGGGTGCATATGATATACACCCAAATAATGAGTGTCTATTGTAGCACTTCCCTGATTTTATTTGTGATGAATATTTTGGAATAAATACTAGTAGTATTTGCTCTTGTCTTTATGCGCTCAATTGTATTAATTTGGGAAAAATACGAGACAAAAAAAAAGTGTCAATTTTGAGAAGAAAATTGATTTTCGTACTTTACTTTTGTATGCAATAAGACGTCTGCGTACAAAAGTTAAGCGACAAATTAGCATCCTTCTAAGAATAGATATTATTATGCTTACGATATAGGAGGACCGGAGGAATGCGCCTAGTCAAATGCCCCTACACTCTAGAAAAGTGGAACATGGGGAAATGACCCCCTTGGCCCCTTCTGTTCTGTCTTGGGCACCAAGGCATAGGGCTACAAACGAGCCGAGCTGAGCTGAGCTGAGTTTTACCATGCTCAAGGTTGTTTATTAAGTTTTTAACGAATCTGACCTCGAGCTCAGTGAGAGCCAAGTGAGCCTTGGCTTGACTTGAGCTCGAGTTTGTTCACGAGCCTCAACGGACCAACGAAATATATATATATATATATATATATATATATTCTCGTATAGGCCCAATACAACCAAAAATATTTTGATTGTGAAGGTATATATCTTTTATTTTCCTATGGAGCGAGGGTGTACTGGTGTACGAGTGCTATTGCCTCCCTTGGTTGACTGAAAAGTGAAAATGGAAAGAACAAATTATGAAATAACAATAAAAACCCTAAACTTAAGTATATATAACCCCGCTCGCGAGCCAACTCTAGCCAAGCTTATCCTAGCTTGAGCTTGGTTCGTTTACAAAACGAGCTGAAAAAATCAGCTCGAGCTCGTTCGTTTAACTTCCGAGCCGAACTTGAACGAGTCACTAATGAGCCGAGCTGTGAGCCACTCGGTTCGTTTGCAGCTCTAGCAAGGTAGGTAGGCGAGTATGTTTCTTATATTCAAATTATAACCCATTGTGATGGTTATGTATACGGGTGGGTAGGGACTAGAGACTCATTATTCGGCAACCTAGGAGAATCATTTGGCATTGCGTATGTGGTACTTTCAGTCATTTACATAGCAACAAATTATGCAGTATGGACATTATTATTCACTTTTGTTAGATAGTTGATTGATAATGAGTGATTCACGTTGTGTGGTGATGGTTTTTTATTTTCGAAGAATACCACATGACAATGCCACTGATACTCCGAGAATACTCAATAATTCACCGTGGGTGGATGTGATAAAATCCTGTTGTAATGCTTAACATATGGTAAAATAGGATTGAGTTTGATGTAATCTAGTCCGGGGATTCAAACTATATTTGTTTTGTTTATCATATGTGTACAACAAAGTAAGTTGATCGAACTTTGATAATAAAAATTTGAAAATATATAGATAGAATTTTGATTGCACATTTCTCTTTGTAAAACCAAATTAAAAAGAGTTGGTCAGTGTCTACTTATATTAGGATGCAATAAAGCTATATATGGATACATATGAAATGTACATACCATGTACATATGAGTTTGTGGGGGCCACCTTGGGTCCCACAAGGATGATTCAAATAGCCTATTATTTTTAAAACATTATATTTGTGAAGCCCTATAAAAAATCAACTCAACCCGATATCGATAATGATTTTTTCTGAATTTGTTAGTTTTACTTTTGCCCCCACAAATTCAGAAAAAATCCTTACCGATATCAAGTTGAGCTGATTTTTTACAAGGCATCATAAAAAATACTTTAAAAATAATGGGCGGTTCAAATCATCTTTGTGGAAGCCCGAGGTGGGCCTCTCAAAATCCTTATGTACATAGTATGTACATTTCATATGTACACATAGCACCACTCATTAGGATTCAACATGATAGGGAATACCCTAAGATGAATTCTAATAGGGTCTAAATCATTATACTCCATCCAAAAAGACTATGCTACATTCTATGCGAAACAATAAAAGAAAAAGTGTACTAATAGCGATTCGGATAAAAGAATTTCTCTTTCCCAAGTTGCTGCTGGTCCAGTATATACACTCTCTCTTCCATCCTGACTATATTGAAGGTAAATTTCTGGCTACAGCATATTATCATTTGAATCCAACAGCGATCCATCCCCTCGAGTGTAGTAATGTGACGACTCAGTGGCAACGTCTTCCTAACTTCTCCTGCAAATCAATTGAATTGCTATGGTGCTTTTTCACCCTTTGATGAGCGTGCTTTTTTATCCTAAAGAGGAAGCGTGAGATCACTAAGATGTCCTCAACAATGGATAGTATTTCCCAGTTTAGATGGTTTTCCTCCCAGACTTAGAATATTTATCATTTGTTTGCAATCTCAATCACTATGCTCAACCACGTATATGTTCCCTCTAAATGATAGAGACACGGAACGAGCAATACGAACCAATGTTCTGAATACCATACCGGCCAGGGTATCGATTTTTCTACTGGTACGGTACATATCGGTACCAGTCAAATACCGGGTACCGTTTTGGATTTACTGTAACTACAATATATATATATATATATATAATAATTATATATAATCATAATTCAAAAAAATCCCCCATACTATGCAATTCATCATAAAATACCTATGTGTTTGCATCTTGTCCCATATTGCCTAGTTATAAAACTCTTTTCCATCTTAAATAACTTTGCACATTAGTGGACTTATAAATAAGGACCCAAGGAGAGACCTCGCGCGCTCGGGAAAATGGGTTGTGGCCGAAGGCAATTTGGAAAAACTGATTCGGAAACCCAATTAACCGGGTGCGCGTCATGGGTTATTTGCGTGCAGGAGGGATGCAAATCCGGGATTTGATTCTCGCGGGTTTTTCGCGCGCAGAAGGGGTGCAAATCCGGGATTTGAGCCTCGCAGGTTTTTCATGCGCAGGAGGGGTGCAAATCCGGGATTTGAGCCTCCCGCACGTACTATGGTTAAATCCATGTTTTGCTAAAATTCTGAAAAACTTTTTTTTATTTTTTTTGGGGGTTAAGATAACCCAAAAAAAATATTCTGAAATGTTTTTTTTTTTTACCAGAAAATGATTGAATGACAGTAGAAAAAAAATAAAACGCTCTGCAAAATCTCGGCCAACCGGTATTTTCCGAGATGACCGGTACCAGGCGGTAACGACCGGTATTTGGTCCAGAACGGTATTGGGGGGTTAGGGTACCGGTTTATCTCAAATCCGGTACGTATCGGCCAGTATGGGATTGATAACATTGATACGAACTTCCTAAGCTTTAGCCGCGAGGACCGATGAAACTTGACTTCTGCCATAGATGATCCCAGTTGAATTTAATGATAAGCTATAAAAGAAAAGAAGGCATATTAGCCGAGGGAGATTCCTAAAAGAAAGATTACCTTGGTTCTAAAGTCAACATTGCCCGCTTCGCACTTGAAAATACCTTTTAGAGTATTCGCAATGAGAATAATCAAAATGTGCCATGTCAGCATTTAATTATCCATTTAGTTCATAATCAAACTTAACAACCTTTACCTCCATATTGGTTATTTTTGCATCCCTATAAAAAAAAAATTCCACAGTATGCAATGCACCTATGTTCAATTGCAAACGAGTTCCAATCACGCGCCCGACCACACCAAATTATTCGTTTCGAAGAGATGATTCTAATGTGGGGTATTTTTTAGTTATTGAGTTTTGAGTTTGGTTCTTGGGTTTTGTTATTGAATTTTGGTTATTGGTAAAAGTTGTTAAGTTTGGTTATAAAATGAGTGGAATTTGGTTATTTGCTAAAAGACTTGTAACTTTGCTTATTACAATGTGAGGTATTTTTTTAGCATTATTGTTAAGTTTGCTTATCCATATCAATTTGATTATTACAATGGGGATGCTCTTAGAATCTCCTCTTTGTATTTAGGTACAAAAGGAAAAAGTTGATCGACCCAAGCTCCGTTGACCATGGTCAAAATGGGACCATTGCCAACATTTTCAGAGGATCTACCATTGCAACCTGCTGCACCCGCCATCATCTTCCTCGATTTTGAATTGATTTCATCGACATTTTTTGACCCAAGAAAGCCCAACATACGCTTCAAAGTACTACTCGTTGATCCTGCAACCACCATGTTCAAAACCGCATTAATCGATAGAGGAGAAGAGACTATGTTGTTGCCAAAACCGTTTTGAATCTGCTTTAGCATCAGCTGATTAGCAATACGTGTGCAGAACTCCATTGTTGATCTCCTTTTCAGGGTTTGTGCTATATATTATGTGTTTGTACTTTAAGAGTTTTAGGCTTTGTTGATAGGCACCTTTTTCTTTTTCTTTTTCTTTTTTGGTGGTCTCCCTGGATTTTCTTTTATTGTTTTGTAGTCATTTATTTTTTTGGTGTTCACTAGGAATTTAGGACTCTGAAAATAAGAAAATCAAGAGTTGGACTCAATTCTGATCATTAATGTGAAAGGAAATTAAAGAAGAAAAAATATGCTTTGATTGGTTTCCTAATGGCGGATCAAAATAAAATTTAAATAATTGGTTTCCCAACAGAAATGGTTATGGCAGATCTTGTTTTCTTTCTAGTTGGGAGTAACAATAAATGTATTCGCGTGAATAGTTTACTTAAAATCTAGACCATCCAAACACATCTAGATGGCCAGAAATTGTTACACAACACATAAAACGATTGTGTGTGTAGCATTTTTGTTGATTTTGGGTTCTCTTCACATAAAATATGGGGTGGACATTTTTTTTTTTTTTTTTGTAACTTGCGCATTTTATAACCAACCAACTCAAAACAAGAGGATAAAATCCCTCAAACAAGAACCTATACAAAGGATAACCTCAAACAATCTACCAAAGCTACAGATATTCTACAACCCAAGCACTTTACTTGAAATGTTCCAGCATCGGCAAAGACTTTGATTTTCAGTAAAGTTTGGGAAATGCTCCCAGGTGCAAACCCGAAGTCTCACGTTATCTTCAATACTCGCAAGCACATTATCAGCTCCTCTATGCTTTCCTCCAAACACTCAAGTATTTCTTTCCAACCACAGATGGTAAACCCCAACTGCAAAAAGTAATTTGAACAAGAAGGCCCTAAAACTTTTACCTCTACAATGATCAACAGTCCACTTGAGCTCACTATCCCATTCTTCCGGAGTCCTCTGGACCTAGAATTTATGAAGAATTACCTGCCAAATACTGCTGGAATAATTGCAAGAAAAAAACAAATGTTGTAGTGTTTTATGTCTTTGAGAACAGAGTGCACATCCCTGTAGCGCCCCGATTTTTGAAAACGTTAAATTAAATACAGTAAAACCAAGTCTAGTATTTATTTAAATAAAATCATAATTTAGTCATACAAAATAATAAATCTTGAATCGAATTACATTTATACATAAAAAAAGGGGAGGGGTACTATAGTAAATTCTACTCTTCAGGGCATCCGTCTTCCTCTGCAACAACTTGCTCCGCATAAAATTCTCCCTGTTTGTCACCTAGGTCTGGCATAATATGTCAGGGTCACAAAAGTAACACTGTGGGCTTTTACGCTCAGTAGCTAACTCCTACCCCTATGTTCCTTACACTAGCAAAAATATCATATAATTTTATAAAGTAAATTGCAGAAAACAGTTCATCACAAAAATCAAATCAACAAATGAAGTGTCAGTGTCTTATCAGAGTTTACATCATCACAGCGTATCGTAATCCATGTCCTTGTTTCTCAAGTATCGATTCCACTTTCCATCTTATTTTCTCGAGCACTGGTTCCGCTGACCGTCTTTCAGGACATTGCTTCGCCTCAAACCTTGCCTTCCAATAAGGTTGAAATACCCCAAGCGTAGGGCTAGGTTGTTGGTAGCATAATATCCGGAAGTCCGGGATCGTACCCACAGAGAATTTGAATGTAGCTTACTCGGATTGTAGGTTTTATATGGTGGATTGTGGCGTTTAAGACGGCCAACTTGGTTTTGCTTTAAACGGTGGAAATGATAAAACGAAGACTAGAAATGAGCTTGATAAACTAAAGGAGGCAAGTCTAGGGATTGTCTAACCCTTGACTTAAGCCGTTACCGGTTCTCAATTATAACTCAGGCGAGAGTCACGACCGCGTGCTCACGCCCGGAAGATTTAACTGTAAAAGACTACGTTTATCGAAAGATGTGATTAACCGGAATTAAATCAACCTATTTTTGCTAATGTATCTAACACGTAGGGGGCCACGAGCCCTCGATATGTCGCTTGCCAAGACCGCTTGACTAAACTTCATACAAGGAGTTAACACGCCTCGCTTAGACCAAAAAGGCTAGGTTAATGGAATTCCGAAAACCATGATTTTAAGCCCGAAGGTTTGAGAACCAAATAACCACCTAAGTACTCGGGAAAGATTACCCCGAGACTTGGCCTATCGACTACTCACACATAGCTAAGGCATAAAGGTAAGCATAAAAACGAGACATGACTTTTAATGAATAACAACGAAACAAACTTGATATTATAAAAGATCTAGTCCGTAGGAACAACTTTAATAAACGAGAAATTAACAAACGAGAATTACTTACTTGAATTCTAAGAGATTACACTATGAAAAGCTTCAAGAACATTAATGGAGGAAAAGACTAAATCTAATTAAGAGCTACCTTTAAAAGAGGAAGAAGGAACCCCTATTTATACACAAAGGGTTTCTCTCTCCTCAAATATCTAAAAACATACTATAAAAGGCAAGTATTCCATAAATGGAAAGCCCAAAAAGTAGCAAAATATCTGGCCGAAAGCTCTCCGTATCGATACAGATTAAGAAAAGTATCGATACCACATCGTTAAGCTGAAAGGGCCAATCTCCCGTAACAAACCCGTATCGATACAACCAAAATCCGTATCGATACGGAACTCTCTGGTTGAGAGATAACAAACGCGTATCGATACGCATGAAATCCGTATCGATACGGGTAGCTTATCTCTGGTTCCTCAGGCTAGCCTCCTGGCCTTGGCACCCGACGACCGTCGGCTTGCCCGATGCTCCTTGCCTTCGTTCTTTGGTCGCTTTGGCGCATGTTCCACCGGGCAATTATGCTTGCCTTATCTTGGGAGTTGACTTTGCACTCAAAACACGCCTTTTAAGGGCGTTTTGCCTGAAACACTCAATAAACTACCTTACGAGTAATATTGACTAAAAACGATAATTAAGATCTGAAAAGGCTTATAACTAACGGGTTTACGCACCACGATCAAGCAATCTTGGGTGCGTATCACACCCCCCAACTTGAGCGTTGCTAGCCCCTAGCAACAAAATGAAAACTAATCGGAAAGAAAAACCAATTGACAATCCTTCCGGCAAAACTACTTAACACCTTTTCAAAATGCAACTAATTGGCAAGAGCTAAAATTAACTTAACTATTCCAAACAACTCGTAGCCAGCAGTTTTAGCGATCAGCTAAGTATCGAGCAAGTTATAATCAAGTATCCAAAATGAGCGTCAAAAGACAAAAGACGGATACGAAGCTATAACTTCACCAATTCAAACCAATGTAGCCATATCCCACAAGAAAGGTGCTCGAATTAGGCATGGGGAACAAAAATACCGTGCCTTATAAGTGGAGAGCACCATTAAACAGAACTTACGTCTAAACAATTGAGAATTTAATTGCCGAAAGAAAACATGCCACAAACTAAATATGCTAACTATCAAACGATAAATCAAAATGGAATCAACGCATATTAAAGATCTACTAAGGACTTTATAGAGAATAACGACCTTGGTTTAAAGCAAAGAAAGGTTAGCAAAACAGGATGGCGGCCATATACTAGCTTGGTTCAACTACCCTTGGCCGCCTCCAACTTCAACTACCAAGTCATAGGCCACATGCCGGCCTCAACAAAAACTTACTAAACTATTTAGTCCGAGTTAAACTAAAACCAAACTAAACTAAAGACAATGAAATAAAGATAAGAGGTGGGCTGTCAACCACCAAGCACCCCGACCAAGTTGAGGGATTTTCCAACTACTCCACCGACTCTACTCGTCGTCCAAAAACACTGGCTCATCCCCAGCAAAATCATCACTATCCTCATCAGGCTCATCGGGCGGTGGTACATACTGCTCACTGGCTTGCCCGACGCCTTGGCTCAGAACCCAGTCTAACTTATGATCAATCTTCCGCTGCCTCCTTGCATTGGCTCGGGTCTCCTTCTTAAGCTCCTTCAGGCATCCCATAGTGGCCACCCCTTGGCAAAACAGTAGTTTGTTCCAAGCAGCCGACTTTGCACCCTTTGGTGGCAAAGTAGTCAAATACGCCCCACGTGGGGCAGCAGCAGCAGTCGGTCGGGATTGAGAGATACTCCGGGTGAGTATGGAACTATTGATATCCCCCGGATTGAGCTTTTCACGCTCCGGAAACTTGGAAGCAGGAACCTTTTGAGCCAAACACATAGCGGTCACCAAACACGGAAAAGGCATCCTAGAATTGGTCGGGGCCTTGGCTTTGAAGTCAATCATTTCCTGAAAAATAACCTTAGCCCAGTCGCACACCACATTCGGATTCATAAACGCGTGAATCATCCCCCCTTCGTAACTATCCGGCTTGTTCTCCGTCCCCCTTGGATTAAAATTGTGATGCACTAGCTGATTAACAAGCCGATACACCTCCTTAAACTTCCCCGGCACATGAGGGAGACTCGCCTTCCTAGGATTTTTATACAACTCCTGAACAACGGTCTCATCTGCCACATACTCCTCATCGGGGTAGTTCACATCATCCGCGGGTGGTTGACGATAATTCAAAACCCGAGCGATAAACCCAGAAGTCACCTCAATCGGAATCTTCCCAATTTTCGATGTTACCTTAGCGTCATCCTTCTTCTCATCTTCCTCAGGAGGAATTTTCATGTTCTTGTAGAATTCTATAACCAACTCTTTATTGTAGCTAGGGTTAGGGGTAAGGTAGTAAGACAAACCTTGGTCGCGGATGCGACGGACAAACGGATTCTCGATGCCAAGGTTGTCAACGTCCACATGGCGCTCATTCTTAAACCCCCGGTTACGAATCCCATCTTCCCATTTCTTTTGAGTCGCGGCGCGAATCTCAGCCGCCGTCCTCCTCTTAGCCCGGCCTCGCTTTTGCGGGTTCGCAATCATTTCCTCCTCCTCCTCCATTTCCTGCACTATCTCCTCCGCTTGTTGCGAAGAAGAAGCCGGAGCCTTGCCCTTAGAAGCCACGGTCTTTGTTCTCACCATTGCAGGCCAAACCTACCAAGCAGAACAAAATCCCAAATCTTGAAACAAAATACTACAGTAATCAACCCAGATTGCAGCCAGAAACGCACAAGTTTCAACAAAAACAGGCGGCCAGACAAAATCCACAAAACTTCTGAGTTGTACTATACAGATTCTACCTCCATAATTCAATGCACAAATGATAACTTCGCCATGCAATTCCAGACCCAAATCCAATCAAAATTTCAAACAAATTCCGGAAAAAAGGGGTCATGGGCGATCTCAAACGTTGGGGGTTAGAAAACAGCGTAGGATGGTTCAAAATGGCAATGCATGGCAAGATATAGTGGCTAATCAAAGGTTAAAGCTATTCTAGAGGGAGAACAATGGAAGATATTATGCAAAGAGAGAATAAGAATGGATTTACCTCGTACTAGTAGGATTTGACTTTAAAACCTTGAAATCCTTGAAGAATCCTTGAAAGCTTGAAGGTTTGATGAGAGATTATGGAGTTTTGGGGTTGATTTGGGTGGTTTGGGGTTGGGTTTTCAGAGTATTTGGGCGGTTATGGAGGTGTAGTGAGAGAGAATAAATGGTGGGAAGGTGAAGAGGCCGGCCTTGATAACTGCAGATTTCAAAATTAACTCACGCGTATCGATACGGCACCAAATCCGTATCGATACGGATCTCTCTGATGGCCCACGAAGCAAACGCGTATCGATACGCCTTAAGGGCCGTATCGATACGGATAGCTTAATTACAGAAGTTCAGCTTTGCCACCCGAAGCCAATGCCGACACCCGACGCCACTCTATAACAACACCCGGAGCCTGAAAGCCTTGGGCCAAACCCAGCACAGTTCAAAACCAACTTCCAACCATCCACCCGAGCATCCGGTTTCCTAGGGATAAGAGTGAGACGCGGACTTGGCTTTATTTTAAAGGTCAATGGGACTCTCTTGTGGTTCGAATCAAACAAAGATGGCCTTGTATCATTTCTTACATATGCCATAGATTCCAAAGCGATTTAAAGTAAATAACGAACATATTTAGGCATGACATGAGATTAATACCTAACTAAGAATATAATGAGAACAACAACGGGATATGGGTCAAACCTGCTCACAACACACTCAACACCTAATTTCACGCCCTTTTAGCAGCATACGAGTTGGACAGAACAAGTTTCCAAAAATATTTACACAACTCTTGCCAATTAATGAGCTAATGACCAAGTGCTAAGTTGCTCTATTCCACTAACTTTGTAATAACGGAAGGATTATTCTACAAAAAACGAAAAATTTAAACAAAAAGCATAAAACATAACTAAAACATAAATATCCGATTTATGTCCCTCCCCCCAACTTGAAATATGCTATGCCCTCATAGCATGGAGAACAACAGTAAGGAAAAAGGAACAAAAGATCGTACCTACGGGGGAATGTCAACCCCCTTATACCTCGACCAAGTTGGAGGTTTTGGCGTCACCGACTCCTTTTGTCATCCGAACGGCTTTCAAGGTCGACTCCTTCGGCTCTTCCAACGGAACCACAGCTAGTCACACAGGATCATGGCCAAAGCTTTATTGGACTAACAACCGCGACACGTAATCGCACCCATGCTTAGGGCTCCTGAATGCCTCATTCACTCCGACGTTAGATCCAAACCACCAAGGCTGGTGTGGTAGCACGCTCACCCTGCAAAAGACTTAAGCTCGAACTACCTACTAAGAGCCAAATGACATTAGAACCACCCGGCACGTGTTGTCCGGGCACCAACAAACATATATACAAAGAGAGACAACAAAGAACACCACCCGATTTTCACGCAATCTCACGAGTCATACTTTTCTTCCCGAGTCTCACCGAGTAGACAAGACACGGGTGGCTATACTAGACCGTCACTTTTGTTACATCACGCCCGAAGTAAAATTCACCGCTTGACCTCGCCAAGCAATTAAGCCCAGCGTTCCCTATGATCAAAACAAAGTGAGACAAGACAGAGCCTAGTGCCAAAGCACGGGAATATCAAGTCTCACCCACAGACCTAAGCTGCCCCCGATAGGGACATATCTGGTGAGCTAGGATCGTTAACGGCAAACTACGACAAAGAAGGACTAGTTAAAGTCCGATACCATGATGCGTTGGTGAAATCTCACGGTGAGAAAGTCCCGAAACATAAGAAATAAGAACAAAGCACAAAAACAATATTTACAAATGTACAAAAACACAGAATTTAATATCAGAGCTCGGAGCGTCCAAGTCACAGCTGGACTCCGCCAAACAATGAAGTCCAGCGTCCCCTAAGATCGTAACCAGGCAGGCACAAGATAGAGCCAAGTGCGGTAGTGGAGCACGGGAATATCAAGGCCGAACCTAAGATCTATACCGCCCCCGTTGGGGCTAATCTGGAAAACGTGAGTGGTTCACTGTGAATTACTCCTATCAGAAAAGCTAATGAAAGCCCTATGTCACTGATATTAAAATTGCCCTTACTAACCGGAGCTGGGCACACGATCCTTTTTTTAGTAGCGGCGTGCGGAGCTACATATACCCAAGTCAATGGAGGGTACCCCCTACCCGGGGGCCGGGTCCGACAAACAATTAAGTTCAGCGGTTACGCTTTCGCTCCCCGTGCAAATAAATGGAACACAGACTATACCGAAAAGCCATCCGTATAAACGGGATCGGCCAAAACCTCATCGGGCTCACCGGTTTCGAAATTGCCAAGGAAAGGCTTAAGCCGCTGACCATTAACTTTCAAAGAGGAACCGTTACGCACGCTTTCTACTTCTATTGCCCCGTGAGGGGACACATTTTTGACAATATAAGGGCCAGCCCAACGTGAGCGCAACTTCCCGGGATGCAAATGCAAGCGAGAATTGTATAACAATACTTTTTGACCAGGCACAAAGTTTTTAATCACAATTCTATTATCATGCTTGGCTTTGAGTTGAGATTTATAAGCGCTAGAATGGTCGTAAGCATTGTACCTTAACTCCTCGAGTTCCGTCAATTGGAGCTTGCGCTGGGCGCCGGCTTTGGCCAGATTGAAATTCAGCTTCTTAATAGCCCAATAGGCTTTATGCTCAAGCTCGACTGGTAAGTGGCACGCTTTTTCGTAAACCAACCGATATGGTGACATGCCCAAGATAGTCTTGTACGCAGTACGGTAAGCCCACAAAGCGTCGGTCAATCTAGTTGACCAATCTTTACGGGTAGGATTAACCGTCTTCTCCAAGATGTTCTTGATCTCCCGATTCGCAAGCTCCGCTTGGTCATTCGTCTGCGGGTGGTAAGCCGTAGAGACTTTGTGAATGATGGAATATTTCCGCATGAGAGCCGCAATGGATCGGTTGCAAAAGTGGGACCCTTGGTCACTGATGATAGCTCTGGGCATGCCAAATCGCGCCAAAATGTACTCACGGAGAAATTCAACGACAACTTGGGCATCATTAGTTCGAGTGGGGATAGCCTCCACCCATTTGGAGACATAATCAACAGCCAACAAAATGTAGAGGTATCCAAAAGAAGTAGGAAATGGCCCCATGAAGTCGATACCCCAACAGTCAAACACTTCAATAATCAAAATGGGTGTAAGCGGCATCTCATTACGTCGCGTCACGCACCCCAGAAGTTGACAACGCGCACATGCCCGGCAGAAAGCAAACGTATCCTTGTACAATTTTGGCCAATAGAAACCGCACTGTAGAATCTTAGCGGCGGTCTTTCTGAACGAGAAATGGCCGCCACAAGCCTCCGTGTGGCAGAATTGGATAACACTTGGTTGCTCAGAATCAGGCACACAACGGCGAACGAGTTGGTCGGCACAATACTTAAACAGATACGGGTCGTCAAAAGAGAATCGTTTCACCTCAGCCAAGAACCGACGCTGCGCTTGTAAATTCCAATGGGCAGGCATAAGACCGGTGGCTAAGTAGTTCACTATATCCGCGTACCAAGGAGCTGTAGTGATGGAAAATAACTGCTCATCGGGAAAAGAGTCACCGATGGGAATGTGAGCGGTAATATCATCGAATTGGAGCCGAGATAGATGATCGGCCACCACATTCTCTACACCCTTCTTGTCCTTAATGGTGAGATTAAACTCTTGTAGAAGTAGAATCCACCGAATCAATCTTGCCTTGGCATCTTGCTTCGTAAAAAGGTACTTGAGAGCGGAATGATCGGTGTACACAGTAATTGGAGCCCCCACTAGATAAGACCGGAACTTGTCCAACGCAAAGACTATAGCAAGCAATTCCTTCTCCGTAGTCGAATAATTCATTTGAGCCTCATTGAGTGTTTTACTTGCATAGTAAATAACGTACGGCTCTTTCCCTTTTCGTTGACCCAAAACAGCTCCAACGGCGTAATCACTGGCGTCACACATGAGCTCGAATGGCAAGTCCCAATCCGGAGAACGCACAATAGGTGGAGAAGTGAGACGTGACTTTAACTGGGCAAAAGCGGCCTCGCAAGCCGGCGTCCACTCAAACGGCACATCCTTGGCCAGCAAATGACACAATGGCCGAGCGATGGCACTAAAATCTTTGATAAAACGCCTATAGAAACCGGCATGCCCCAAGAAAGATCGGATATCCTTTAAACACTTTGGAGTCGGCAGATTCCCAATCAAATCAATTTTTGCCCGATCCACTTCTATCCCCTTCGAGGAGACAATGTGGCCGAGTACGATGCCTTCGGTCACCATGAAGTGGCATTTCTCCCAATTCAGCACAAGGTTATTCTCCTCGCACCGGGCTAGTACCAGCCCCAAATTGGCAAGACAAGCCTCAAAAGAATCACCAAAAACTGAGAAGTCGTCCATGAATACCTCCATAATTTTCTCCACCATATCGCTAAAAAGGCCCATAATACACCTTGAGAAGGTACCGGGGGCGTTGCAAAGCCCGAACGGCATACGACGATACGCAAAGGTCCCAAATGGGCACGTGAAAGTAGTCTTCTCTTGATCTTCCAATGCCACCTCAATCTGATTATAACCGGAGTACCCGTCCAAGAAGCAGTAAAACTTGTGCCCGGCCACTCTCTCCAAAATTTGATCGATAAAGGGAAGGGGAAAGTGGTCCTTTCTTGTACTAGCGTTCAGCTTTCGATAGTCAATGCACACCCGCCAACCGGTCTGAACCCGCATTGGAATAAGCTCATCCTTGTCATTTTTAACCACCGTCACCCCAGACTTCTTAGGTACCACCTGTATTGGGCTCACCCACTTAGAATCCGCGATCGGGTAAATAATGCCAACATCCAACAATTTAAGAACTTCCGCTCGCACCACATCCTTCATAATCGGGTTTAATCGGCGTTGAGGCTGGCGAGAGGGCTTAACATCATCCTCCATGTAGATGTGATGAGAGCAAAGAGATCCATCTATTCCTTTGATATCGGCGATGGACCACCCAATAGCCTTTGAATGCGTTCGCAACTTAGAGAGCAATTGGAATTCCTGAAGTTCGGTTAGGGAGGAGGAAATTACCACCGGGTATGTTTGACCTTCACCAAGATAGGCATACTTAAGTGAATCCGGTAGGGGCTTAAGTTCAAGAGTCGGGGGTTCCACACTAGACGGAACGGCGCGCTTCACAATAGGAGGTAACTCCTCAAATTTAGGGAACCACGGAGTAATAGCACAAACCTCTTCCACATCCAGCAAAGAGGACAAATACGCAACCTCAGGGGCATCAAGAAAGTCTGCCTCGGCGGAAGTCAGAGCGAGTTCCAGCTCATCCTGACAAATAAACTGATTGACATGGTTTTGGACAAGTGAGTTGATCATGCTAACTCCACAGACATCCTCATCGTCCCCCATTTGACTGCCAAGATGGAACATGTTGACTTGCATCTTCATATTGCCAAAGCTCATGTTAAGCCGGCCATCCCTACAATGAATGACGGCATCGGAGGTTGCCAAAAACGGCCGGCCAAGAATGATCGAAACAGAGGACTGAGCTGCCGGTACCGGGCACGTGTCAAGAACCACAAAGTCAACTGGGTACACGAACTGATCAACTTGAACGAGCACATCCTCGACCATCCCTTTGGGAATGCGAATACTCCTGTCCGCCAATTGTAAAGTCACCCGAGTTGGTTTCATTTCCCCCAACCCTAGTTGTTCATAGACCGAAAACGGTAGGAGGTTTACACTTGCCCCCAAATCAAGAAGAGCTTTTTCACAAACTTTACCCCCGATGGTGATAGATATCGTAGGACAGCCCGGATCATTATACTTGGGCGGAAGGGTTGACTGGAAGAGGGAGCTTACTTGTTCGGTTAAAAACACTTTCTTCTGCACTTGGAGTTGCCGTTTGTGAGTGCACAACTCCTTCAAAAATTTGGCGTATGATGGAATCTGTTTAATAGCATCGAGCAAAGGAAGGTTAACTGTCACTTTCTGAAGAACTTCATAGATATCACCGTTCAAATTCTGCTTGGGCGGTGACTTTAGTCGGTGAGGATATGGAGCAGGAACGGTGAAAGCTTTGGGCCCCTCATCGTCCTTGGCTTTTCCCTTCTCTTCTTCAATAGACACTGGCCTGGGGTCTTGTTCTGTAGGAGCTGATTTGGGAGGTTCTTCATCTAGCACTGTTGACTTCAATGGTGCCGAAAAAGGTAGTAAAATTTGTGCAACCGGCGGCTCTACTTGAGCATTGTCAACCGCCTTCCCGCTTCTCAACGATATTATGGCCTTTGCTTGCTCGGGGAAAATCACCGAAGAGCCTTGTACAAAGTGTTGGCCTTGAGGGTTTGGTTGAGGCTGGGTGGGTAGTTTGCCTTTGTCTTGTTGCAATACACCAATAGCCGTTGTTAGTTTTCCCACTTGATTCCTGATGTCGTTCAATGCTTGAGTAGTTTGCTCATTGGTGGTCGTTTGCATTTGACAGAATGCATTCAGAGTATCCTCCAAAGAACGTCGTGAAGGTGGTGCTGGTTGGCGCTGAAATTGATTTTGCCCTTGGAATTGGCCCGGCGGTACAAATCCTGGCGGGCCTTGAGATTGTGCCGGAGGAAACCGTGGTTGACCTTGAAACTGAGATTGGCGCCATGTTTGATTCTGAGGAGGAAGAGCTTGAGAAGTTGACGAGCCGGCCTCATTTTGGTTACCCCAACGGAAAGCCGGATTAGACCTCAACCCCGGGTTGTAGGTGTTGGAATATGGATCCCAACGTTGATTCAATGCGCACACCTCTTCAGGGAGTTGATTATAGTGCTGTCGGAGGGTGGGGATGGTATGACAGTTGTCGGTCGAATGACCCGTAGTCTCACAAATAACACACACTTCCTCCACTTGGCGAATCTCCTTCACTTCTTTCACTTCTTTGACCTCTTTCGCTTGGACCGACTCTAGCTTCATTTTGTCCAACTTTAACGATAACTCATCCAAGCGTGTCTCAAGACCGTTTGGCTCATTCACTGAAAATTTACCGGAACCTCCCGGTCCTTGATTTCTCATAGCTTGGTCACCCGGATCAATGTATTGCCAAGTTTGAGCTCTCTCGGCCAAAGCATCTAGGAATTCCCAAGCGGTATCGGGATCCTTTCCCATGAAATCACCACTCCCCATCGTATCCAAAAGCTGCTTGGACTCCCGATCACAACCCAAATAGAAATAGTTGATCACAAGATACATGGGAAAGTTATGGTGGGGGACTGCAGCGAGTAAATCCTTGTACCGCTCCCAATACTTGTAGAAGACTTCCCCATCTTTCTGTTTGAAATTCTGAATTTGATCCATGAGAAGCTTAGTTCGGCTAACCGGAAAGAACTTGGTGGTAAACACGTCTTGCACTTCACCCCATGTGAGCAAAGAGCGGGGCTTCAAGGAATGGAACCACTGTTTCGCCTTGTCTTTGAGCGAGAAGGGAAACAACTTCAGGCGGGCTTGATCTAACTGTCCCGGTCCGGTCACAAAGGTGCTAATGATAGTCTCGAATTCCCGAATGTGAGCATAGGGGTCCTCCAATTCACGCCCCCGAAACTCTGGTATGACCCGATGATATTCTGGCTTGAAAGCAAACGCATTGGCGGCAGTGCAAGTGGGAATGGCTATGGGAGAGACATGTGGACCTCTTTCCGGCGTCAAATAATCACGCAAAGTACGAGCTGCTGGTTGATCTGCCATTGGGCGTAATGGAGGGGATAGCTCACGAGATGCAGATCGATGTAGCCGATTCGATAAAGGGCTACGATAAATATTGAGCATACAACCTGCACAGTCCAATAAAGCAGACTAGAGGGGCTATGCCGCCGCCTCGTTCACAAACAGTCTCGTGGGGTTATGCCACCACCACGGCTATATAAGCAATAATAAATAAAAGATAAAAGGGCAATTGACGCTCGACTAGCTTCGTTAAACCTCAAGTCGAATTGGTGGCTCAGGTAGAGGTATCCGCTAAGTTGAGTTCAATACACAAAAAAAAGGAAAATTAAACGGAGTACTTACAGTGGTTTGTCGATCCTCCAAATAAGCTAGATAAAAAGATTCCCCGGCAACGGCGCCAAAAATGCTTCGCCTCAAACCTTGCCTTCCAATAAGGTTGAAATACCCCAAGCGTAGGGCTAGGTCGTTGGTAGCATAATATCCGGAAGTCCGGGATCGTACCCACAGAGAATTTGAATGTAGCTTACTCGGATTGTAGGTTTTATATGGTGGATTGTGGCGTTTAAGACGGCCAACTTGGTTTTGCTTTAAACGGTGGAAATGATAAAACGAAGACTAGAAATGAGCTTGATAAACTAAAGGAGGCAAGTCTAGGGATTGTCTAACCCTTGACTTAAGCCGTTACCGGTTCTCAATTATAACTCAGGCGAGAGTCACGACCGCGTGCTCACGCCCGGAAGATTTAACTGTAAAAGACTACGTTTATCGAAAGATGTGATTAACCGGAATTAAATCAACCTATTTTTGCTAATGTATCTAACACGTAGGGGGCCACGAGCCCTCGATATGTCGCTTGCCAAGACCGCTTGACTAAACTTCATACAAGGAGTTAACACGCCTCGCTTAGACCAAAAAGGCTAGGTTAATGGAATTCCGAAAACCATGATTTTAAGCCCGAAGGTTTGAGAACCAAATAACCACCTAAGTACTCGGGAAAGATTACCCCGAGACTTGGCCTATCGACTACTCACACATAGCTAAGGCATAAAGGTAAGCATAAAAACGAGACATGACTTTTAATGAATAACAACGAAAACAAACTTGATATTATAAAAGATCTAGTCCGTAGGAACAACTTTAATAAACGAGAAATTAACAAACGAGAATTACTTACTTGAATTCTAAGAGATTACACTATGAAAAGCTTCAAGAACATTAATGGAGGAAAAGACTAAATCTAATTAAGAGCTACCTTTAAAAGAGGAAGAAGGAACCCCTATTTATACACAAAGGGTTTCTCTCTCCTCAAATATCTAAAAACATACTATAAAAGGCAAGTATTCCATAAATGGAAAGCCCAAAAAGTAGCAAAATATCTGGCCGAAAGCTCTCCGTATCGATACAGATTAAGAAAAGTATCGATACCACATCGTTAAGCTGAAAGGGCCAATCTCCCGTAACAAACCCGTATCGATACAACCAAAATCCGTATCGATACGGAACTCTCTGGTTGAGAGATAACAAATGCGTATCGATACGCATGAAATCCGTATCGATACGGGTAGCTTATCTCTGGTTCCTCAGGCTAGCCTCCTGGCCTTGACACCCGACGACCGTCGGCTTGCCCGATGCTCCTTGCCTTCGTTCTTTGGTCGCTTTGGCGCATGTTCCACCGGGCAATTATGCTTGCCTTATCTTGGGAGTTGACTTTGCACTCAAAACACGCCTTTTAAGGGCGTTTTGCCTGAAACACTCAATAAACTACCTTACGAGTAATATTGACTAAAAACGATAATTAAGAGCTGAAAAGGCTTATAACTAACGGGTTTACGCACCACGATCAAGCAATCTTGGGTGCGTATCAGACATATCGGCTCCCAGGCTAAATTTAGATTTTGCCACCCAAAATGTAGAGACTCGTAATTTTTTTTTTAATTATTGAAATGTTTATTAATTGGCTAATTAGGAGAATACGGTTTATTTGTTGGTTATTTGAATTGGGGATTAAAATGAGGGAATTGAAACTTGAGGGAGTGAGTGTGTGATTAAAGGATATAGGAGTATATATAGGGTGTGTGTGTGTGTGTGTAGGAGATTATATATCTCCACTCCTCTCTTTCTCTGCCGTCCCTCTCTCCCTCTCTCCACTGAAAAATCCCTCTCTCTCCTCCTCTCACTCAAAAACTCCTCCAAGACCTCAAGAACCTCAAAGATCAACCACCCTTCGGCCTTCCAATCGCGTTCTCGAGCTCAAAATTTCGTGGGTCAACCTTGGAGGGACGTTCTTGGCCAATTTCGGAGCTATGGAAGTCTAGAAATCGCTTGGACTTCGATCAATCGCTTGGGTTCTGTTCAAACCACTTGAGGTAGGGATTTCTTACTCTCTCTATATGTTTATGGGTTGATTATGTGCTTTGATTGTGCTTGATTCATTGTTTGTTGATGAGGTTTCGTTGTTGAAAAACTGAAAATCTGCAGAAAAACTCTGTGGTATTGATACCCTCAAAAGGGGTATCGATATCCCACTCTCCTCTGGACCAGACCCTGGCCATGTATTGATACCTCAATCAAGGGTATCAATACCCCTCTTCTGTTCTAGACAAATTTGGTTCATTTGTTTCTTCACATGCCCGTTTGAACCCCGAACACTTCAAACACCTTTTGAATAGCTTCAAATCACTTCCAAACTTGATTGTTCGTACCTCGAAAGATTCAAATCACTTGGGGCCCTCATTGTAGCTTAGAAAAGTGTAGAATTAAATGGTTAGGATACTCGTACATTATTTTACGCTTTTGGTTGATTGAAGTAGATGTCGTGGCATGCCTCAATGATCGATATAGACTTGTTAAGCGTTATAACATGATGTGATGATTGGTGAGTTGAGAAATGTACCATGAAGGAATTATTGAATATCTTTGGCCATAAAGTATGTCGTAGGGTTCATAGTTGGTCGATAAGGGTTTGCCTGGTGGTCCGGAAGAGAATAGGGTAACTCGTATCTTTGTGCTTCGTCTTGATTGATCATCCTATGTTCCTTTGGTATTCGTTCTATAGATTCTCGTTTGGAACTTAGCGGGTGATGCGTCATGGGATTATTATTGGGTTCGGTACTTGACAATTGATGCCATGCAGTACAAGGAGCAAGTTGTGATAATGAGTTAGGGAACAAAACTGAAATGCAAATTGATGGGTGAACCACCTACTTAATATCAATATCTCTCTCATCTTCACTCTTGAAATTAAAGTCTTGGAAATACATAGGATGAAAAGCGATACAAATGATGTGAAATGGATGTACAGAGTCATGAGCACCCGGAACGTACTATAGGTATATGGGGCCCTAAGACCCGGAATGTGAATTAGATGTACGGGGTCACGAGTACCCGGAACGTATTATGGGTATATAGGGCCTTAAGACCCGGAAAGTTTCTTAAGTTTACTATTGATGAGTCAGTGGAGAATGAGCTACTTGGACTCACGTTGGAGATTTCTGGGAGACGTACAAAGTTCTCAAGACCCGTAATGTAAGTCTTTTAATGTAGAAGCGCGCGAGATGGAGTTTGGTCAATAAGGACACATAGAAGATAGCTAATTGATTGATTCGTGACTAGTGAAGTGCGCATCGAGTCTTGAGTTCCCTCCATGAAGTTGCGTTAGTTGCATCCTCTTTCGTTGTCTCAGACTTCATTCTTTTATGTTCAAATCTTCTCATTTGCATATAAAGTTTGTAGAGATTTTCCTACTGAACTAGTGTAGCTCAACCTATCATTTTCACGCATATTTCAAGGACCTTGACGCAGAGTGCATGATGTGCATGCTTGTTCTCATCTCTTTTGAAAGCCACCCGAGAAGTAATTTTCATTGTGTTTTGTATGATCTCTTGGAAAGACGAAATTGTAAATTCATTTGAAGTATTTTAATTTCAGATATTATGTAACCTCTAAATTTGTCGTCTTTGACTAATTATGGAATTTGGGCCATAGTGCCAAGTTGTAAAATCTCTAAACTCGGGGACTTAATTTGTAAGTGATCTTTTGGGGAACTCTCTTTGGGGTATTATCTGTACTATGCGAGAATTATTTATTGAAATGAATTATTTATTTTATGTTGAAAATCGAGAGCATGACACAAAAACACTGATTCCGCTGACTGTCTCTTTCAGGACCTACCGGGTTCTTAGTCTTTAATCATTTCACATTTCTCAACACACACGACACTAGTTCCGCTGACCATTCTTTCAGGACCTATCGGCTCCTAGGCCACACAAGCACACCCAAGCCATGGTTTTGCCGACCATTCTTTCAGGATCTATCGGGCTCCCATACTCACACACGCACATCCGAGTCATGATTCCGCTGACCATCTTCAATGGACCTACCGGGTTCTCATGCTCACACAATCATCAACCCTTTTCACATTTCATTTGTCTCATTACTTTTCTTCTTGTTTCTCGTGTCTCGTAAACATGCATCATTTCCTTGCATTCACATTATTCTTTCAAACTTGCTAAAGTCATATGATGAAATAAATTCTGATTTCATGCACAATACTTAAAATTTATAACAAAGACAAACGGTACCCAATATTTAAATTCCAAAAGAATAATTTTATATATGATATCATAAAATTCAAATTCCAACATCCAAACATTTAGCACATCAACATTATATTTAGGTGAGTAGATAGAAGGTTTCTACCTTGCTTTTAGGCGGCAGGGGCTGACTCTAACGGCATCGGGTCAGTGGTGGGCGACACAAACTCCAATTGGCCTGAAGCTCTCTTTCTAGTGTGTGTGTGTGTGTGTGTGTGTGTGTGTGTGTGTATTTTCCAAATGAGAAAAGTAGACTTTGTGTGTGGCTGTGATTTTCGGAGGTGAGGGAGGTGGGTTTATATAGGGGAGTGTGGGAGGAGAAAGAGTGAGGTGCAAGCTTCGAAACGATAAGATTGTATTTAAGGTGGGGGAATGTACATGGCTTTTGGGAGGGGATAGGGCTGGCGAGGGGGGATGAACCAGGTGGCTTGGTGTGGGGAAAAAGTAATGAAAGAGAGAGGTAAATGCATGTATGTGTGTAGGAGGAAAAAAAATGCATGTATGAATATATATATATATATATATATATATATATATATATATATATATTATGTAAAAAAAGTTTTAAGACCTAATAATATTAATACTATTATTATAAAAAAAAAGGGTACCGGGTCGTTACAATCTACCCCCCTTAATATAATTTTGTCCTCGAAATTAGGGTGCACCAGATACAGTAATTGGTTTGCATAATATCTGCTCGCTTTCCAAGTTGATTCCTCAATTACTCGATGTCACGAAAGCACTTGGACGAGTTGAATGGCTATGCCTCAGATATATTTCTCGCTATGATCCTGGATCTTCACTGGTTGTTCTTCAAAAGTGATGTCTTCGTTCGTTGTTTTCTCAGTCTGAAAGGTCAACGGTCTGATTTTTTTTTTGTTGGTATAACTCTTTTGTCAACTCTGTGCAGCCAAAAGTCATTGGCGAATGATCTTGACTTTTTCTATTGTCTCTCTGGTCCTAATAGGCTCGCTTCTCTCGAATTAGTCCAATCAAACTGGCAATTGATAGGGTTGTTCATACAAAGCTTCATATGGTGCCATTTCCATGCTAAAATGATAGCTACTGCTGTAGGTCAACTCGACTAATGGCAGATGTCGTTCTCGGCTTCTTTACCGGTACGGAGTATGTCTTCTAAGATCTAGATCGTCCTTTCGGATTGTTCGTACGTTTGTGGGTGAAATGTGGTGCTGAGATGAAGATCGGTTCCCAATGCTTTCTGCAAGCTATCCCAAAAGGTCAACGTGAATCGTGAGTCTCGATCACATACAATGGATACGGTACACCGTACAACCGCATGATTTCTCGAATGTAGAGTCGGCTGAGAGTGTCCATTGAATCCATCATCCGTATTGGTAAAAAGTGAGCGGATTTAGTCAAATGATCGACTGCCACTCAATTGGAAGTGTCCGATTGTTGACACCTAGGCAGTCCTGTCACACAATCCATGGGGATGTGCTCTCATTTCCATTCTGGTATAGGTAATGGTTGTAGGGTCCCATCGAGTTTCTGATGTTTTGCTTTTACAAGTGAGACATGTCGAAACGTATTCGGCCATGTCTTTTTTTATTTTGCCCCATCAGTATTGTCGCGGAGATCTTGGTACTTCTTGGTGCTCCCTAGGTGGACGACGATTCCAATAGAATAAGGGTCAGCCCCAGCCAAAATAAAGAGGTCATCAACAAAAGCCAGGAAAGAAATAGAATGTACATTGCACTTTGGATGGAAAGTAAAAGGGCCTTGAGAAATCCTCCTTTGAAGAATGTTATACAGCTATTTGGGCTAAATTAGCTCAACCTTTGGCAAAATGATTGTATGCGAGTGTGCCCGAAAAAATAGAATTTATCCTTTTCAGATTAACTCAAATTAGCTAATTTAATCAAGTAATTGTGTTATCCGTTCAATTACCTCAATTAAGAGGATTTTTCTAAAGGTATCAATCAAATAATAGATTGACGCTCTTCAATCAGAAAAGATAACTGAATATAAACAAGCTTGAATTTAATTGAAAGCAAGTTTATATACAATTACTCTTAAGATTTTGACAAGAATAATACAGGAATATAGGCACACTTGAATTGAATCGAAAGCAAGCCCACATTCGATTACTCTTTGGCAAGAAAAAGACAGAAAGATATAAGATAACTTGAATTTAATCAAAAGAAAGCTCACATTCAAATAAGTCTTCAAACTTGCAAAATACTAAACTATAACTAAATTACTCTAAGTCCTAAACTAATTTAAATCTCTGAGCAACCATTTTGTATGGATTGTCAAATAATGAATTTTCGTCAGGGGTTCTCTCATCACTTGTCTCTTTTATTTATAGACGATGAGTCTGTCTTCAATTCGTATTCTCCACGTTTTCTATTAGCACCCAAGTCTTCATTCAAATTTGATTTAAAACGTTCTTCATTCCCTCCAAAAAATGGTTGCAAAGGCCTTCGAACGGTTGCTTGACATTTTTTGGTTGGTTGATTTTTCATACTTTTCACCAAGTGAGAGTCTTTTCATTTGAGGGAGTACAAAAATGCAAAGAGGTTTGTCATGCCCTCCATTAATTGTAGTGCTGCTTTGAGGGGGATTCCGATCAAGTAGTACTGAGGAGATAGACGTTCATGCAAATCGTAAGTACCATAGCAGGAGTGCAACACTCACCTTGAATAGGTTTCTTGATGGCCAAGGGTTCTTTATTATTTTTTTCTCTCTTCCCCCAAACTATGCACATTTTCTCTACTTAGTCCCTAAATTATCAATTTGACAATTTCATCCCCTCAACTATCATACCTTTACCTACTTAGTCTAATAGATAACGGAAGTTAAGAATTTGGACGGAAAATGCCATGTAAGGCTTGTTTGGGATGCTGTAGAGCAGATACTTGATTATGAGAGTCTTAGTGATAAAAATTAATTATGACCTTTTAAGATAAAATGATCAAAAAAATAAGACCTTCGCCCCGGTTTCAACAGATTGAAAATTGGAACACTTAATTTTTTAACCATATTTTTTAGTATATAAACCTTTCAAAAAAATTAAGTGCTTGAATTTTCAATCCATTTGGAACTGTGCAAAGATCTTATTTTTCTGATCATATTATTATAATGAAATATCTATTTTTTATTTAGGACCTTTAGAGCAGATACTTGATTATGAGAGCTCTAGAAAGAAAAATTAACTATAACCTTTTAGCATAAAATGATCAGAAGAATAAGATCTTCACACCGGTTCACATAGATTCAAAATTAGAGTGCTTAATTTTTAACCATATTTTTAATATATAAGCAATCTAAATTCTATACAAAGAACTCAGTCTTTTTTAAAAAAAAACATGTATGTGTTGGTCTCTATAAAATGTCATGTAAGATTTTAATATATGAACTTTGTAAAAAAATAAAATGCTTCAATTTTTAATCCGTTTGAACCGATGCGAAGGTCTTATTTTTTTGATCATTTTATCCTAAAGAGTTATAGTTAATGTTTATCTCTAAGGCTCTCATAATCAAGTATTTGCTTTACAGGTCCCAAATAGGGCCTTGCGTGACAATTTCCGTCCAAAATTTTAATTTCTCTGTTATTTATTGGATTAAGTAGGTAACGGTATGATAGTTGAGGGGATGAAATCATCAAATTGCTAGTTTAGGGACTAATGTAGAGAAAAGGTGCATAGTTTAGGAGATTAAAAAAAAGAAACTTTAACTTTATAGACTTTGATTTCTTGATGATGGTCAAGGTTCTTTTCTTTCCTCTTTATCCCCCAAAGTTTCCTAGCTTGATTGTAATCATTAATTAAAATTTATTTTTAGGAGGTACGGTAAAGTAATGCTAACATACCCGATCCATTTTGATTTTCACCACTTATGTTAGTCCCAATCTAAAACAATTTGAGGAGTCATAAACTACTGCAACTATATTTTTTTTTGATTCGGCGAAATTTTTTTTTAAAAATTTGACAAAGGATACATCGAGGGTTCTTAGAAGTCATATCCAAGCCTCATTAAGAAGATGAGAACAAGGAAAATGACAAAAGTAAATGACAAGAAAAAGGAAATTACATCCAACAGGAAATTAAAACTGGTGCCCTCTTCAAATAATACATCTTGAAGTTGAAATGTCAGCAGCAATGTTTTTTTTTGTTTAACAGCAAAAAGAATTTTATTAATCTTTGAAAACAAATTACAAAGATTAAAAGGATTCAAGACACGAAGCCTGAAAGCAGAGTAGGAGCAAACCTACAAAAGAAGGCACCCCCATACTCCGACAATCAAATGCCGCTAGGAACCAGAAGGAAAAACAGTGGAGGCATGAAGCTTATAAGATTCCGCCGGACAAATCCAGGGCTAGCATCGTGAGTCAGTAGTGAATCTCAAGGAGGAGCAGATTCCACATTGGTTTGAGAAAATCGGTTCAAACCAATATTTGTCAACCAAACGAAACAGCAGCAGGTGAATTACTTGTTGAAAATAGCAGCAAAAGCATGTGCCACAATTTGGAGGGCAAGCCAAACTTCTGGTGGGAGATAAAGTTTGGATTGCAATTCCATTATGTAGCAAAAGTTATTCCAAATCTTGGCTGGGCATAGCTAAAATTGCAGGAAACCAACCAAAACTTGCAGCAATCGACTCTGGCGTGGGAGGGAAGGAGTAGTGGCTTTAAACTTGGTATCCACAATTTGGCTGAAATGGCCATAATTGAAGCATCATTAAAAGGTCAAATTCTCAGAATTTCAGCAGCAGAGACATCTTAGGATTACAATAAACTTCAGCAGCAGGAAGGGCTTCATCAGAAATTCAGCAGCAGAACTGGGAAAACATGCAGCAGCAAGAGCAGATCATTCCACACCTTGGCAGGTAGGCCAAGGCAGCAGCATCTCTACTGGTCTAAATGGTCCAAATCACTGCATAGAAACTACTACAACTATTCGTAAATATATAGCATCAAATCAGTGCTGTGCATGGGAAGAAGAATCCCAAGTGCACAGTATGACTTGTGGATGAACCAAAGTGCACACGCTTGATGAAAATTCGTATCAAACAAATTCTTGCTTAATTTAAATTGTTAAAATTCATAAATCACTCTCCACGTCTAAAAACAATCGAACAAAGTTAAACTTAACAAACATTTCTAAGTAAAATCCCTTCAGCTTACTGGACGCATGTCAATCTCTTGAGCTTTGAATAAAATTGAAATTTCAAATATTTTATCACAATTATATAACTCAGAATATTAACGAACCTTGACATGTAAAAAGAAACATCAAAGCTCCGATTTTTACTTGGCCTATTTTTTTTGATCGGCAAAAAAATTTTATTAAAGAAAACTTAGCCTATTAATTTACTTCATGTTGATTTTTACGCGGCCTATTATAAGCTTCCACATTTCGCTCTTCAATCCTCATGCAGCGCTCTGGAGGACAGTGGATCTAATAATCATAATAAGTAATAGAATATCTTCTTTACGGAGGTTTTTGTGAAAAAAGGAGTTACAAAGGTGAATCTCACCCGTCCAAAGAGTTTAGAACAGTTCGGATATTAAAAAAACTTTCTCAGGGAAAAGTTAAACTCATTAAAATCCGAACCGTACAGAACACTTTAGAATGGTCGCACGCGATTGGTTGCTGTTGTAAAGAACTTGTTCACAGCTCTGCCGTGAATAAGTTTCTCTAAATACTATGAAGTAAACCTCAACTATGAAGTATGAACTTTAAAAACAACAAATTCCAATTGTTCCACAAACCATTCCGTCACTACGAACAAGTACCTAGTCGATCCTCTTGGATTGGATTGAGTAATGCTCCGGAGAAAAATATTAAACCCGATCTCTCTTCCCTAATCATGAATACAAAAGGATGATTAGCGACGAAATTGGATCCCTTAAATTTTGGCGGACGCCATGCACATCCTGCTACCTTACGCGACATAGTAATAGCTGCAGCCTATGTGCCCTTCTCATCTACCTCAATACAAGCTTTCTGAAATAAGTTTAAGCTAAAGAATGGGATATTCTCAAAATTTTGCACCATCTCAGACAAGTCTCTCAGATTCGTTATTATAGACAACGATTCCCCCATGTCATCCATGATCTTTGAAACATCAAAATCGAATGAGAATTTAAATTTTGGGATCCAAAATTCCTCAAGTGTCTCTTTCGTTAACTCAAAGTACTCCCCATTCATAAATCCAACATCGGAATTGAACTTTCCAATAACATTTTGTAACCCATCTCGCTCATCCGGGAGAAAAATGTACATAGAGAAATTGTTGGGCTGACTACTTTGATATGGGATTTTAAGAACCTTGAAACCATCAAATTCTCCATATTAATAGGTTTTGCTGCTAGTCATGAACGGAACTAAAATGCTGCTCCCATCGAGAAGATAGAATTTTCTATTTTCAGTCCTACTTGCATCAAATTTATAGCCAAAGCCCCAAATTCCTTTAAAGTAAAGTCCATTAGCTGGAATGAGTGTTGTATCTGGATGTACCAACCCACACCGGAGAACTTCTTTTGATAAGACCTCTTGATGCAGTACTAGCCCATGAGTTAATTTCATCTACCACTTGATTAGCCTGCATATCATTGTGCACAATGAATAATGGAACATGTCATTAATTTAAGCGTCACCATGAGCATAACTATAGTGGGGCTTGCAAATTTCATCTAGCGTATATGTATAGAACAAATTAAACAGGCATCCTATACGTCGAGATGAGAAGTAACTTCAAAATTGTTTCATAATTTAGATATTTTCTATCTTTTTGTGAAATTTACAATGTTATGTAAAAAAAAATTAGGTGCAAAAATCATTGCCTTGGGTTTTTATTACTTTACCATAGAATGAAACATGATGGGAAGCACACCAAATTCTCAAAATCACTCAGTTTTGGAGCGCGAGATCAGAGAGAGCTAGAATTGTAACAAACATGACTCGTTCATATATCAAACGAAGTCTAATCAAACTAGTGGATGATCTTCTCCCTTGTGATTGGACATTCTATTGAGGACTTTATGGGTCCTTTTGAGTCCCTATTAGTGGCGACTCCAAAAATATACATCGACGGGGACAATCAAACCTTAAATTATACTCCCTCAATCCGTCCCCTTTTTAAAGTCAAGTATTCCATTTGGGCTGTCCCTTAATAAGTGTCTATTTTGTAAAGTTAGTGAGTAAAAATTGGTACATTTTTCATTTTGCCCCTAAAAGTACATTTTATTTTGAAAAGTTAGTAAGTAAAAGTGTAATAATTATGTCTCCATAGAGGGTAAATAGGAAAAGTTGAGGTAAAATTTGATGTGAAAGGTGTAATGATGATGTTTTCTTAATAAGTTGGAGTTACGAAGCGTGACAATTAAAAAGGGAGATGGAGTAATCATTACATAGAGAAATTACCGTAATAAATACCTAGTCATGTTTTTTTATTTAACAAAACACATCTCACAAACTTAGTTAAACTTCTTAGACTAATTAAAAACATATGCTCATGACATGGTTTTCACCAGAAATTAATATGCAAACTCTGACTCTTTTTATTAATCCACTGTATACCAAGAGAGATCAGAGATTTCAAAATAGCTAATTAGGCCTTGTTGTTTTTTGTCATGGGCATGGTCTTCAACAAATTTGACTCCCGTCTTCACGTCTTGAGAAGAACTGGGTAAGTCTTGTGTGTTATTTGGGGAGATGTACTTCATATTCTGTAGCTACTTCAAAAGCAACATAACAAACATCTAAATTGCTATCATGTCATTCTCCTACTTTTCCTTCTTATTTTTTCATCTTTATAAACACACACACACATATGTATAATTAATTCTTCTTTTATCTTTGAATCTTTGTTTATTTTTTGACTGCTACAATGCAGTTTTAATCCGAAGTGTTTGATTTTCTGAATCCCAGTTGAATTTAATGGCAAGCTATAAAATAAAACAAGGCATATATTAGCCGAGGGAGATCCGTAAAAGAAAGATTACCTTTGCTCTAAAATCAACATTGCCCTCTTCACACTTGAAAATACCTTTTAGAATCTCCTATTTGTATTTAGGTCGTACTAAAGGAAAAAGTTGATCGACCCAAGCTTCGTTGACAATGGTCAAGATCGGACCATTGTCAACGTTTTCAGAGGATCTACCATCACAACCGGCCGCCACCGCCATCATCTTCCTTGATTTTGAATTGATTTCATAGACATTTTTTGACCCAAGAAAGCCCAACATATGCTTCAAAGTACCATCCGTTGATCCTGCAACCACCGTGCTCAAAACCGCATTAATTGATAGTGGAGAAGAGACTATGTCTTGCCAAAACCGTTTTGAATCTGCTTCAGCATCAGCTGATTAGCAACGCGGGTGTAGAACTCCATTGTTGATCTCCTTCTTTTTAGGGTTTGTGCTATTATGTGTTTATACGTACTTATATATAGGAGTTTTAGGCTTTCTGATAGGCACGGTTTTTTTTTTTTTTTTTTTGGGGCCTCCCTGGATTTTGTTTTATTGTTTTGTAGTCATTTGTTTACTTGATTTTAGGGTGTACATATGGCCTATCTTTTTGTTCACTAATAATGTAAATCCTAAGAATTTAGGATTCTAAAAATAAGGAAAATGAGAGTATGACTGAATTCTGATCAATATATTAATGTGAAAGAAAAGAAGAAAAAATATGCTTTGATTGGTTTCCTAATAGGAGATCAAAAAAATAAAATAAATAAATTGGTTTCGTAATAGAAACAGTTATGACAAATCTTGTTTTCTTACTAGTTGGGAGTAACAATATATGATTGATTTTGCGTTTTCTTCACGTAAATTATGGGGTGGATGTGTTGGAAAATATGTGAGGATTCAATATTAATTAATTGCGAATTTGAATAGAGATTTATTTGTTTTATAGTCATGTCTTTTTAGTGACACATGTTCGTCGTGGATGGACGCGTTCTTTATGAACAGATGTTTTCCTTCCCTTTGTGACTCTTCGGAGTTGTCACCAATTAGTCTACAAATATCATTTTCCTCATTCATTTTGGGTTGGTTCTTGATTTTTCCTACTTTTCACCAAGTGAGAGTCTTTAATTTCATTTGAGCGAGTACAAAACAAAAGGATGATCGCCAAGCCCTCCAATTGTAGTGTTGTTTTGGTGTTTTGGGGGGATTCCGATCAAGTAGTATTGGAAAATAGACGTTCATGCAAACCGTAAGCACCGTAACGGGACGGATCTATCTTAAGTACAAAGTGCAACACTCATCTTGATCTCCAATTTTGTTTCATCGATTTCCAGATTTTGAGTTGTGATTTTATTGGTAAGCAAGCACTAAAGCACATATTTTAATTACTGACATGAATTGACAAACATTTCCAATTGGGATTATCAATGGCTGCTTGCCTTTTTAAACTAATGAAAACTAAACGCCTTTTTAACCTAATGAAAAATAAACAAGCCCAAAAATATGAATACACGTGTCGCTCCCACAAATTTTTTTTTTACGAAAAGTTGTTCTGCAATTTGCATTACTAGATAGATAGATACAAGGACAGCTTTGGGCATACATCGAGAATGCGACCGCATTGTCTTCAATTTTGTCTATTTTGTAAGGCCTCTATAATTTTTATGCCCTTGTGCATAGACTGGAAATTGTCTGTGTTTAAAGACACAGCACAATGTAAGCTGAAATCAAATCTTAATTCTCCCCATGAACAAATGAACGCTACCAGATTTCTGCAATTGTTCGGTGAATGACACAAACAAACCACTTTTTCGTTGCACTCAAGTACATACATGATTTGCCCAAATCCCAATAAATAAAACAAAGAAAACAAAATTTGGCTCACATAACTTGTCCATGTACAAACAAAAAATACTCTCTATCAACTACAACCTTCCCAAACAATTAACCAAAAAGGAAAGAATTGAAACAGATGGTTTGATTGGGGGGGGGGGGCGGGGTGGTGTCGGGTAAGGGAGGTTTTGGGATGAAACCGAATCTAAAAACTAGAACCTGCCTGTAATTTTCTATTCTGATTGTGCTAAGTTGGGCCAAGAGTAAAATGTCTTTTTGTGGCCTTTTACTGATTCTATTGTGAACTCAGGTGTTGGGCCTACTTTAGACCGTGTCAAAACTGAACCGTCCGGTCCGTTAACAGAAATGGAGGGACCTAGTTCCTATAATTTTTTGGAAAAATGACGGTCTAGGACGTATTTTGATAGTGAGAAAAAAATCGAAATGGTTCATGCAGTTTAGTGTTTGTGTCAATTTGGTTCCTGCAGTTTGAATTAACTCGATTTACACTCTTTAATTTCCATTTTGTTCCAACTTGGTCCAATTACTAACTGCCGTTAGCCTCCGTTAACCCTAGACACAAATGGGTCCCTTTTCTAGTGAATTACTGAACCATTTTTTCTCTAACCTCGCAGACTTAAAGCCTTTTTCTAAAAGCAAAATAGAGTCACTTTTTTCTAAAAATCAGGTTCTCTGGCCTGTGTTCTTTTTTTTCTAAAATACTTGAATTATTCTTCCGATATTCAAGAGGTGACCAGGCAGACCTAAACTCTATGCTCAATGGAGACTTAAGTTTTTTTCTAAACTCCTTTTGTGGCCCGAACTATGGCCAGACTTGATTCTCTTTTACCCGGAGATATGTAGGCAGCTTGATGAAATCTCGGTCCCTTTATAAAATAAAATCCACTTTCATTTTTTAAAATTCAAACATTTTTCAAAAACATCCGAACCTCTTTTATAGAACACAAAACTCCTTATTTTTTCCTTTCTTTTCAAGAACCACGTCGCAATCCATTGGAATCAAATCACTTATTCAAGCCCAAATTCCTCTCACTCATTTCCCCAAAGACGAACGAGACACTTTTCGATCGAAGGTAAAATCTAGGGCGTGACAAATGGAGAATGGAAGCCGTGAAAAGGCGAGCAGAATGACAGATTACGGTAAGAGGAGAATGGAACAATGAGGCTCTCTGTTTTAGTTCAGAGGTATATTAAGGTAAGAGGAGAATGACAGATTATAATTTTAATCCTAGAAAAGGGGCCCATTTGTGTCTGGGGTTAAAGGAGTCTAACGTCAATTAGTAATTGGACCAAGTTGAAACAAAATGAAAACTACAAAGTGTAAATCAAGTCAATTCAGACTGCAGGGACCAAGTTGACACAAACACTAAACTAAAAGGACCATTTTGATTTTTTTTCACTTTGATAATTAATACCCATCAATGATATACCGAGAACATTTGTTAATGCTGAAAATATCCTTGGTTAGTATAAATTATCCAAACACATCATTGACTATCATTTTCATAAATTCTTTCAACTTTTGTACAGGTGGTCATCAATACTGATAATTGTTTCACAATTGTAGTACCCTAAAAAGTCAACATGGTTTTTTGTTGTCTTTATTTAATTTTTGTGTGTTTGTTGGTTTTGGATCAAACTTTCGTGAATTATTTGTTCGTTTCAATGAGAAGAATCAAAAAAGTAAAAAAAGTAAATTTTAAAAGACAAAAAAGTTTTATTAATTTTTGAAATTGTTATAAAAAACTAATAGGACAAGCAGAATGTCATCATATTCCTAACAAAGCTAAGAATAGTCATTTGTACAGAGAATCAATCCTCGATTGGTAAGGAATCAACCAAAGCCACCCAAAAGAGCAAAAGCTTACACCTAAGGGTCAAAGTCCAAACACCTAAAGGGTCAAGTTCAAACCCAAATAAGATGAAAAAGTAAAAACTTATGACTGCAATCCAAATATTACTCCTATAAAAAAAACCCCAAACAACAGGCTTTTCAAAACAGACTATGGGTCACAATGCACATTGGATTGCATGGAATTAACCTCGACATCGTACAATGTAGCCGTTCAATTTTGTTTTTACCATTTCTTAAAGATTTTTCTAAAACATTAACTTTATCGGATATCGATAAATGCTTGATCAATTTATTTAAATTTTGATCATTACAAATTTAAGGATAAAAATTTTAATGAATTAATCAAGCTCTAAAGTCTAACCAACACTCAAACGAGCTGAGTTTTATATGACACTTTCAAATAACATAATACTCCCTCCGTTCTATTTTGCTTGTTCATTTTCGTTTTTCGTTCCGTTCTTTCAACCCTTATATCTTCCAATATGAATATCTAAAAACATGCAATATAGATCTTGTTTGATAGTTCTCGATTAAATTTATAATACAAAATTATGAAAAATATCATAAATTAGAAGATATAAACGTAAAAAAAAATCAAAAATAAAACGGATAGAGTAATAATTTTTAACAAATTAGGTGGTGTTCCGGTTTCTAAAAAAAGAACTTTTTAGAAAAGGAAGGTAATTTCAAGCTCAAAAATCATGTATTTACGTAAATAATTTTTCTATCAATATGGATCTTGTTAGATAGATTTCAATGAGATCTTTTATACGGTACAAAAAATATCAAAAAATTATTTTTCATTTTCATTATATTTGAGTTTGAAAATTGAAGAAAAAGTACTTTTACAAAAAGAAGGCTTAGTGGAACACCCCCTTAAACGATGACGATCGTACAAGAGCCAGAGATAAATGAATCTATCAATATCCAGTGTACACGGCGTGTACCCATTGTTTGTTTATTTCCCTTCCAACTTCCAAAGTGTCCTTCTGCATTACGCAATAGTTTCACGTATATATAGCGCCCGAAGTGATCTTTTCGCAAACTCGCTTTATCGCTTCGTAACCTTCGTTCCCGTCCTTTTAAGAGAGAGAGAGAGAGAGTAGAAACTAGAAACCCTAGTTGTTGTTCGGCGTAACAAGTTTCTGAAATGTCTGCAGAAGAGAAGAAACCCCCCGTTGGTGATCAGGCTCAGTCCAACCAAATTAATCTTAAGGTCAAGAACCAGGTATATCAATGTACTTGGTTTCTCCATGTAATCTAATGCTGGCCTCTGTGTGTGCGCGAGTGTGAATTGGATTTTATGTTTGGATGAACTTCGATACATTGTTTGTTCTTGTGTTTTTCTGTTTTTCTGTTTGGTTGTTTGTTCTTTTTGTTTGGCATCGTAAAGGTGTCTTGTTTTGACGATGTTGCAAATTGTTTTAGTCCATGTGTTTGTACTGTATTCTGTAGTTTGTAATGTTATGCCTTTCTCTCTTTCTTTTTTTATTTTTGATAATTTCTTGGTCCGTCACTTTGGGTGTCCTTATGAAAGACATGCAATTTTTGGTTAAAAAAATAGTTCAACTGCATAATTCTTTAATTTCTTTACACCAAATCAAAATGTCAATTTGTTCTTTATTGGTGTGAAAAAGTTTTAAAATTATGCGGTACTTTATTTTTTAATCTGAAAAATCCACGTCTTTTGTAGGGGCACTTAAAAAAGGGAGTGAAGGAGAATTTCGGTAGGACTAGAACAGTATGATGAATAGTTTCACCTTGGAGCGTTATGACTTGTACTTAGGTATCATACCTGGTCAGTGAGTGCATTGGGCAACTGAATGAGGTTTCCCTCGGTCTAACTTACTTGAGAGTTGTTGCTAGGATTTCATGAAATCAGAGTAGGTAATTGCGTTGCTTCTTACTTTTAGCATGGTACGAAAAGTAACTTATCAAAGAAGCTTTTAGTTTGGTATGAAAAGTTCTTGTTAATCATGAGTTTTAACTTTTAGTGTTATTTTTCTCCACAATATTGCCGTGGGTTCTATCTATGGAATTCGTACTGGGAATGATGTAGTGATGATGTACTTCTTTATGAATATATTAGTTGGTTCACTTAAGTGGGTACTTTGTTTCATTAGCTTTAGTGGGTCGAGGGGAGAGTATAGTTGTACGGGGAATATAGAGGATGGTAAGATTGGAGGTTGGAACCTATTTATCATTGGTGAGAAACTCTAACAAGATCTCTAAATTAGGAACAACATAACTACCCATTTCTAAATTTTCAACTCCACTAGCCTGCCAATCCCCCCAATTTGGCCGGCTACATTGGGCTAGCCATTGGAGACTGGCTAAATCTGATCAATGAATAGGAAAACACCACATCATGGGCCACATCACTGGCAATATTAAGTCTGGGTGGAAGCTAATATATAGGTTTGTGTTGGAGAACTTCGATGAAAAAAGTGACTTAGCAAAAGTGAACACTGTCTTTTTATTGTGTGCCATTTGCCTGGAAAATGACCAGCAGATTTGGAGTTGCTTAACCATGGTATTTGTTTTTGCTCAAATACCCAAGTGTGGTCAATTGCCAAGGTCAATGTTGGGGTTTTCCATGGGTAGACTTTGTGCGATAGATTAAATTGGTCTCCAATTGAATATTGCATCATGCAAATTCGAGTATTACAATTATTCATTCAAAAAGAATTATCTAGGCAAAAGTTATGGCTGCATTGCCAAGAGGACTGTAATGTTTCAAGGGCTTTAAGTATTTACCTTCTCATCTCTACTTTAACAGGGTTGTAGTGGTGTGCCAAAGGCAAATGAAACCCTATTGATAACTGCCACGTTGAGCGACAGAACACCAACTCCTTCCCTTCTAGTAATCCTAACATAACAGGTCAGGTACAGACATGGGATGAAATGTTTCGTAATATGCTGCTCTTATGTCTGGATCTGAATTACAAACTCGTTTTTGATACTTATCAGCTGTCCTCACAGAGTGGCAATCACAGTTAGGAAAAATGGCTGTTCTTACCCAACATATGTGCTGAGTCTTCTGACTTGTTCAGACTATGTAATCTAATTGTTTGTGGGAATTTAGGAAAGTGGCAAAAATTAATGTACTTGGAAAGAGCTTCATCCCGAACTTTAGGCATCCCTGTCTTACCTTTTACATCCAAATACATTTTTTTTTACAGCTTTTTGTGTTTTAGATAGAAAAATTCGTTGAACTCACCAAACCAAGTCGATATTTTAGACGTTTCCTCTGCAGCGATTTCATATTGTAGCAGGCCTTAATATGTGAGCAAGTTTTGTGTTGTAGGCATAGTCGTTCATGCTTGCACTAACCAAAATTCTTTCTTTAGCCAGCTTGTGTTGTGCCTATGTAGTAATGATTTATGTTTAGAATGTTGTGTTCAGTGATCCATTGACAGGAAAAATGCACCCTTTCCAGGTGTAGTAGCTCTAAATTTGTTCACATGTTTTGTCGTATAGTGCTTCTAATTTTTGTTTACTTGTGTATTCAACTGAATTCCTGAGTTGCTTACAATCAGCAAAGCTGTAGTTGGTTTCTTTGGCTTTTCAATTTTAATTCCAGAACCCATAATCATCAACATGCCTTTTGGGTACACAAACTCAACTAACTGAATGAGGATTTTATATCATCAAGGAAATCCTCAAGGATTTTATATCTCTACCTATCTAAACTCGACATTTAGGCTTTTAGCATTCTATATATTTCCTATTTTTATACAAACTTGCGGAAAGCTTAGCCAAATCAGCTTTTGTACCTGGTTCGACTGTTCGAGACTTTCAGGATGTCAAGTTTAGTCGAAAATTAATGCTCTCCTGTGAAGTATAGCTAATCAACATGGTTGATTTGATGAAAATGACAATGCAGAATCTTAACCCCACCAGACTACAAGTTCGTAAATATGAGTAGCCGAGTAGGAGAAATTTGACTGAGAGAATAGTAAATGGTAGGCGGTCGTGGTCTATCATGTGATGAGGTTGGTCTATCATGTGATGAGGTTGCTCTGTTGCTGATACGAAATCTCAATTCGATTATTCACTGAAGAAGATAATTCGGTCTTGTAAAATGCATGAGACGGTAAAGATAATAAGTCTTATAGGTGGGCATCAGAAGGACAATGCCAGAGTAAATTCCCAAAATGAATCTGACTGCAGTAATTGAAGGTTATGCTGGAAAATTAGGGCATAGTTTTTGGTGCATGGATATTAGGAGTTTTATCAAACAACAAACATCTAGTTAGCGGAAAACTTCTCAGGGTTCTGTGGAATTCTTATAACCTGTGCCTATGACGATATTAACTGTTCCTAGTGTTGCTCATGGTAAATATCATTGGGAACTCATGTTTATTACTCCTTTTGCTCGGATATATTTTTGTGTTTGTTATTGTGTTCTGTTTCACTACATGCAATCTGCTCCTAAAAGCAACTGAAGGTTCAATATTATAAGCTGTGTCATTAGTTTGATACTTCTTCATGGATTTTTTCTTTTTCCCGTCCTTGTATTGTTTGTCAGATTGACACTTCCCAATACACTTGTCCTTTACCGTGGCAATTGTTTCTGAACTCCATAGAAATATCCCACGAGTTTCTTGTATCTTTAGCAGCTCTGACTATTAGTGCTCTTGGTCTGAGTAATATGTCGTTATCTATGCTTCTATACGTGCTCATTTTCTGTGTTGGTGAGTGTTAGTCTGCTCAGTGCGTCAGTGTATCATCTAGGAGCACAAAACACAGGATGAACTACTGTTTGAGTATGCTGAAGGAGTTCCCCTCTTGTGTTCATTATTTTACTATTATAACAGTAATTGAGAACACTTGTGGCTTGAATGCATCTCTGTATGGCTCTACTTCCAATTCAAACCTTTGAAATTTTTTTGTTTTGTCAAATCGATGGAGTGAGTTGTTCCTTGGAATTACATGAGGATTTGAGAGGACTGAGGAGTTATTTGCTTATGCTGGCTACATTGCTTGACCTTTCTCGCTATGTTAGAGCAGATAATTAATAGTCTCAACGGTGATTAAGATTAGGACAATTTAGTTACTTATCTAAAATGGACTGTAACGAGTTGTGTGTTAAGTAAGGGATGGATCACCCAATTAAGTTAGCAAAGACCAATGTCGATTTATTTATCATGGTGACTTGGACTTGAAAGAGTTACATATTGGTTGTGTGCATGTGCTTGGTTAATTAAACTTGTAGTCCATATATACGTATATTTATTTGATCAAGTAATATGCCAATGCCACCCATCAAGTTATATGTTGATAAGGTTTTTGGAACCCGGTTATGTGAACAATCTGTCATTATATTGGACGATGTAAGGTTGCATTTTCATCTGGTGGTAAGCGTGAATTTTACTAACTTATAAAGTAGTTGAAACATGTTATCTTTTATTCTCTCCATCACCATTTCGGGTATCTGTTCTTTTCTATTCCAGGAAGGGAATGAGGTGTTTTTCAGGATTAAAAACAATACTCAGCTAAAGAAGCTTATGACATCTTATTGCGAACGTCAGTCATTGGATGCAAAGGCGATTGTGTTCTTGTTTGATGGACATCGTATTAAAGCAGAGCAGACCCCAGAGCAAGTAACATTATTTTGCCTTGTCTTTTGAGTTTTTTCTATGACTGAGTATATTTGTATACACTATTGAGTTCATCAAGTGTGGTGCTTAATACCCTCCGCACAATCTGATGGATCCCTCTGGCTAGTTCATATAAGATGCGCTTGATAGTCACCATGGTGGTGTTATTTTGTTACGAGGTCTTTTTCGTTTAATTTCCTTGTAAATGCCCCTCTCCAAAACATAGGCAGCAAGCTTCACTTTCCCTTTTCAAGATTCTCTTATTCTATGATGCACGGACACGGGAATTCTAAAAAAATGGGGACAAGGACACGGCGGGGGCCACACCATGTATATATTTATTTATATTTGTTTTTTCAATTTTTTCCCCAAGTTTAAATGGCAAAATGTGGACAAAACGAAAGATCCATAATTCCGATACCATTCAAACAAAACAAGACATCCATAAGTTCAATACAGCCCAATTGAAAAATTACAATTTGACTCCTGAATTTTTTTAAAAAAAATTAACCCCCAAAATTAAAAAAAAATTATACTTTGACCCCCATTGTGTCCCCATCGGTGTCCCCAGCCATGTCCCTCTCAAAAATTTAAATTAAATTATGGGGCATGTTCCATATGTGTCCCTGTGTTTGACACTGCAATACGTCGACCTCTAGAGGTGTTGGTGCTACATAGTCTTGTTGTTTGATTACTACTTCCCTTTTAAGCACCCATCTCCTCCATCCTCTGCCAAAAACAGAAAAAGAGTACACCATAATTCTTGAATGACTTTTGTAGTGGTGTTAGAAAAGTTCAAACCAAGAATTGCAGCATATTTGATTGTCGTCTTACATTTGTAACTCTATAAAACATGTTCTACATATAGTTGTGAGACAATATGTCAGAACTCCCAAAATGTTATGTGGAGGTCATGTATTAGACTGTTCTGATGTAATATTTGATTTGTTGTAGCTTGGCATGGAGGATGGTGATGAAATTGATGCCATGCTGCATCAGACTGGTGGTGGCTTTGGAGAAATGTGACTTAGAAAAGCTAAGAGAGTACACGATGGTAGGTATTTGGAAGCGTAGACCAGTTAGTACCTTGAATTGCTAATGTTTGATTTGCATGCGAAGGACTCGGGAAAAAGAGATCTTTTCAAAACTCTTGCTGTCTTTAAAATTCCAAACTTGAATTTAAGTTTTTGGCCATTTTGTTCGTGACTATGCATCCTAATGCTAAGTGATTTTTTTTGTTTAAACTCGCATTGCAGTCTGGCACTCTGGCTGGAATTTTTCCAGTCCGTGATATTGATTCCACATATGACATACCATTTCATAATGGACTTCTTTTTCTGAATCATCATATGTTGCACAATAGAGTGTCAACACCACGCACTAGCAATTCAGGGGGAACAAAATAACTAAACAAGTGACAATCACAACACCACCACCACCCCACGCGCCACCCACCACCCACCACCCCCCCCCCCCCCCCCCCCCCACACACACACACACACACACACACACAAACACACACACTTTGTAAAAGGGGAAACTCCAAAACCATAATAATACTGAGAATTACATATCGCCAACAAATTACTGGGGAGATATATACACACACGGGGCGGGTTCTGTGGACATCAACTTTGACACAATTTTTGCCACTCCATCTCAACCCTTGAAATGGAGGGTTGAGATTAAAACTCTTAAAATGGCACACACCCAACCTCACCTAATTTCTGTGTGTGTGTGTGTTACGACCCATCCCCTCTTGGGCCTCCCTTGCCCCTCCACATCCGCCAAGAGTCCTCATCGGCAAACCCATCTCCGGCAATCAACCCAATACACACACTCTCTCTCTGAATAGCTCCTCTCTCTCTGAATAGCTCCCCGTCTTCCCATCTCATGTTTTTTCTATGTCTTCTCTACCCTCACGTACTCTCTCCTCATCGACACGCCGCTACCTGTAACTCTGGCAACTCCCGTACCCGGCAAACTCAGCTCCGGCGTTCTCTCTGTCTCTCCTGCCCACCCTCGCGCTTCTCTCTCTCTCTCTCTCTCTCTCTCGAATCCCCAATGAAGCCCTAATCTTCTTACCAATTGATCAAAATCAAAACAATACCTCAAAACCAGAGAGGAGGATGCTAAATCTCTGCAATTGTTTTTGCTTTGCACTTGAACTTTTTGGATGTTATTTCCGTCCAAAAATTGAAATGGGGTTATGGGTTTTGAAAATTGAATGTTAATCTCGAATGTTATGGGTTTCCATGGTTTTTTCTTTTTATGCCCATTAAAAAATCTTGAAAGGGCTACACTGGAAATTGGTAAACTCTTGTTGATGCTAACATCGGGAGAGAGGGAAGATGGTGATCGTCGGAGACGGAGGCACCGGAGTGGGGAGGGGAGTCACCAGTGTTGTGATTTGTGACTTGTGAGGGTACAAGGAGAGAGAGAACGTGAGAGAGGTGAGAGAGGGGGAGAATTATTTAATACAATATCCCCTTTTAAGGTTTAATCTCGGCCCTCCATTTCAAGGGTTGAGATGAAGTGGCAAAAGTTGTGTCAAAAATGATGTCCATGTCACCATTTTTCACTAGACTTTTTTTTTAAATAAAGAAAGACATCGATCCTTTTACGAAAGAAAAATATAATGCACCTCCCACTAGATAAATGTTACGCTAATATTTTCCTCTATGTCACCTTCTAATATCATGGAGTTGTTGCAGATCACTAAACAACTCAAAAAAATAATCGTCAGGCACGAATGACTCAGCTCATGTTGCCTAAAAAAATAAAAGAAAAAGATGATCAGATGCAAAAAAAAAGAAGAAGTTGTGGTTTGGCTTAATAAGCCACTTCGATTCTTTTTTGTCTTTATTAAAAAAAAATCATCTTTGTTTGTTTTGTATCAAATTTTTGTGAATTATTGGTTTGCCTCCAGTTTCAATGAGAAGAATCGAAAAAGTAAAAAATTATGATTGAAACTCAAAAATTTAAAAGAAGAAGTAATAAATAACCAAAGAAATATTGTTTGTTTGGCTTATTTTTGTCTTTCTTGCCCTTTTACAAAAAGTGGTGAGGTTTGCTATGGGATAAAAGTGACAGAATTTCTTTAAGCCACGCATGCACCAAACGACATAGTTTAGAGCTGCTACAAATTCCAGCGCACAAGGGGCACTGCAGGGACTCGCCTCCCCCCCCTTCAGGGGTAGGAGTAATCAAACTTTATTACTGGTCAATAATTGACATCCTAACCTCTCATAAGTATACAAAGGTGGCTAACTGCGCTAACCTCAGTTGGTTACTACTATATTGATTTTATATATCGTTTTTGCTGGTATTCAGAACTACTACTCTTGGTATCAAAAGTGGGCATTGTGCTGGGTCCTATCATGTTCCTGTCGTGTCATTTTAAATTCTTGTCAAAGTTCATGTAACTTATTAAATGTGTCATAGTTGGACACGAACTCGTATACATTATGTTCAAGTTGACCCAGATAGGACTCTTGGTTTTTTTTAAGATACGCACATAAATTGTTCACCTAACAATGGTATGCATGCTCAAACCACTTGTTTAACCCAGTAAAGAAAATGAGCACTTTTTTTTACAGTGTTCTAAAAATTGGAATTAATCGGCGATTAATCGCTGGCAAGGCCTATTCGACTAGATCTAACTAATTGCTATGTGCCAATTAATCGCCGATTACGATTTGCTATGGGCCTATTAATTGTCGATTACTTGGCCTCGAAGCTCGAAGGTGGCCGATTGTGCGACTAGCCCCTAGCAACATTTTTTTTTTAATAGCATCATAATTACAGAAATTGTAAAAACCAGCAATGACGTAATCATAACATTGAAAAATGTCTTGAGCCTAGACTAGAAATAAGTCTCTACTGGGACTTATTTACTTTTGTACATTTTTTAACAAATAATATGTAACGCCCCCAATTTTGGGTACGTTAAAGAGGACAATTTCATTGAAAATCTAAATGGAGTCTGGCTCAATATTACAACATAACTCTCACAAAGAGTATTCTTAATCAACAACAAGAGAGGTAAACTAGGGTTCCTATCTACTGCTCCGCTTCTTCCTCCATCCTGGCCAGCTCCTCGGCTCCAAACGCTTCCAAGGTGTAAGGTTCACCCTGTTCGTCTATAAGATCTGACACATTATACCGGCGTCGCCACCAATATAATATGTCAGGGTCACCAAAGGTAACACCGTGAGCTTACAAAAGCTCAATAGAATATCCAAACCCACTAACCCTTAACTTACAAACAATAGATCATAAAATCAACAGAGTACAAGCAGGTTTAACAAAAACGATTAACGATAGCACATTCATATTCACTATTCAAGTATCGTTGGTGTCCATGTTTTTCTGTGTTTCTCCTACGCGACTCATCGTAGACTGTGTCTCCATTTTCACTTTTCATAACCAAATCAACATTTTCAAAATCCGTTTTTAACACACCCAACCTCGGTTCCGCCGTTCCGGGTTCCCGAGTATCCTCACAATGGTTCCGCCGCACCGGGTTCCCATTGGCACACATTTGCATTGGCTCCTCTCCGCGGATAACCAAGCCACACACCCAACCTCGGTTCCGCCGTTCCGGTCTCCCGAGTATCCTCACAATGGTTCCGCCGCACCGGGTTCCCATTGGCACACAAAACACACACCACACAATGGGCTACCATGTCCGGCCACATTGCGGTTTCCAAAATATTTCACCCTTTCAAAACACGCCTTTTCGTTAACCACACCCTATGTGTCATGTTTCTAACTTTCTCGATTTCCGTGTCACGTTTTCATGCATAGACTCCGCGGTAGGACTTATCCCAAAGTAAACATTCACAAAGGCAAACATAATTCATTCTTTAAAATCATGAAGCTAAACCAACACGAGCGTCCAACTCAATATTGCTAAGCATGCTTGGAAAGCTCAAAATATAACTACTTCAAGTCAAGCGTTAAAATCTTCCTTTTCGAAAATCGTTCTATCTTCTTTTTTGAGAAATTCAATACAACATATGTTTATTTAAGATAACGTCATTTATCTAACATGCTCATACTTCCATTAGCAAGATAAACTTATTGATGATCATGCATTTTAAACGATAAATAACCTTATCTACTTGCAACTTAAATAATAGATAGCCTTATCTACTTATGGAAAACGATAAGGATATTGATATTTTGAATCGAGAACATTCTACTTATACTTAGGGAAGTAAGTAGAGAAAATCTACCTTGATCCGAAACTTAGTCGGGGCCGAATAAGCTAGTTGAAAATTTCCTACGGGCAGTGAAAACTTGCAATCTGGACCGAACTTCGGACGGCAGTAACTCGGTCAATATTTGACCGAATACGATCGTTCTTGGGTTGAAATTGAAGCTCTCGAAGTGCTCTACGACTTTCGGGAAGGAAGTTGGTCCTAGAAACTACTTTAGGTAGGAGAAAAATGGTGATAAACGAGAAGACAGTATGCTGTCTGGAAATAGGAATCCGAGATTTTTACTGAACTTCGGATGCCGATATCTTTGTCATTTCTTCACCGATTTGGATGGTTCTTGGGTCTAACTTGAAGGTTTCGAAGTGCTCTACAACTTTTCCGAAGGGAGTTGGTCCTAAAAACTACTCTAAGCAGGAGAAAAATAGAGATTCGTGGAGGACAGTAAGCTGTCTGAAAAATGGAGATGGCAAGTGAGTGAAGTGTGAGTTGAATGGAAGGCATGTGGTGCAATTTATAGCCAACACTTGAGCTCCTCCTTCCTCCTTTATGGCCAGCCATGTCTCTTTCCCTCTCTCCCATGGATTTGCTCCATTATCTTGTCATTTCAAGCCTTTCAATCAAGTCATAGCCTTCCATGACTTATCACTTCCATTTTAGGCCAAATCTTAGGCCATCATGAAGGATTTTTGACTTGTCAAGTCTGTGGGGAGGTTGCTTGCAAGAAAGAATATAATCATTGCACTTTGGAAGACTAGAAATGGGTTGGCATGGTCAAAAATAGGCTTAAGGCTATAAGGGTTACTTGTGTAAGTAATCAAAACACAAGCACACACTCCACCTCACTCTTTCCCATCCGGCCCTCTCTCTCTCTCTCCCCATTCGGCTCTCTCTCTCTCTCTCTCTCTCTCTCTCTCTCTCTTGTTCTATGTACTTTTAGGAAAATCTAGGAAAGTAAAACCTACGATAGCTAGGCTTAAGAACATAGGTGTGCATGCATGGCAAGGCTAGGAAGCAAAATGATGAGATTCCTTGGCATGACTAGTCTTGTCATGCTTAATGGCAAGTCAAAGGTCTATTAACCAAGGGGTAAAAATTCCCCTAACAATTATGGACCAAGGGGTAAAGGAATATTGGTAATAATTTGATATGACTAGTCATGGGAATCTATTGTCCAATGGATAATATTTTCCCTAACAATTATGGACCAAAGGTTAAAGAAATATTAGGGTTTGAAATGACTTGTCATGGGGTATAATGATTACCCCTAAAAGTCTAAGGGTTCAATTAGGGTTCGGGAGGTTCAAAAGGCTCCAAGATGGTCAAAAGGTCCAATGAGGGTTAGGGTATTGTAATTAGATTGAAACGGTAATTAGGGTTTTCTAACGAATTGGTTGGAAACTAATTCTACTTGCCAAGTAGGATTTCTAGCCAAGAAATATAATTTAAAGATTTTATTTAACTCACTAGAAAAAAAATACAAGTGCTTCTACAAGCATACTTGTCTTTAGAAAAGGACTAGATTGCTCGGCGTGAAAATATATAATTTTATAAATCTCAAATCTAATTATGACGGATTATTAAAATTAAAAAGAAATTTTTAGTAGCAAATCCAAGTAATTAAAATGAAATTTAAATATTTAACGAAATTTTTATTTACCAAAAATCAGGGTCGTTACATAATATGCATGTCTTGCTTTTTCATAATTCAATTGATATTTTTCTATATAAGTTGACCAAGCATGGTTTCAAAAGATAGAAATCTTCTACTGATTGGGAAATTCATTCAAAAGAATTAAAACACAACTACGAGTCTCATCGCTGCAATCATTCAAGAATCACAAACACATATACAAACTCTCACACATTCACTATGGGTCTCATGCAGACTACATACCTACAATGCGTATGGGATCCACAAGGTGAGAGAGTTGTGTTTGTGTGTAAAGTGTTTGTTGTGCTAGTAGCAGTTTTCCTCATTGCTGCATCGGTATTATGTCATATCGTCTAGTGTCATTTCGGGTTAAAAGATTATTATGAGACATAAATAGTTATCCATCGAGGATTGATATAGTCGATGAAAACAAAACATGAAAGTGTCTTTCACAGCCACTCACATGTTTTATTTTCATGTTTCCTAACAATTTCGCTATCCATATCCTTATCGAGTTATGAGAATACAACCTGTATTCGATTCGTTTGTTTTCATGTTGGCGGCTCATGTCTAAAAGTTGTCGACTGAAACTCTCTAATTAATTTCGTGTGATGTTAATGGGTAATGTTCAAAATTTCCACCCCTACCTCCGTACCATGTCATTGCTCCACTATTTTTTTTTAAGGTGTGCTGATATATTAATTCTATTTGAGAAAGTCAAAGAAAAAATTGGTTAGCTTTTTACAAACTAACCCCCATAGATTGATTGAAATCTACTCCCTCTGGCTCATTTTGCGTGTCCATTTTTTATGATCGTGCTAGCTTTCTTTTTTTTTTGGTCAAGCGGAAAATCATACATTAACTTAGACGATCAAAGTCTACAAACCAGATAACCGGCATTCATAAAGGTTCAAAAAGACTACGAGAGTGTTAGCTTTCAATCGCTTACATCTTTTACTATGGATCTCCAAAATATGCAATATCTTGTTTGATAGTCCTTGACTAGTCCTATAATACAAAGTTATCATTATAAACATTACAGATTAAAAGAAGCAATTGAAATATTGCACAAAATAAAATAATGGACATACAAACTGGGAGAGTGGAGTATTATTATACAAGGAAGGATGATGTAGACTCCAGAAGAAGACATTTTTAGTGAAGGGTTGAGATTCATTGAATCAAAAGGTTGAGATAGACATTTTTAGTGAAGGGTTGCTGGTTCCTATAAAAGTAGAGAATGATAGATAATGTTCAAAATCTAATAAAGTTGAATTTATTGCACGTCCCCATAAATAGTAACGAATTTACTGTACATGACCAGCAATTTGAGAAGTAGGAGTAATATGTAATTAAAGCTTACAACCTGTAAAAGAGATTGACAAAAATCCATGATATTTGATATTACATTCATTTCGTCATTGATTCTTTTGGGGTCCCCACCAATCAGCAAAGTACTCCTGTTATGCGTAATATTGCAACAGGAAATTATAATCCATAATATTTGATGTTACATTCATTTCGTCATTGATTCATGAGACATTCAAAATGAGATCTATATTAATTAGATATACTTCAAAGAAAATTGAAAATTTAAACTTTTGAAGGAAAAGCTAAATAATGTTGTGATTTAATTTGTTGCAAATAGAGTTTTGGATTGAAGTTGCAATGAATAATTGAATAGTAAAGTCTATAAATGCATTTCTTGGATTAAATAAGAAAAATACTAGTTGCAAAGAAAATGAGCAAAAAAAATATCTTTCAAGTGTACATGAACGGCTTAGATGCACTGTGCAGTGCATCTGAGCCGTTCATGTACACTTTAAGGGTATTTTCTTTGTCCGTAGCACTCCTCATTAAATAAAGAGTAAAATAGAGATTTAGGCCCTGTTTGGCTAAATAAGTCAATTGATTTTTTTTTTGTCCTTATTAAATTTTTTTTTCGTATTGATTAGTTTTTGTCAATTTTTTAGAAATCATTACATCGTCATGACAAGAAAAATCTAAAAAGTAAAAAATTATAATCAAAATTCAATTTCTTTTGATACAAACGAAAAAATTGACTTATTTATCGCTTTCATTGACCACGAAAGTGGGCCAGAGGCAATTTGGCAGTGTTGGGAAACTTATTTATCGCTTTCATGGACTCAAAAAGTCTTGTAATGAAATCATTGTCATGCAGAGACAGAACAACCAAACCACCACCATTACAGGCAAAGAACAAGATGAGTGTTAGAGACAAAAAAAAAAATAAATAAAGAAAAGATCCTTAAAGCATACATGAATGGTTTAGATTTACTGTGCAGTGTATCTGAGCCGTTCATATACACTTTAAGAGTCTTTTCTTTATCTATTTTCTTTGCACTTAGCATTTCTCAAAGAACAAATCTCACGATGGAAGAAATCGCAGAGGCCCCTTAATAGCTAGCTTAGCCCCTCCCCCCAGCTTGGCTAGCTACCACGTACATGCGGCCTACAATGAAGAAAAGGGCAACCAGAAAATGGAAAAATTATACTATGCCCCAAGGACATAGTCACGTGGTGTTTCGGGGCTTTCTGCACCATACATTTCAGGTCTGTCCCGGGGCTTTCTGCACCATACATTTTAGGGACACTAAAATGTGTGGTGCAGAAAGCCCCGAGGCACCACGTGACTATGTCCGGGGGCATGGAATAATTTCTCCAGAAAATGACTGGCAATTATTACAAATGAAAGTTACCACCACGCCTCTCTCTCTCTCTCTCTCTCTCTCTCTCTCTCATGTGAGAGACTGTTTGTAAATAAATGTTCACTAGACTAGAAATAGAAAAAGGAAACCAGAAAAGGACTAGGGGTTGTTTGTTTCCCTAATTTTCAGCTTCTCATTATCTCCTTTTTTCCAATTCTGACTCTTTCTTTGCTCCCCTTTCTTTTTTAATTTTAACAATGTGCGCAGGTGTCCAAGTTAGTTTACGTGTCGATTAATTCTATGGGATCCCAATCCTAGAATTCACTGATAGAACCCAATTAAATCCTAAGCCAAATCATGTATGGACCCAAAGAGTTGAGAACACATAAGAAGTTTCGGATCCAAAAACTGAGGAGGAATTAAATCCTAGATTACAAATGTCGACGATCAGGCTAATCCCTTTGATCCCATCTCCTTCACTCTTTAAATTAAACCATTATTTCTATCGTCTTGACTTATCCCACGCCTCTACATGCGACTCCTTGGAACATTTGCAGCAAGCACACAAACAAATTGGCGAAGTTTTCTGAATCTAGGTTTTGAGTCCGTATGTGTCATAATCTGAATGGTGAAAATTGTAAATACATTTGTCGTCGTAGTTCGCACATAAATATCCGAAACAAGTCATTTATATTTGTAATGAAAGTAGTTAACAGTCGAAAAAGCGCAATCCGTAGTCAAGAGTTGGCTAATCATTTGCCAGTAAATGTACAACTTAAAGGCCCCTCCAGTCGATAAACAAAAATTTCTAGTTGGAAGTTATTTATACAAGGTGTAAATTAAATAACGTATGAATCCAGAATAAGTCATTTACGTCTCTCTTTTTTATGTATTGCGAAGTACTTTTGGTTTCGTCACGAACCTTGGTTTTGAGACAATGCTTTTGGGATTCATGGATCCCTTTGTCAAGAGGTAGCATCTGTGTTACAAATGAATCATAAGAGCTTATAACAACCCCTTTAAAAATGCATAAGTAAATTGGGAAAGTCTACAATACACACTCCTTAAAAGGGTGTACCATATGCACCTATTTTGTGGTTCATTCATAACGTTTTAGAGTGTTTCGTAACTTTTGTTCTAGAACAAGTAAATTTTTTTATGGTACACATCCATTTATAACACCATAAGAATTTGTAACAAACACCATAAAAATTTTAAGGTTTTTTAAGGCATCCATCACGTGCATGTATTTGTATTTTTTTTTTTTTTTAACTTTTAAAATGGTTACGTTTCTCCTAGCTCGTGTTTAAGGTGCAACTGCTCCTTGTGTGGAGGTACATATTTATTGTGTGAGAATGCAAGTTCTATGTGCCATATGCGTAGAATGCATGTATGTGAGGGCCGAGCGAACTGGTGCAATTATATTTTTAACTGGATATATACTTTTTATTTTGTTGGTAGACAATGCAAGATTTTTCTAATTATTATCTTTCTTTTTTCATTTTAAAATGTGATAATTCTTAACTTATTTTTAAAAACATATAGAAAATAATATAGATGATGCAAAATTACGTGAAGAATTAAAAAGATGCTCCCAATTAAATTACTCAGAATCCAAATATATTAAGAAATAAGTAGAATGCTAATAAATGAGAATGGAGGAGTAGTATCGGTAAAATTAATGTTTGAGTTTCTGTTGTTTGATCGCATTCGAGGCGGGACTTAACAAGACCTAATCTCATACCGACCTTGTAATATCATGGCGCTTGTTTAATGTGCATGTGTAGATCACATAATAGGGGAGGAAGAGACTGCGCGAGAGAGAGAGAGGTGTGTGTGTTTTTTTTTCCTCTTCTCGTTTTGTGCTTGAGAAGGGTATAATTGCCCATGTGATTCCGCTCAAAAAGGTGGAATCCCATGTCTAAATTTGTAATTAGAACTCATCTATCCACGGAATTGAGATTTTCAAAACTAGGCCACTGAAATGCAATTATGTAAACAATTATGTTACTACTGAACACATTTACATACACAGCCACACAAATTCTATCATATTAATGCAAATGTGAAACCCACGTACAATAGACGTATGGCCCCATGTTTGATATAAAAACGTTTGTACAATTGTATAAATGTGTGTGGTTAGAGAATTATTGCTCTTTCGTATATTCCCCAACCTTTATTTCGTCAGCTGTACATGACAGTAACCAGCTGTGTCTCTCTCTCCCTCCCTCCCTCCCTCTCTCTCTTTCTCTCTCTCTCTCTCTTCACAAAATCCCCAGGAGAAACCCACCTAGTTTATTAGATTTGTGGGGTCTGTTTGAACTTTGAAGCAGGAGAAAAAAAGATGTCCGGAGCAGAAAACAACAGCAGCAGGAAGAGACCACTGGAGCAGCCCTCATCAGCTTCTACTTTAAGTCTCAAGGTCAAGGGTCAGGTCTGTGTGTTTCTTCATTTCTTAGTTTCTATCTAAACACATATATATGCATAGACTCAAGTGCTTTCATCAGCTATCCTCTGTTTGTTTGGATTAAGATTTTTTATTTTTTATTTTTTTTAATATGAAGTTTGGATCTTTGGTTACTTGTTCTTTGTTCCGTTGATACGACAGGGTTGGGTCAGGTGCAGAGTTCAGGTGGGGTTAGTCATGATCTGATCAGAATCGATCGTCTATCATTTGGTAATGCATGGTATCTCAGACGAACTTGCGCGCACCTTGGACAAATTCCTGCACTCCTCTCCATGCCTTTTCACCCTATTACACGTGGGGTGAGACGACCCCAAGAGTTATCGGCATGGAGAATCAAACGTGAGACCTAAAACAAATCCCGAAGTCCCAATCACACCCAATGTGTGGGCCCTAGGCTATGTGCACTCACTAATTAACCACGTCTCCAGCCACATCCCTTACATATATGTGCGGGCTACGGACTAAGACCTACACATGTGTGAGAAGTGTAATTGGAGGTATTCTACCAATTGGGCCCATCCAGTGTTTGCCCACACATGTGGGGTGCGATTGGTGGGTGTGTCCGTATCATTTTTCCTTTGCCAAAGGAGGAGTCTTACCCCGACCACATATGATCATATTTTTCGTCAATATTTTTCCATTTGTTTGATATTTGAATTTTGAAAGTTTTAATTTTTGAAAAAAAAAAATAGGAACACTTAATCCATCGGTACAACCTCTCTTACACACTATTACAATAATCGTAAAATATGACAATCTAAAAGTGTCATTAAACGTGAAAGGTGATAATTTTAAAACTGTCATCTATAGAGCTATCGTTAAAAGTCTGAGCCTACCTATGATCAACTTCTTTACTTTTTGTTTTTTGAGCCTTTTCCTTTGCGAAATTAGATGGAAAGAGAAAGACCGCCTCAAATGGCTAAAGGAGGGCGATAGAAAGAGACCAGATTGATTCATCTCTCAACCACACTGAAGCGGAAATAAAGAAAAGACTTGGCTTCCCTACCCCTTTCTTCGTCTTCTGATTTCTACCTTGCAAAGGCCTCCCTTTCAAAAGTGAACTATGGCACCTTACCTCACAGCCCTTGAGTTCCGAAAAACGGAAAGGACACCTCTTTCCATGTTTTACTATTGGTCCTGTCTTGTCTTATTTCAATGCTTTGAAACCAAGGCTTACCCACAGTGAACGACCTTAGAGATCTGTAGTCAATCAATCGGACGGTCCCTGAAGAGTCACCCCCGGGAAGTCTCCCCATAGTTTCGTACGCCCCTTGGACCTTAGCCCCTTAACGGCCTGTTTGGATGGCGGAGAAGAAGGCGGATTTGTGAGGTGGCCGGATTTGTAGTCCTGGTCCCACTCAAATCCGGTGTTTAGTTGAGTTTTGAGGGAGCCGGAGATCATAAACACTGTAGCGGCTTCAAATCTATTTGGAGGTGAATTTGTGAAGCGCTGGTCTGACCCCGTCGGTGGCAAATCCGGGGGTTTTCAGCCAGTTTTACCCCTCCAAATCCCCCCTTGGACCAGAAGAGAAAGAAAAAAAATTAAGAAATTCGGTTACAGAGAGAGAGAAACGAAGACAGAAAAGGCTACCGCTCGTCACCGGAGCCTCCCTCATCGCCGGAGCTGCTCTCTCTCCTCCCACCCTCCCTCTTCCTCTGCTCCTTCGCCAGGGCCCTCTCTAAACTGTAATCGGAAGAGATTTTGAGGGAGATTTGACGATTTGAGTTTTTCAGTGGTGAAGGTATAGGGAATTTGGGGTATTTGAGTGTATACGGTGGGGATTTGGGCATTTGGTTGCAGTGGCAGGTGGGGAAGAAGTAAAGTGGGGAGGGGATTTTGGGATTTCGGTGGTAAAGAAGGCAATAACATATACATATGTATATGTATTATGTATGTATGTATGAATTATGTTTTTAAAAAATTACCACTCACATATTTTCAACCACTCTAAATAAACACATAAGGATTTTATTTTATAAAATTTGGTTTTAAATTTTTTTATAAAAAATCATAATAAATATTAAGGTTTCAACATTGTAAAGATAAAATGAATTTATTTTATCCAAAAAATAATGATAAATATGTTTATATTCTAATTATAATGAAATTAATCCTTATTATCTATTAGATTAATAAAATGGGGGCAATGAAGTCATTTGACATCTTATCCCATCATATCTATCCTCCAAATCCCCCTTCTCAAAAAAGCATCCAAACACCTCATTACAAATCCACAATTCTTAAGGGATGTGACCACCCTTCTTAACATATTATCCCTTATTACATATCCGGGAGACTTAAAAATTCGTCCTTATTGTCCTCTTCACTTATGAATTCATCATGTCCTTTTCAGCAACTTATGATTTCATCATTCTCATACTTTTAATACCGATATTGCCCTTTGAGTATTGTTAATTATATATATTTATATATTTTAAATCATATATGTAATACAAGCTTTTCGATTTCATGGTAAATTATTTGTAACATTTACCATGAAATATGTCTGTATGTTTTTATCATTTCATGGTTAATTATTTTGACCGTTTACCATGAAACTAGTCCGGTGAAATCTGTTAGGCCGCTGCGAGGACCAATTCATATAAGGATAGTTTGAGATGTACAAATAATTATGTTTACATCCTAAAATTCTTGTCTATATAGGCTAAAATTTTTAGGATGAAATCATAAATAATTTACATTCCAAAATTCTTGTCTATATAGACTGAGAATTTTAAGATGAAATCATAAGTAATTTTCATCCTAAAATTCTTGTCTATATAGGCCGAGAATTTTAGGATGAAATCATAAGTGTTTTAGGATGAAATCATAAGTAATTTATATCCCAAAATTTTTGTCTATATAGGCCGAGAATTTTGGGATGAAATCATAAGTAATTTGCATCCCAAAATTCTTGTCTATATAGGCCAAGAATTTTAGGATGTAATCATAAGTAATTTACATCCCAAAATTCTTATCTATACAGGCTAAGAATTTTAGGATGAAATTATAAGTAATTTACATTCCAAATTTCTTGTCTATATAGGCCGAGATATATAGGATGTAATTATAAATATTTTACATCCCAAAATTCTTGTCTATATAGGCCAAGAATTTTAGGATGAAATCATAAGTAATTTACATCCCAAAATTATTGTCTATATAGGCCGAGAATTTTAGGATGTAATCATAAGTAATTAATTATGTAATGTCATGGTAATTTAACCATGTAACGATTTGAGGATGGCATGTTATATATATTTTTTATGGTAATTTAGTCATGTTCCGTTTGCCAACTCGAAGAATGAAGAAAAAATGCAAAGATGTGGTCAACTTATCATGTTATATTCCTAAAAATATCGAATCCTCAAATACGTTCCATGATAAAAAATAAGTAATCAATTATATTGAAATTTACCAAATCCCATTGAATTAGAAAAATAATCCAAAGTAATCCCACTAAATTTGAAAAACAATCCAATCAAATCCAACTAAATTGGGAAAACAATATAGCATAGTATATATATATATCTTAATGAAAAGGGTAAAAAAAGGTAATTCACACACTAAAAGGATGAAATCATAAATATGAAAAAAGGGCGGGATGAATTCTTACATGACATGGATAAAGAGGATATATATTTAAATATTCTTACATATCCACTCTCATTACATATCCACCTAAATCAAATCCTCCATCAAACAGACCGTAAGAGTTGGGTTCTAGCGGCTAGCTCTTTGGTCGTCCGGACCCATATCCGGTAAAAGTGGTTGCCTGGTTGGCCCCACACTCTTTATCATGCGTGTCTGTGGGAGCTGTTTGTGCTAGCAATTTGGCACTCGCCTTAATTAAACAATCATTAATATCTATAAAGATGAAGTTTTATAAACGCAATGGAAAGTAAAAGAAGACAATTGTGAAACGTCATTAAAGTACTTTAAACCCATCATCTTTTGTAACGATCCGCTCCAGCCCTGTACAATATTGTCCGCTTTGAACACCAAACCCCATCAAACCTCCCAGTGAGGTCACTCATCCAAGGATTACTCCCAATGCGAGCCCGCTTAACTATGAAGTTTCAATTAGTTTTGGTACCCTCGTAGTTTTAAAAGGCCTTGCACAAGATAGGATGACGATATATTATTTATAGCACACAACTGACATTTCACCAAGCAATGTGAGACCACCCTCGGCTGACCCTTTTGCTCATCGATCTGACAGCCCCCCGCAAGGGTCCCAACTGCCCTCAGGCCGGTTGACCACTATCTGGAACTCTCCAGGGGCGGAGAGTCACAATCTCCCCCACTTAGGAACACACGTTCTCGTGTGGGTTCGAGATTCTGTCCCACATTTTCAGTTGGCACAAGCTCTGATACCATATGTAACGACCCACGTACTCCCGATTTGAGTCTTCAAAGCAACTACGCTCATAGATAGTGCCGTTTCCTCTAAAAATAAATTTTTGTTCTTCAATATCACTTATAAGGAGAAACCGATATTAAAAAAAAAGAATAGTTATGTCGTTATTTTACAAAGTAATATCATAAATATATTAGATCACAGTTTTGGAGAAATTGACTTTAAAAAGAAAGAATAGTTATGTCACTATTTTAGAAAGTGACATCATAAATATATTATATCACAATTTTTTAGATGGCTAACATTATTTATCTATTGCAATCTTTTTAATTACGGTTTTTTCAAAAATTGACATCTTTTTACTTTTTCACGCATCATCTTTTAACAATATTATAGTAGTGACAAGTGATGGTGGGACCACCAAGGCACCAATCTATTGCGTGGGGCCCAAAAAAGGACATTCGTGAGAGATGCTATAACGTACCAGTGGATGTGCCCTAGCATTGATTTACTTTTGTAAAGCTTCATCAACGTGGGACAGGGAATTAAAGGGTCAGTGCTGTGAGAAACCTAGATGCTATGAGTGTATGTAAATGAGGCTTACTTTCGAGTTCATAACTTGATCAGAACTGTTCTTTTGGTGGGCTCGTCGAACAAGTAATTTTGTGCAAAAAATTTCATAAATTGAAACTGGGTATGTAACCACACGATTGGGGGCCATATCAATCGTAGTCTTTCGCAACATTGTTATTTGTTAGTTTACGTGATATAATCATCTGTCTATCTAAAAAATGTTAGATCAACTTGTAGTACGGACAACGAGCCTGGCAGGATGATCATTTCGGGTCACAAAGATGGACCTTTGGTTAGCTTTCCAATGCTCACAGTACCGACATTGTAATTTGGGCACATAGCATCTACCCCAGACCCCGCATTGCTCCCAAGCAGGAATCAATATTTTCTTGGGACATTGTTCCTTTAGTATGTTGACCACACACCTAGTATTACCACTTGTGTCATTTCACTTGCCCTAATCAAACTTGTTGATATCTTTTACATATCTTTTTATTTGCTTGGCAATAAGAATTTATTGATCATTTGATCAAGAGTACAACGATTAAAGGGACAAAAGGCACGGCGGCATCACAACAAGAAATATGCATCTCAACTATGTCAGCACTCCTACACCCAACAATCATATGTCGCCCTACACCCAAGAGGAAAGAAAAATACACAGTTGGTGACAAGCCAACCAAGGGGAACATCCGGATTAAATATATACAAAGATTAGCTGAAGCAAAACCAAAACGAAAAGGAAGCATCTCATTAACACGAGAAAAGTGAGATCTTCACTTGTCAAACTGAAGCAGAAAGCCGTATAACATCTGAGCCAAGCTTGCCTTTTCATTCTCACAGCATTTGCACCATCAACAAACATAGGTATATCATTGATAGGACCAGCCACAAAGGAAAACGGAGCCCCAATCCGAGTATCAGCAACGCTAGAAAAATTGAAACTTCAGTGTTAAACTACTGCATCAGGAGAAACCACCTGTGACTAAAATTAAATCATGACCCTTAAGACATCACCCCAAAAGTTAGTAGAGCCAGCCAACCCATAAACCCTCGCTTGTCTAATTCCCCTCCAAACATCTTTTGAAATCCTCAATACTTATAATCCTTGATGTTTTATTTTCCTTTGATCCATATAGCCGCTCTCACCTTCACAAGATCACTGATCTCCTATGCTTCAAGAGTTATATTCTTGAAGATTAGATCATTTCTTGTCTTCCATATTGATCATTTCTTGCATTTTACTCCGAATTTGCTTGCAAACCACTATTCCATAAGCTTCAATAGATCACCGGGGCAAGACCACACTAGGTTCCAATACTGAATAATTGCAAAATACTCCAAGAAAATTAACAATGCATAAGAAGGTGCTTTGGTGTTTCCTCCTCTGCTGAACATGGTGAACACTACTCTCACCATTACCACTCCGGAGTACAATGCATCTTCTTAGCAGAACTGATTTGGTGTCAATCCTTTTTTTAGTTTAGTTGATCAGTTTTCATCGTCATGTATGCTTTAGGTAAAATCATGACTTTCTGTCTTGTCTCATTTGTGAGACCCAAAAACACGGTTAATTGAAATGGATCTCTTCATTCTATTTATGTTATGGAAAGGATCTTAATCCTTCCAACGCAGATAAGTTGTAAAGAAGCCTGGGGGACCATATTTAGGTAATGCTTGTAAACATATTTATTTCACCTTTAATCAATGCTTGTAATGCCAATTTTGCTTTGGCATTAGTTTCATAATCGTGTTCTGTTTTCCTATATTTTGTCCTTTACCCATAAATTTATGAGCTAAGTTGATTTGATCATACTGTGAAAATGATATGCAAAGTTATTGGCCACTAAGATATTTCAAGTTGCATAACCAAATACGTCACCACAATGATTTCTGTGAGAGACTAATTGGAACTAATGAATATGACCAAACAACAAAATTGATGCAGAGAGTTGTGTGAAGAAAAGAAGCCGACGAACTAAATAGCTAGTTAGCCACAAAATTCCTTGAAAATTGAAATAATTGATTGCCACACAAAATCCAGTAGGTTGTTCGTAAGACGCTATAGCTAAATGGGTAGTCCTATGGTACACACCCCTTATTAAGGGGTGTACCGTACGCATCATAATTTTAAACCATTGGATTTCAAAGTAAATAATCCGGACCACCCAATTATTAAACCAATTAATAAAATAAAAAAATGGCTTAGCAGGTAACAAGTTGTTCCCACTTCCTTGACTTTCTCTCCCTCTCTCTCATGTATAAAATACTACAAATTATATAACATAACCACAATTGTTATGACAACACAAAAAATTGACACTTTCTTACCACAATGTGTCGTGCCAAAAGAAATAGATCAAAAGATACTAGATACAAGACCAAAATATATCGTTGCACAATCAATAATTATTATACCCAAACAAAATACATGTCTAAAATATCACAAATTAAATATTGTATAACTTAACATCCTAACAGTCCTGATCGATCATTTTAAAAATACACTCACTAACGACATTTAGATTGTACAGTCAATTTATATTTGGTATGAAACCTAGTCCTCTATTGTAGGTGAATGTAATGTAGCCATGCGACTGTGACACAATAATGACGATCAAATCCGTTGAATTTTTTATGTTTGTTGATTAAGTCACCTACGTAATTTTTTGTCTCAATCAAGTTTAGGAAGCTCCATCATCAGCACACAAATTGAATAATAGAATGATATTTTCCATCCAATTAAGTGTCTAGCTATAAGTCATCAACTTCATTCTTGATACGAATGACCTAATTAATATTATGTAAAAGATAGACGATTTTGATAAAATAAAAAATAAAATAAAATAAACACCTTATGTGGGGCTCAGATGGTGCATTATTATATTTTAATGTTGTATTGAAATTGAACGATGAGATTTGTTGAAATATGAAATTTCAAAGACTAACTATGTGATTTATTCTAAAAAATAACAACATTCTTTTAAAAAAAAATATGAACGAAGGGTTTAAGACTTGAACCCCAGATCTTTTAGATAAATATCCAAACTCCAACACCTTATCACTATGGTACACAATTGAGAATTTGTAATTCTAAAAGCTATTAATTATATAATATTTTCTTGTATGCATAGGCTTTATTTTCAGGTTGAAAATTTGAGAAGACAGAGGCCTCAAATGCCTCCGTCCTAGTGATGGGCCTGCACTTGTAGATCATATTATAGCTATGTCACTGGTGTAAATCAAAATGTCGACTATAATAATTTTTTTTAAAAGAAAGTACAATGACAATACATTTACAAAATTATTTAGATTTTACTTCCACGACCTAGTTCCAAAGACCACCATTAAATTTGGATTGGTACGCATAGGGTGAAGGTTTGACACCGATCCATGTGTTAAATATATAGTGTCAATTGTTAAGTGCACCGCCCTAAATATTGATAAGATTGGGTATTAATATAATTAATTTCACCAATTACAAAAAGGAGAGTAATTTTCACACTCTATTTTTTGATATTCACACTTATTTTTTTGTACTTCATTTTAGTGTTGAAAGTGTATGCATTTGAGACAGTTAGATAATTATTTTTTTCGTGACCTCTCATTTTTCCACAAATGAATTTTGATTTTTTGAATTAAATTTTGTAGAAAAAGAATTTGATTTAGACTAATATTTTGAAAGGAAATTGTAATTGTATTCAAAAATTTGGGTATAGTACTTACTTTTTGGTGAATTTCTTGGATGAAAATTTTGTGCGAAAACTTCATTTTTAGTTTAAATTATTGAAGTATTGTGTAGGGACAAATAAGAATTTGAAAAATTAGTACAGAGGAAATCAAAAATTAAGACAATATAGTGAAAATTTTAAAATTTGAAAAAATAATGTGGCAGGAATTGAAAATAATTAGTGGTATTGTATTTTGTCAATTATAACTATCGTTTACTGAACATTCCGATTGAATTTTTTTTATATGACACATTGTGGGTATGAAAACGCCAATTTATGGTGTTGTCATAACAAATTTGGTTATATTACTGAATTTGCAGTATGGTATTTTGCTAATAATAACTATCGTTAACTGAGCATTTCAATTGAATTTTTTTATAAGATACGTTGTGGGTATGAAAACGTTAATTTACGATGTTGTCATAACAAATTTGGTTATATTACTGAATTTGAGGTATGATATTTTGTTGATTATAACTTCCGTTAATTGAACATTCTGATTGAAATTTTTTATACGACACGTTGTGGATATGAAAACGTCAATTTATGGTATTGTCATAACAAATTTGGTTATATTATTAAATTTGTGGTATTTTAGACATGTGTTATTATGGAATATTTTAATTAATTTCGTTTGGTACGACACATTGTGGTAAGAAAACGTCAATTTATGGTATTGTCGTAACAATTATAGTTTGTTATAAAATTTGTGGTATTTGAATATGTTTTCTTTTGATATGACACGTTGTGTTAAGAAAATGACAATTTTAGGTGTTGTCATAATAATTGTGGTTATTTTCTAAAATTTGTGACATTTTACAAATATTTTTGGCTTCGGTATAATAATTGTTGATTCTGGTACGACATATTTTGATTTTGTTATGGAATATCATACGAGTCAAAAAAATTTGGTACGATTCATTGTGGTAAGATAATGCCAATTTATGGTGTTGTTATAACATTTGTGGATAACATTATTTAATTTTTGATATTATACGCATATATTTGGTTAGAGTACAAGTATTATGGATTTCGGTACGAATAATTATGGTTACATAATAACAATATTTTTTAATTATGGGTAACCTGCTAATGACCTGTTCAACAGGTAAATTTTAATGTACAAGTCGTAACTAGAATCATAAATATGCATTAGAAAACCAAAAATTGGCATAATGAAAATCACAAATTGTCATAATTTAGGCATACGGTATACCCTGTGTACCATAGCTTCCTCCTAAATTTATTGTAATTGTTAATTACTTCATTCGTTTGTCCAAATATATTGCCAAATACTGAACTGTGTTAGTAGAAACAATGATGGAGAAATAAGGAGTAAATGTTAGCACTCAAATTGAGTAATTTCAATTGGATCAGTGAATGCGATAATTGTCTAGATTCCCATTGCGAATCCGTTGATAAACTTGTGGTTATGCATTTATTTGTTCTTCTTATTGACGGGAGATTAGTTGGGAACTCTTTGAATGGTGACCCCAGAAGCCATTTGTGCAAGAAATCTACTCACAAAACTCAAGTTTGCCCAACAAAATTAATAGTAAAATTCTCTGATCTTTAGTGCTTTGTTAGATTGCTGCTGTTCCATTGCAGCACCGCACATACATTGAAATGCTAAGAGCAGTTTGCAAATTAATATCTCTTATAAGTATGTGATCATGGATGGACACATCATTTTAACTTTGAGAGGCGTTTGCATATGTAAGCAAAAACATTGAAGAGAGCATGCAAAATATTACATCAAATCGTACCCGCAAATAGATTTCATTCAAGAACAAAGAACTCCTTTACACTCTAAGGAATAGATTCAAGACTACAAGCCTTAGCTAGGTAACATCCAAAATCGTTCTTGACTATCCGCTTGATGTTCGTGTTCTTCCATTTGTCTCAAAGGTGAGGACCCTATCAAATACTACTCCAATAAATTTTGAGGTGACGGTTGCCTAAAGAACATGCCTTGGGTTCACATAAACCAGTAGCCCTGATATTTTTCCATTTGTGATTCTTTTTACCTTGATAGACTCTCTAGTCTCTTCACACTGGCTTCAGAATCCCTCAAATTCAGAGGTATTACTTTGTTATCTCATTATATATCTTGTTTCTCCCCTTTGTTATTTGTTCACATGATTTGTAGGATGGCATTGAAGTGTTTTTCAGTATCAAACGTAGCACCGTGTTGAAAAAGCTCTTGGTGGCTTATTGCCAAAAGCGGAACTTTGACTACAAAACCATGGAGTTCCTCTACAATGGCGATCGCTTTTCTCATAATCGATCTGCTGAAGATGTAAATCTCTCTCTCTCTCTCTCTCTCTCTCTCTCTCTCTCTCTCTCTTACATACACACACACACACACAGGCACATACTCATATAACATTGGTCATTTTCCTTATCTTATTCTTACGTGTTACTTCATATGGATTATGTATTTGGCTACAACAAGTCAAGTCACTTGGCAATGATGATTGGCGCGCAAATGGTACTGGTGTAATGTGTCGAAGCAAAAATAAAATTTCATGGTCTGGTATGCATGGACAACTGTTGTGAAATGCCTTCCGAAATTTTTTCGAAGTATCAAAGAGTTGAAAATTATTTGAACGCATCATACGGTGATAGTGAGAACTTATATAGGTCAAAGTCTTTTAGAGTTAATTCTGAAATGTTCCTTATCCCCCGGTGCTACAATGCCTGCTTTGGATCACCGACACTTGGATAAGGGTATGGGATCCACATCCGACATACTAATGGAGATTCACCTAAGCATGTTTTACATTGTAATATGGTTATCATTCATAAAGTTAGTATAACAACAATTGAAAATCCAACTAATGTTTATTGGATCTAGTCGAAAATTAAAGTTATTTTTCACTATTATGTCAAATGTTCTCGATTTCTTTCATATACGAAAATAAGCACACTTGGGCCTTGCGTTTGCCGACTGGAAATTGAATGGTTAACCACCCACCGATCATCATTTATTAACCACCCACCGATCATCGTTTATTAACCATCCATATGTATTCTTTTTTCCATCCGTAGAAATTGAATGCTTATGCCCCTTTGTTGAACTCTTTATTTGTATCGCTTTCCACTGTTACAGTTAGGTAGCCTATCCATTCCATTAACATTTCTAATTGTTGATATTTTGTCCAAGTATTTCAAAAGCAGAGATGAACAAAATTTGGCGATCTTAGCTATGGAAAATAAGTGAATACGCTGTAAGTAATATTTTCTGAAGAGCAATGCTATGCAAAGTCAGAAACAGAAAGACATATGCACAAAAAATTAACAGAAAATGATCTTGAATTTCCATCCAAGTCCCATCAAGATGTCTGTTAGTTGCTTAAACGCCACAGCTACATCATTCTGGTCAGAATATTGTACATACAAACCAACAGAACAACATTTATCACTTGTCAAATTGGCACCATTCTTGTAGCAGATATTACAAAACTGTTTAATTTTATTTTTTCTGAATTTCTGTCCATTGTTTCGAACTGCACATGCTGTATGATGAAGGAGAGATTTTGTATTTGAATGTGCAGCTTAACATGGGCGAAGAGGATGAAATCGATGCCATGTGGCACCAAGATGGAGGTGGCTGTGTGGGAAAATGACTGCATACACATACATATAGTGCAAACATTGGTTCTGGCAATGTAGATATTTAGCACTATTTGCTTGTGGCATGCTTGTGTTTGAACTAACCAGCGAAGTTTTCTTTTTTCGCGGTGTTTCTAATTTTTTCGGTTTATGTGATGCAAAACTTTGGATATTTTTCTTCACATATTGTTAGGTTACGCTTTTTCTAGTGGCGAATTTCTTCAAAACCACAGTGCAGGGGTGTTTTTAACCCTTAATTCCTTTGAATCGGGATGGTTAATCCCGGTTTTTTATGGTTGTTATCTCTGTCATTCATTATTCTTTGTACACACTTGCTTGATTTGACTTGCATATCATTGGACCATTGCGGGGGACATACTAGCACTACTTGACGGAGCGAAGAGCCTATTGCGCGTTGTTTGGTTTGACCAACCTATCTTCTTTATATAAGCAAGATCCCTCCGGCCATCAAAGGGACTAGACGGCCCCAGATAGCGTCCCCTTGACGCCCCAGATAGTGTTATTGGATTAGCAGACGACACAAGACAAAGTAAGTAGTTGTACAACGCCAAATGAGGTCTCTGGGCTTCCCGTGAGAGTTGTGAACTTCGATGAAGGGGTGTTTTTAATCCTTGATTCCTTCGATGAAGGGGTGTTTTTAATCCTTGATTCCTTTGAATTCGGAGGGTTAATCCAGGTTTTGTATGGTTGTTATCTGTCATTCGCTACTCGCACGCACTTGCTTGGTTTAAGTTGTCTATCATTGGATCATTGCATGGTAAAGAAACTCTCTGTCCTGGCAGGGGCAGAGCGAACGCTTAATATTTGGCTAACATCCATATATGTGGCATATATACCTTTATATATTGATTGCTCGATATGGTGTCCGATGCCCGGTTCACAGCCAATACCATTGTTCTTGCTTGATACGGTGTCTGATACCCTGTTCACAGCCGATACTATTGTTCTTCCAGCGGGCCGATATTGGAAAGATGAAGCATTAGTGATCGTTTCCGGACAATTTTTTTGGGACAAATTTTGGGAACCTTGAAGGGGAGATAGTGAAGTTTGCTACTCATGTCAATAGATTCTACCATTAGGGTTTGGAAGATTTTACGCGTTTCGTACTATGTTAAAGCTTAGTAATGCCAACGCATGGTTAGTTTCGGAGAACTCTCCATTGTCTAGTATTTGATCCAATCCCGCAGCAGGACTGGATCCTCTTTGCATGCTTTTAGCCCTTCCTGACTCCGCTTTGATAATCGGGATTGTTTACCTTTTAATTTAGACATCGAAGAGAATATAAGTCACGCCAAAAACTATCGTAATTAGATATTGTTTGGTATGATTTCAAAAAGCATTTATACCAGGAAAAGAGTTACAAGACTGGGTCAAAATCCAATTTTCTCAAAGATAAGTTTATTCCAAAAGCATATCAGAATATCTACTTAATTTGATTTTTGGCGTAACTGATGTTTCACTCATAAAATTCAAGTGTCTCAATTATTGAAGTGGTGATGAAAAAGTCCTGAAATTGGCCGGACAATATCGTCTGCATGTGTTTTTTTTTTTTTTCCCATTTCATTACTCTTTCTTAGATTGTATCTAAACACACAAATAGATACATACAATTATGTGCATTCATATGTCCTCCTCTGTTTGTTTTGCTTACGTTCTTTTTCTTTTTTTAAAATCATCTTGGTTGGCTTATGTTACTTGGGTTTTTTGTGTTTTGAAAATGGGTGTTTGAGATGAAAAAGTAAGATAGGGTTCAGTGGTTTTTGTTTTTTGTTTGCAGCCAATTTTCTTTTTAAAAAAAGGGAAATGATATTGGCACTCCAAAAATTGATGCAGGCACTCCAAAAACAAAAGAAAATGACTTTGGAATTACATTGATTTTGGAGTGCCTGCATCAATTTTCGGAGTGCCCAATATCATTTTCCTAAAAAAATTACCAAACTTTTCTTCTTCATTAAGAAGGCAAGCAATTGGTTTGGGGATAACACGTGGTGTGGTAGGATATTATTCTGAATAATGAAGAAGATGAAACAATCATTCTACCACCACACCCACTTACACACTCACACTCACAACAAGAGTGGAGCCCACACACACTACACACTTAGTGTGTGTGGGCCCTATCCTTATTGTGAGTGTGAGTGTGAGTGTGTGAATGAATGTGTAAGTGGGTGTGGTGTTAGAAATTTCCAAGATGAAAACTACCGTACATTTCTTACCATCAATGATATTCATTGTTCTTCCAAAAAAAAAAAACCTACCGTACATCCTCAATGCTCTCTCTCTTTTCTTTCAAATTGTAAAAAGTTGCAACATTTCAGGTTTGCGTTCTCTCTTTTTTGATTTTTTCTAAATCAAATTGTACACTCATCGCGTGTGTCGAGCCACTGGCATGTATAAACTTTAACATGTATATATATGAACTTATTTATGTACAAAATAAAAATTTTATTTGCAATTTTAGGCCTATATGAGAGTGAGTAATATTTTTGAATCGTTAAGGCACATGAACTAGTTCGAGTTCAACTTAAATCTGGGGAAGCACAACTTGAGTTCGGATCATTGAATTTTTATTGAGTTCGAGCTCGGCTTGTGTTTGCTTAAAAACTTAATGAACAAACATGAATGCTCTAAAGCTTAGCTTGATTTTGCTCATTTACAGCCTTGTTAGCATATTAGTGGTGTCATAAAAAAAAATGTTAAATGATTCTAACCATTTCAAATTGAGAATTGATGCATTTTCGTTAACAATGAGTATTTAACAAATTCTTTTTTAAACAAAGAAAAATTCTTTCAAATTAGATCAAGATTGCTAGATACAAATATTATAGGGTAATAAATCAATTGGGTTAGCTTAGTTGACCAATACTCTTACATCTTAATAGGAGGTTAGAGGTTTGAGTCTAAGACTCTTACATCTTAATAGGAGGTCAGAGGTTCAAGTCTTTCCATCTGCGGGTGGGTGTTCTTTTTTTAAGATTATTGCTCCTCCTAATGGAGGCTTGTAGTTAGGTTGGATTTACAGTGGTTGAGTTGTCGGGCTTATTATCTTGTGAACGAAAAACAAATGCGCCCCATTAAAAATTGTGCAACTCTGACCTCAAATTATTATTTTTTCAAAATTAGTTTTTAATTGTTTTTTGCATAAAAGTATTTACTGAAATCTTTTAAAGGGGCAAAAATATTTGAAAAAGTATTTTTTGCAAAAATCATAATGCACGTTTTTTTTGTATAGAACATTTAAAATGGAACAAAGAGAATAATAATAAAATAAAATGAGTCATTTATTGAAGAAAGAGTGTGAAAATCATCCTCCATATTCTGTCGGGAAAAAGAAAAATTGTGAAGTCCAAAATACGGAGAGAAAAACGAAAAGAAGAGGGAATGACAAACCCTAGTAGCCTCAATATGGAAAGGGAAGAGTATAAAACAAGGGAAAGATTTCCTACACAAACGACTTAAGACGTGATCATCAAAATCAAAGTTAGTAGACCAAGTTACCCATCTGGGTTGTATCAGAGGTAGAGTGTCTCTTAACTCTCTCTGTCTTTATCAGCTTACTGGGTTTTTTATTTGTCTTGCATTGTTGAAAATTGGGATACTTGTTTTTTGGAGATGTTGGGGCTAATTCAGGGCTCTCTCTTATTGGATTCTTTTCTTTCTTTTGTCTACGGCATTGGTTGTATGATTCTATGGCATGGGTAGGAATTTTTTTTTGGATCGGCAGGTAGAATTTTTTTGTCTAAGGCATTTCTTGATTAGGTTGCCCTGCATGCTCGATTAGGTTGCCCTGCATGCTCGATTAGGTTACTAGAGAGACCACAACCCACTTAAGAGAGAGAAACACTATCCTCTTTATTCCTTGTGAGTTGTGAGGCTAGATGAGTGTAACATGATTTTAGTAGCAATCTAATCCAATCCATGTCATGACTTGAGTGTAACATGATTTATAGATTGTGTAGTCAAAAATCTCATCTCATTTCTAGACTTGAGTGTAACATCATCTCTTGTTGCACTTTGTATACCTTTTGATCTGTAGTGTAGCACACTGGTAGAATAGGCTGTGGTTTTGCCGTTTCTATGTTATATTGCCAGTCCTTGCGTGTCTTTTCCATTGGTCCCACTAGTACGCTTCGTATTTTCTACCATGGTTGGTTGAGGTAGGATAAAAATGATGAGCTTATCGTAAAAAGGGTTGTTTAAGTTGGTGAGATAAATTAGGTGCTATTTGATATACACAATGGAGATTAGTAGTCCCAATCAATTGATAATTTGAACCAGTTTTTTGTACAAAAAGTACGAGTGTCCGTCAACATAAACCTTTCTCCTGCCGATAAAAAATGAAAGAAAACATAAACCTTTCTCCTATGCCTGCATGCTCCTGTGGGGTCTCCTCTCTTGATGGAATCTGGAAGGACTTGATTGAAGTACTATATTGAGAATGTACCTATTAAGATCCAAATTGTCAAATTTATAGTAGCAATATGATCTTACACATCAAGTTTGTGTCGTTCCCTTGTACCGTATAGTACTATGTAATGACTTAGTATCTATCTTAAAATTGGTTTACCTAGTTGTATTTGGAGCTAGTTTTGTAACATTATGTTAGTTATATGAGTTGACTACTGGCCAACATGCTCTTCCATTTTAAAACAGCTCTTAATTGTTAGTCACCTTTGTGCATCATATATGCATAAAATTTGAGGAGAGAATTGAACTTAATTTTGATTCTTCATTGAAGTTGTACTGTACAAAGCATGGAAGGATGGACATGATACGCAACTTTTAACTCCCTCGCTCTTTCTCTCTCTATAACACACACACACACACACACACACACACCAAACCATTGGGGTGTTGGATCATCCAACTTGGATGATTGTGTATATTAAGTCTTGAAAGTGGTTGGAGTTTAATTGTGCCACAAGGCTAGTGTGGTAATTGTGTGTACTCTTGTTTCCCCTTTTTGTAATTTGTTTTCTGGGAAGTAGTATACTGTGTGGTTTTGTGTTTTAGTTTCTCTCTGTCCAACTAATATACTGTGTGACTGTTTTAATTTCTCTCTGAGCAACATTGACATTGTATATGTCCAAAGAGAAGAGGTGCTCCTTCCTATTGTAATATGTTATATAGGCATAAATAAAACGTGTTTGTGTGTATTTTCATGTCACCCACCAGCGGGATGCGACGATGAATTATGGTGCTGACATATTGGCAGAGGACCTTGTAAGCTTTATAGGCTGAGATCTTTTTTGGTTGGCATTTTCATGCCCAAAACCCACATTTGCATGTATTCTTTATTATTGAGTTTTACTTTATTTAATTAATTTCTAGAACGTATGTGCTAGGGTGTGGAAAGGAATCTCATATGGGTGTATTTTTTTTTTTTGAGTGCGGTAGTTGTTAGTCAAGTGAAACGGGTGTGTTCTTGACACTTTGGAAGAAGATGATTTCGCTCAAGCAAGATGGGCTGTTTTGTCTACACGAAAATTTGCTCTATAAATACCATCCCATTAGGTCATAAAATGTTACCTGCGCCAAAATAAAGTCCAGAACATATATCTCTCATCTCCTCACTCTTTTGGCTGCTAGGGTTTGTGCACCTCGAAGACCAGTGAAGTTTTTTCAATACCTTGCGCAAAATAATCATCTTCGAGGGTTTGTCTGCTTAAACATATTCAATCTCTACCTAAAGCTTTTCGTGGAGTTTGAAAGGCGATTCGATTGGAAGGATTCAAGATTCGGTAATCATGCAGGGCTATGATGAACGTAGATTCGGCTAGTAGGTCTTAGGATTGAGGATACACGGTCACTGAGTAAGACACTAAGACTTCTTGTAATCACACATGGTTTATAGTGCATGATTCCTTCCCATGATTTTTTCCCGTTTTAGGGGTTTTCACGTAAACCTTGTGCCCCGCGTATATTTTCTACTTTGATTTGTGCAATTGGAGTTCACTGGTTGAAGTTAGTTTATTCGTTGCATCGATTCAGAGATTTCAGACCTAATTGTCCATAACATACAAAGCCATTTGGTTCGTGGTGTAATTAAATATGACACGAGAAGTGTCTGTATCTCTCCATTGCAAGGTTTTCCCATAACTTACACTAGAGGCTAGGCACGCTCGATGCGTGTGCACATTGAATAATGTATAAAAACTTATAATACATGATGACGTAATGCGTGTGCATGTTGAATACTGTATAGAAACTCAACATCTTACATAAGAAAAATGTGCATGTTTCCTCTTAAATGTGAAAAATGGGTTAGATGGATATTTTCTCTTGGTTACAAAGTGGTGTGAAGGGCTAAGTGGACGGAAAAGTGGAGTATCTGACATTGGAAGAACTGGTATGGTGGGGACTCAATTTGAGTTTTTTTTTTCCCCGTTTCTGAAATGGATTGAAGTTCAAACAGAGTAATGGACCGAGTTTGATCACTGTTCCGGACTTTGATAACTGCTGAAAGTTTTATAGATGGGTTTAGTGTGCCCCGGCAGTTATTGGGTGCAGGGATTAACTAAAATGTGAAAACGTTTTTTTTATGTGTGGCAATTTGGAAGAGCAAAATGTGAGCCAGCCTCAAAGAAGAGTCCACACCAATTGATGCTCTCCCTTTATGGATAGAATAGATTTTCCAGGAGTAATTGTTACGCTTACCATCTGTTTTGCTATTTTTTAATTTACCAATCCTACATGGCATTTCATAGCAGTTTGCATATTGGTCCCCAATTGCACCAATTGTATCCTATGTGGCATTTCATACCGGTTTGCATAATTGGTCCCGAGTTGTAGCATTTCATACCGGTTTGCATAAATGATCCAGAATTGCACCAATTGTATCCAACAGTTATGAAATTCGCCTCATAGATTCTAAACAAAAAAAATGGTAGAAGTACATGTAAGCGTACAAATTTTAATTTTCTGTGCATGGGTACTGAACAACATTCGGAGTTCATAGTCAGTTCTACTGTTTGTATTTGTGTGATTTTTTAAGTGCTGGTGGGGGTGTATATTCATGGGATATGTATAGCCTAAGGTCAACTTGTTTTTTTTTTAACTAAAATCTTCATTGACAGTATCTTATTAGGTTATGGAAGCAAGTAGCTAAATGATTTTCCGAGTTTAGAATTGGTTCTTTTGGTATGAATTGTGTTGATTCTTCACAAGTGTATATTCATGGGACTGTATTAGTTAAGTGAATCCCTTTCTATAATCATGGAACTAATTATTTGCCTGAAAGCTTCATTGTGACGGTGTTTTATTTAGTTCTTGAATATCCTTTGCAATTTTTTTTCCCGGAAGTTAATAATTGCCCTTTATTTGCATTGGTGTAGATGGATGAAAGAAAATGGGAGGAGCTCGATAAGGATTGCTTGGTGAATGTGATTCGGAGAGTGGGAGTTGAATCTCTCCTGTTGAGTGTTCCCTTTGTGTGCAAGACATGGTACGAAGCCACGTTGAGTCCCCTATGCTGGCGACGAATTGCTTTTCCCCAAATGTGGCCGGATGATGGTAATGGGACTTATAGTGGCTTCACATCAAGATTAGTGAATAGCTATCAAGTGAAAGGCTACTTCCCTTTCACGAGATTTATCATGTCCATAGTCAAGCGCAGCAATAGATCCGCAACCTTTCTTGCTCTTCCCGTCTGTTGCACAAAAGAAGCATTGCTTTATGTTGCAGATGAGTAAGTTTCATAGCTAGATTTGTTCATATCAGTTGTGTAATTTCCCAATGTGCTTTTAGGATAACTAGTGATCCAAAAATGATAACACGGTATCAGAGTATCAGTTACAGGTGGTCTGGTTTAAGCCTTGTTACTCCTATTATCTCTGTCACTATTCCAGTCTGTCTCTTGGTCTTCAAATGAAAGACAAGCTCGCAAGGTTCTTGGTTTTGTTTATAGTTTGGGCCCCGTTTTCTTGAGGGTTAACTTTTTTGACGCCTCTTGCAAAAAAAAAAAAAAGGATCAAGGCTGACATTGAAGCTCTTTTTTTGCAAACATTTTTATTACTTTGTTTCACTGAAGGGTGGAGGGAAGGATAACACTTTGTATTGGCGTTTGATGACCCTTGTTTTGTTTGTTTTATTCACCAGATGTCCGAAATTAAGGGCTTTGTTGCTGCCTTATGAATTTGACTTGAATTACTATAGCGTGATCCCAGGCCTTCTAAGCAAATGGACACGTTTGGAGTTCTTGGTACTCGGAGACTGCCTTAATATGGAAGAAATCCTTGCCCAAGTCAATACTGTCTGCAAGCACTTAGTTGGATTTGGTATTATAAGTGCCTACTTTGAGGAAAACGAAGCATCTGCTATTGTCGGCTTTCTGCCAAACATAAAATACCTGTCTCTAAGTCATGCATTCATGAAACGGGCGGATCTGGTGACAATTTTGAAGGGATGCAAAGAACTTGTGTATTTTGATATAAGGCACTGTCAAGGTATTGAAGCTGGTGATGGTAAGATACTAAAGTTTGCTTCTCATATTAGAGTATTCAAGGACGAGGGTTCAATGAGGGATGAACATTTGTGCGATGGTTGCCCTTCATTTCCTATTGACGGGTTTCTTGATGGTTATTGCTCTGACTAATAGTGTTCGGTGTTGTGTATGTACCTAAAATCTCTATCGTGTTATTTATGTGACGATGCAAATTTTTATTGAATTTGCTAGCATGTTTTGTGATTGAACTCCACAATATAACAGTGCTCACTTGCTATTCCGTTGAGAATTCGGCATACAGCTTAAGACTATACATATCAGGTTTTTTAGATTCTCAAACTGCATTAAAGGATTGTCTTGCCGCATTTAGATAACCTTCAAAATATAGCAAAAAGTAATTCCGCTTGTTCCTGCAACCTTTGGAGCGTAAATGTATTTTCACTAGGTTTTGTTTGTTTTCATAATTCAAACAACTGGTATTCATGCATGTCTGGTGCAGGCCCCTTGAAATGCCATATTGTCTATTTTACTGGGAGCTGAAATGTCGGGCAGCGCTTTTTGCCTCACTGGATGAGTTTTGTGTGTCTTCACCGTGGTCATTGCAGTTAGTATTACTTTTAACTGGGCTACGGGCACATGAAGAAAAGGTGGAGTAGAAGATAAAAATATTACTACCAAGTTTCCTGCTTTTAGATTGTCCTCACAAAGATTGAAAAAAGGGACACGGCTTTAAGAGGAAAAAGGGACACCGCTCGATGTTTGGATTGGGCCTTGGTTTTTTATATTGTTTGCTTCCTTCAGCTTGGTTTGTTGTTGCCTCTTGTATTTTGTTTTCGGCCGGAAGCTTGCTAATCAGTTGTTTGGGTTTTGGATAGCAACTCAAGCAGGGTAATATAACAATGTCGGTGATACAGCCCAAATATCTGCCAATTCGAACCAATATCGGCCAATACACAAGTAAATAACTGTATCGGATGTTTGACATTCATGTTACGTAGCGGTGTTTATTTGAAAACCTGATAGGAGTGACTTGAGAGGGAGCAGGTTTCAACCTCAGCAAAAATGTCCTGTCTGGCTTCAATGCCTTATTCTCTTGGCCCTTTGCCTTTATCTTGTTCTATAAAATTCTTTATTAGCCTATCAAAATAACACTTCCCTGCTTTTAACAGGGGCTGTGGAGAGGTAGATTCCGCTAATTCTCTCAAAATTGGAACAGTATTCCTACAGTGGGGTTTATGGCACTTGTAATTGCGCAGGGTTGATAAATTAGGTCAAGGAAAAGATTATTCTTTATTTTCTCAGTTAGCTCAAGTTTATCTGGCATCATTGTACAAATTTAAGCTCTTTGTCTCGGTTTACATAAACGATAGAGGAGTTCAAGACATCGGATTCACTGCTCAACTTTAAATCGTGTACGTTTTAAAATGGGAAGATTCAAGGCCAGAAATTACTTTTTCCAATCCGGGGATTATCTGCACTACTCTCTTCGAGTTTGCATCATTTTTTGCGTTGTCGTTTTGCTCATTCCTTCTATTTTGGGGATTGCTGAAAGTGGATTCAGTTCAAGAGGTTCAAGTCAACTGGGAGCCAAATTTATGAGTGAACCAACCACCTTTTGGTGATTAAAAAAAAAAAAAAACACCTTTTGAGATGTTCAAGTGAGTTTATATATTCTTAAGAAAGAAGCTTAAACCATTGAAAGAATCAACAAAAATCTTTATGGGACGAATGAGAAATTGACTCCCAAACTAGGCTTTGTGGAGTCACCCCATGCATCCATTTTGGCTAGACATGTCACCTTCTTAAAAAAATAAGCAGTTTATTTTACATTTTTAAACTCAAAAATAATGTAAATGAAAAATAATTTTTCAATTTTTTTTTACATCGTATAAAAGATCTCGATGAGATCTTTCAAACAAGATACATATTACATATTTTTAGATTTCAATAAGCCCATAATTTTTTAACTTGAAATTGCCCTATTAAAAAATAAGGACATTTTTTTCGTTCTGGATAGGCCCCGAGTGCACCCAAGTTTTCGAAGGGCAGGAGGACAAAGGCGAATTAGGCTTGGCTTGACACCGGATTTGGTTCGTGGGCTTACGGTTACGGTTTTGTTGTCTAGGCTTGGCTATATATATTTACTTCCTTAAAATTATAGGTATGGCTTGTACTTACATATGTATATTTACTCCCCTAAAATTGGACTTGGGCATGGACTTGTTACGACGAGGACTGAGCATATATGAAATGAAGAGGATGTGAATTACAAAGGAAAATATATACGTCGAAATTCAACGGCGAAGGTAATGATAAACCACGATGATTCCATTATTTCCATCCACAAAAAAAAAAAAAAAAATCAAGAGATCGAGCAACAACTTTCAAAATTTCTCATAACTTCAAACATTTTCTCTTACTAAATTTGTTACATTTCATGTTCAAGCCTTAATCCATGAGGGTTAATATAGTATCATTAATCATAACAAACCTTTTCTTTTGCTTCGGTGCTTAGCATGATCAGTACCATGATTGTAATTGCTAAATTATTTGGAAAGTGAATTGAAGAGACAACAAAATGTGGAAGGAGATGAAAAATTGGTTAATTAATGCGTAGTAATGAGGAGATAGAGAGGAAAGTGAGTGATATTGTCACACCTAAAGAAAGAACAGTCAAACAGACAAAAACGGCGATAAAAGGAAGGGTGTGTGTAGTTTTGTAATAACTTTATCTAGACAAGAAAAAGCGTACCAATAAATTTATACGTATTCTTTTGCAAAACTTTATGTAACTTCTACATTTTGTAATCCTGAATTAGATGTATTACGAGAAAACGAGCTGTATCGTGAAACGAAAAATAAATATTTAAAAAATAAGAACATTAGCCATGATATATATATATATATATATATATATATATATATATATATATATATAAAATTTATGGTATGGAAATAAGCTGTCCATGAACAAAAATGCTTGGGCTATAGCAAACCTTGTACAGCAGCCACGTACAGATTCATTTTGCGTCCATCTCGGATCTCACAAAGATGATCAAAGTTACTCATTTTGTTCAAAATATTTTGTTTAAGGTCCCTGCAAAAAATAATCTTAATCCGATATTGGTAAGGCATTTACGAATCATACAACTTTGCTTCGAGATTTGACCTAAATTTCTAAAGCAAAGTTGGATGATTTGTAAACGCTCTTACTAGTATCGGATTGAGATGATTTTTTACAATGACCCTAAATAATATATTTTGAATAAAATGGGCGACTCCAATCATTTTTGCGGGACCCATGACGAGCACAAAATGAATATGTATACTACTACTGTACTGGGGTTGCAATACTTGTAGCAAAACGGTACGATACTGTACCAAAACACACCAAAGCACCTATACAGTACAATACCGTACCAAAACACTCATACGGTACCATACCATACCAAAATGATACGATACCGTACCAAAGCACCCATGCAGTACAATACTATACCAAAACACCCATACGTTACCATACCATATAACAACACCCATACGTTACCATACCATACCAAAACGGTACCATACCGTACCAAAGTACCCATACGGTACAATATCGTACAAAAACATTGATAGGGTACCATGTCATTCTAAAACGATATTATATCGTACCAAAGAACCCATATGGTACAATATCATATCAAAACATTCATACGGTACCGTACCATACCAAAAGTATACTATATCGTACCAAAAAGTACTAAAGCACAATTACGGTACAAATACCGTACCAAAACACCCATATGGATCCATACCATACCAAAGCGGTACCAAACCGTATCAAAACTTACCAAAGCACCCATACGGTACAAATACCGTATGAAAACACTCATACAGTAGCATAAGACACAAAAAACGGCTCCATACCGTACAAAAATGTACCAAAGCATCCATACAGTTCAATACCATACCATAACACCCATACGGTTCAATACCATACCATAACACCCATACGGTTCAATACCGTACAAAAACACCCATACATTATCGTATTATACCAAAATGGTACAATATCGTACCAAAACATACCAAAGCACCCATATGGTGCAATACCATACCAAAACACTCATAAGGTACCATACCATACCAAAACGGTACGATACCGTACCAAAACGTACCAAAGCACCCATATGGTATAATACCATATCAAAACACCTATAGGTACCATATTATACCAAAACGATAGGATACCGTACCAAAGTACCCATATGGTACAATACCGTACCAAAACACCTATACGGTACCATACCATACCATACCAAAACGGTATCATACCGTACGAAAACGTACCAAAGCACCCATATGGTACAAATACAGTACCAAAACACTTATACGATACCATATCATACCAAAACGGCACGATACCGTATCAAAACGTACCAAAGCACCCATACTGTACATTACTGTACCATAACACCCATATGGTACAATACCGTACAAAAACACCCCTACGTTATCATACCATACCAAAACGGTATCATACCGTACCAAAGCATACCAAAGCACCTATACAGTATAATATCATACCTAAGCATCCATATGGTACCATACCATACAAAAATGGTACGATACTGTACCAAAATTAACCAAGGCACCCATACGGTACAATATCGTACTAAAACATCTATACCGTATCATGCCATACAAAAACAGTACCATACCGTAGCAAAACTTACCAAAGCAATCATACGGTACAACCGTACAAAAACACCCTTATGGTACCATACCACACCACAACAGTACCATACCATACAAAAACGTATCAAAGCACCTATACGGTACAATACTGTACAAAAACACCCATATGTTATCATACCATACCGTACCAAAGCACCCATACGGTAAAATATTGTACCAAAACTCTCATACGGTACCATACCATACCAAAACGGTATGATACCGTACAAAAAATTGACGCAAAACTAATAAATGTAGAAACATTTGAATGAGGGAAAAAATAATGTGACTTTTTAGCTGAAACAAGCAATGAAAAAAAGAAGAAAACTGGTGAGTGGTTGTGTAGGTGTGCTTATGAGTGTGTGTGGGCTGGTGCGAGAGAAATATGAGGAGTATGGACAAAGGGTAATTTAGTCTTTTAGTGGCCATATTTAATGCCATCCAATCTTAACTTAATAGAGGGGGGGAATCCGAGTAATAATTTCAAAAGTAAGGGAGGGCAATGAAAGATGAAGTTCACTGGGAGAGCTACCAGATGAACAAGTGGGCTCAGAATGGCCCAAACTAGACCAAAGTCGACAAGATGAAGACTGGCCTGGGCTGGGCTCAGTCGAGCTGATACTCTCCTCTCTTTGTCATTCAGGCTAACAACCGTAACGGTTGGAATGTCCCACCACTACCATCCCCTCCCTCCCTAGTCCCTCCTCACTTTCTATCTCTGTATTTTTTCTCTTTCTCAACAAACCCTTCTCTTTCCCACGTTTCCTCTCACCTCAACCTATGCATACACAAGTTAGATACATGTGAGATAGAGTGGCACTACTATACATGTGAAACAAGTAAACAAACACATACCCCAGGATTCGCAGTATATGCTCTAATGGTTCCATCCATCCAACAAATTCTTTTCCCTTTTAAGAACCCTTTTCCTCCTCCTTTATATATCACCTCTTAATCGCTCTCGATCAATCGATCGATTCATGTAAGCTCTTGGCACAGCCATGTCAATTGGGTTTCCTCTGTTTCTTGTGGTTAGCCTTGTTTTAGCTCATGGTCATGGCAAAAGAATTCCAATGACCCTCGAAGGACCCTTCAAGCCTGTGACGGTTCCACTTGACAACAGCTTCCGTGGAGGGGCAGTAGATTTGCCGGAAACCGATCCGCGGGTGCAGAGGACTGTTGTAGGGTTTGAGCCTGAGCAAATATCTGTCTCCCTCTCCTCAACTTTTGACTCTGTTTGGATTTCCTGGATCACTGGTATGTTTGTTTCCAAATTTTTTTTCATCCTTGATACGATTGGGATTTAGTTAAATTTGAAGATATAGAATAGAGCTAGAAGATGTGGCATCTGAGTTGGGTTTTTGGTGTATAATGCATTGCTTAAGAAATGGAATCAATTCATGGGTTGGCCTGTTTTCCAGGAAAAACAAATTTTCCGCCCAACTATGCTGTATCGATGACTGTGTAGGGCCCACTTCTGGGTGCTACACGGAGTGTTCTTCAGTTTTGAAATAATGTTTTGAGTAAACTTGTAAAATTCAGCTCAATCAGGTAGGTAATTGTATGTGCTTGAACGCCTTGGATTTCTTTGTGTGGAACCCTAAAGTAGGTCCCATACAGCTATCAGTACCCTATCAGTAGCTTTTCTTCGGTATGCATAGTATATTGGTTTAAAGGCAATTTAAACTATAAACAATAGTGATTAGTGTTGTCCATCTTCCTCTGGCTAGTTTTATTTTTCTTTTTTTCTTGAAACTACTTCTGAATGTTTGTATACATGCCTCAATGAACTGTTTTTTATTATAAAATAATGTTGACTTCATAGTTCACTGTTTGATTAAGTTCTGATAGGCTGATTTATACGAATCCGAATTAAATCAGTGCTTGGGTTGCTTTCCGATTAGAAAATAGTAATATTTTTGCTTCAAAAGTAATTCAAATAAAACAATGGTGATTCATGAATGGAAAAAGATGATTTATAGAATGAATGTTCATTCTCAAAATTTGTTATATGCTTTTATAGATAGCCCTAAAGGAACTGTGAAATGATTTCGTTTTCTGCTGTTTGATTAAGTCTGTTGACATGGCTTAAATTGTTGTTCATATAGGCATACATGGTTGATGTAGAATGAAATTGCTAATATCTCAAAAAATTAAACACTAGGCAAGCATCTGAACATATCGTAATTGATCTGCTGCGTTCAAATGCATACGCGAAAGACATTGGATGCCAGTTATTTGAGAAAGTTTGGTTAAATTGCATTGCAGGGGAATACCAAATCGGCGATAACATTAAACCATTTAACCCTGATATGATTGCAAGTGTTGTTTACTATGGGAGGGTGAGATTTGCATTGACTCGTCAAGCGACTGGCCATTCTCTCATCTACAGTCAACTTTATCCTTTTGAAGGCCTTCAGAACTACACTTCTGGAATTATACACCACGTCCGTCTCACAGGTATTATCACCAGTACAGATTCTGAACTCTCCCACAATTTTAAATTCACTCTAGATTTGTCAAAACATTCCAATTCTTGGGGATTCATGTTAAACTAAAGAATCCACTTATGTTAAATTTCCCGTCAGGTTTACATTTAACTTTTCCTACGAAGTACTTTCTAGGTGTGAATAAGAAATTCATTGACAGAAAACATACTTACAAGAGCCAAGGCATACCTTCCAAACCAACAAACAAAAGAACTAAGCTCAGCTAAAAAGCGGAGGCAAAAATCCTATGGGGGATTCGCCAACAGCTGAAAATCATTTTGCTTAGGGGAGTCAGTTATACAGAAGAGAACTGGGAACTCCTAATATGAGCATCAAAAGAAATTTTCTGTAGTACAGCGAGATAGGACTTTTTAATGCCTTGGAATAAGAGTTCCTTTCTTGTCAAATGTAGAACCATCATATTATCCCCATAAGGCATGAAATGTCAGCATCCCAATATGTTGTTCTTTAGAGGTTCCACCTAAATGACAGACGTGCTTCCTGATATTCCTGGAGTAAGTGCAGCCAGAAATAATATAGGATGCGGTGTGTAGTTCCTGCGGGCAGAGAGCTAAAGATGACGGAATAACCCCCCACTTACTGAGTTTATCTTCGATTCTGAGCTTCTTTTCCGCGGCCATCCATGGAATAAAACTATGTGTATATGTACATGTAGGGAACCGAACTAATTTGTGCGAATGCACAATAGGGCCATGGGTTCTAATGGCATCACACGTAGTTGCAGCAGAATATGAAGAAGTGGGAGAAACTTCCCATAAAACTTTATCTTCAACAGTGGAACTAGGCTAAAAAAGTGGCTTTAGAGAAGTGGGAAAGGGCCAATTCCATTGAGCATCAAAGATTACCAAAGATACCTTCTGAAAGGGGAATCCCTGAAGAATGAAGAGCTCATTTTGGTTATTACTAGATACGCTTTATTCCTTTGATACTCTCAAGTTTCTGATTGACACCAGACTACATAGTCAGTTTATGTGCATGAGCATTTACATTTAACTGGAAATATTACCTGCTACCACAAGATTAATGTTGGTTGATTTTTCCGTTCAAAGTGACTCCGCTAAAGAGATAAGATTCTAATATCCTAGCACTTTCTGGAAGTTACTGCAAGCGATGGATGGTTGGTGGAAGTTTTTCTCCTCTAATTAGTTACACTTGGTTTCTGTGAAAGGCCCACGGACTATGAGTAAATATTCCCATATGAATGTTTAATTGTTTTTTCGGAATCTGTTTTCAAGAACACTTTTGGAATTGTTATGGTTAAAGAACTTACTCTCAAGGAAATTTTTTCAGAACAACGTCTATTTTAAGAATCAGAAAGTCTAATTGCACAGCAAATCTGTGCACTCTGTGCACAGATTTTTATGTGGGGCTCACCAAGGGTCCCACACAAGTGATCCGAGCCGTTCATTATGTTTAAAACATTCTTTTAAGGGTCCTCGCGAAAAATCAGCTCAATCCGATACCTATAAGTATTTGATCTAATTGTCTAACTTTTCATTCCCTAAAAACTCGAATGAAAAGTTAGATGATTAAATCAAGCACTTATAAGTATTGGATTGAGCTGATTTTTTGCGAGGACCCTTGAAAAAATGTTTTAAACATAATGAACGGCTCGGATCACTTGTGTGGGACCCGTAGTGGGCCCCACATAAAAATCTGTGCACAATCTGTGCACAGATCTGCTGTGCAAGTAGACTGGTTCTTTAAGAATGTGCCGATTTTTTTTGTTTTCTTCAATATCCATTTCAGCAAAAAAATAAACGATTACTATATGATAACCATGAGTAAATTATCTTTTTAAGAAAAAGCAATTTTTTTTAGGAAGTTTTGGAAAACTGTTTTTGAAAACAGAAAGCAAATAGGGAAATACTATCTCTACTCAGCTCAGTCCGCTTCTTCCTTTGTCTGCCCCTGCTCCCACTGTTTTCCCTTTTCAACTATGGTAGGGGGGATACTATGGACAATCATATGAGGTTTCTACGTTTCAGTTTCTACTAGGTTTTAGATTGAGTTTGGGATATCCTTAATTCAGCTTCAAGGTTTGTGGACATAGATACGGACACCTATGATCTATGTAGACTTTGCCATTAAATTAGATGTTATGATCCTTTTGTCAGAGTAGAACAACCAAATGGCAGCCCAGAATCTATACAAACTGACGAAAATTAACATACTCTAGCACAAGATCATGCTATATTTTCTAGAAGCAGACTTTGAAGTTTGGATAATGTGCGGAAAGAATAGAGAGGCATAATCACACGGGAAATAGATACAAACAAAGAAACTTGAACCCATGACCTTCCCCTCGCATGAGCTCTGGTACTATGATAAATCATCATTCGCCCCAAAAGCTTAAGGTATTTGGGAAATGGACTATACTAGGCACAACCAAATGGCAGCCCAGAATCTATACAAACTGACGAAAATTAACATACTCTAGCACAAGATCATGCTATAGTCTCTAGAAGCAGACTTTGAAGTTTGGATAATGTGCGGAAAGAATAGAGAAGCATAATCAAACGGGAAATAGATACAAACAAAGAAACTTGAACTCATGACCTTCCCCTCGCATGAGCTCTGGTACTTTGATAAATCATCATTCGCCCCAAAAGCTTAAGGTATTTGGGAAATGGACTATACTAGGCATCCCCAACAAGGTGCGCAATTGCGCATATAGCACTGTTGACACGAAGCATTTGTGAGCCCTTGTACCAGTATTCCAGCTTTGATGGTAGTTTTGCAATAACACATATACAAAAGGAAAACTCTCTCGCATGTTATGGTATATTATCACATTTTTCCGCACAACTTGCAACAAGTAGACCCATCGAATGGTGCCACTCCCGGATTGAAATCCTGGCTCCGCTACTATTCAGGCAATACTTCTCACAATCATGCAAATCACGTCCGTTACAGTTGACTTCTTCAGAGAAGAAAAACATAGTGATACGAAGATAAACAAAAGAAGAACAGAACTGAAGTATGTCCTTTATTAATATTTAGCATTTTATGGTGTCAAGACTTCTCTACTTCACTATATTTGAGGTTGTTCAGTTTGTTTTTCAGGGTTGCAGCCTGATACAGTATACTATTATAAATGCGGAGATCCTTCTATACCAGCAATGAGCAATGTGTTCTATTTTAAGACAATGCCTGTTTCTGGTCCAAGGAGTTATCCAAAGAGGATTGCAGTGGTGGGAGACACGGGCCTTACATACAATACCACTTCAACAATTGACCACTTGATGAGAAACAGTCCTGATCTTGTTCTATTAGTCGGGGATGTTACTTATGCTAACTTATATCTCACAAATGGTACTGGGTCTGATTGTTACTCTTGTTCATTTGCAAACACTCCCATTCATGAGACGTATCAGCCTCGTTGGGATTATTGGGGCAGGTAACATTCAAGTATGTCATTCTCATAGTCATCTTCA